>CM053582.1:328921509-329010617 GCA_028627135.1 Pseudochirops cupreus | reverse complement strand
CATTCTGTCTCTCCCTGTCTCCTCTCAATCTAATCCTCTCTCACCTCAGGATTTCACCATTTGGAATACTGTCCCTTCCTATTCAATTGATCTTATGCCCTTTATGTATTCATATATACATATACTCAGATATGTGCTTGCATGCATACATAATCCTTGTACATTCTTAATAGTTTTCTTAAATTGTGGTCCCCTGACCCAAACATCATAAGTCCAGATGATTTCAACTTTAAAGGATGGGTAAAAATTCCACAAAAATTCTTCTGAAGGCAAAGGCATTGCCTTCCCCCTCGTGGTCCTTAGCAAATGTAAGAGGAATGGTCCTACTAAAATGAAGGTTGAAGATTAGGTAATTTTAATGCCCAATCTTGGCCCTAGAGAAAGCATGGGGAAATGTATCTCCCTCCTTTACCTGGAGACATAGGAGACTATGGGTATGGAATGTCACCTACATTATTAGATGCCTAAGATGTGTAGGTTGGTTTTGCTTAACTGTTTTTCTTTGCTATAAAGTAAGAATCACTGGGTTTGAGGAGTTGTAAGAAGGGAATATGTCTAGAAAAACCTGTGATAAAAAAACAAAAACCATTAATAAATCTTTTTCATTAAAGTGGTGGTTTTAAAACAGAAAAGATCAGCTCTGAGATTCATGAGCCTGAGTAACCTAGTGTAGATCCTCAGAACTATTTAGAGATGGCTCTGGAAAGCAAGCATCTGCCTTTTAAATGTAGTAATAAAGTGATTCTTACTTTCATTTAATTAATTACTTTTGTGAATGAGTAGGACTAGATGTCCACCAAGGTCTTTTCTCACTCTGAGAGGTCTGTGAAACGCTACCTCCTCCTTGAAGCTGTCCCTGATTCACTGGTCAAAACAACTTCTCCCATTGCTTTACCTAGAGCTGAGGATGTGTTAGGGACATGTCTCCTGACACAGAAACATAATCTTGATGCTGAGATAGCCGAGGTCATTCCTCTGTCCACGACTTACATTCCCATGAAGACACTTGACACTTGCCTAACGATCAGGGACAATACTGTTTGGTTATCAGATGTTCTTCACTGCACTCAAAATGTGCAGTTCATCTTTTAGGGAATTTATAAGTGAGAAAATTGATAAATTCCAAATTTGCATTTGGAAAAATTCGCCTGAGATAAACTAGACTGGTTGGGATGTTTTCTGCTTAGTACATTTAGGTCGAGCTGTGTATATTTTTGCTGTTGTTGTTCAGTTGTATCTGACTCTTTGTGACCCCTTTTGGGGTTTTCTTGGCAGAGTTACTGGAGTGGTTTGCTATTTCCTTCTTCAATTCATTTTACAGATGAGGAAACTAAGGTAAAGAGGGTTAAGTGACTTGTCCAGGGTCACACAACTAAGCAAATGTCTGAGGGCAGATTTGAACTCAGGTCCTCTGGACTTCAGAGCCTGCAATCTATCCACTGAGCAACCTAGCTGTCTTAGCTGTGCATACAGAAACTTTCTTAGGTGACTGTACTTCAGAAGCTGTTTTGTGAAGTTTATTTGCTTTTTTCTCCTTTGTTTGCTCAGAAGCTGGGAAGATCACATGGAAATAAAGAATGGGACTTCTTTGGACCTTTCAATTTTATTTTATTTTTAAAATATTAGGGTTTCTTCAAGTGACAAAAAGTATAAGATGGGGGAGACATGGTTAGAGAACACTTTGACTAGAAAAGCTCTTGGGGCTTTAGTGAATGACAGACTGAGTTGGAGTTCACATTGAGACACAGCAAGCCAAAAGGGTTAATGCTATTCTAGGTTTCAGTGAGGAGCAGAATGTCCAGCCTGATGTAGTTTGCATTGCTTCTGTACCTTGTCATGGTGAGACATAGCTGGAGTATTGTGAGTAGTAGGTGCCATACTTAAGAAAGAAAATAGGTAAGCGGGAGCCTGTCTAGAAAAGGATGATCAGGACTAGGGGACTATATTTCTACTGGACTAGAAATAACCACACAATATCGAAGTTAATTGAAGAGACAGGGGATGAGAAGACCTCACAAGTCTATCAAGTCTCATGGAAAAGAGATTTCATCTTTCCAATTGACCCCAGAGGGTATAACTAGGAGCAGCAGTGAAAAGTTGCAGAATTCTTTTAGGTTTGATGTGAGAAAAATTCTTGGTACCATTTAGAGCTATTCAAGAACGGAACAGCTAAGGGGACAAAGGATAGAGTGCTGGGCCTACAGTCAGGAAGACTCAAATCTGGCCTCAGACATTCCCTTGCCGTGTCACCCCTGGGCAAATAGCTTACCCGTCTTGGGGTCAGTTTCCTCATCTGTAAAGTGAGCTAGGGAAGGAAATGGCAAGCCATTATAGTATCTTTGCCAAGAAAACCCCAAATGGGGTCATGAAGAGTTGGACCCAACCGAAACAAATGAACCAAAATAATAACATGAAAGAAAAAGGCTTCTCTTTGGAGGCAGACACATTCCATTACTAGAGGCTTTTATGTGGAGGTGGGATGATCATTTGTCAAGGATACAGAGAAGGAATTCTTCATCAGGGGCTGCTCTGACAACCATCAGAAAGTATCCGAGTTCCCTCCCATGTCTGAGCTTGTGATTCTGTGTAGTCAACAAATGACTGGATGTGGAGTCAGAGACTGGATTTGATTTTTTGCTTTACTACTTCCTGGCCATGTGGCAAAGCATTTGACTCTCTGGGCCTCAATGTCTTCATTTGCACAATGAACATAATAATAGCTATTATGATTATGTTACTTATTCCACAAGGTTACTGTGAGGAGTTAATGTGATTTATAGAGCCGAAAGGACTTTAGAGTCCATCTGGTCCAATTCCCCTCATTTTATAGACTAAGACCCTTAAGAGAGGTTGTAGCTTGAGCTGAGATTTGAACTCAGGTCGTCTGACTCCAAATAGAGTACATTTTAACTATACTTCCCTTTGCAAACCTCAAGGCACATTACAAAGGGAAACTTTCATTATGAAGAATCATATTGCATCTGGTGAGGCTCTCATGCCTGAAAGTTATTGCTGGACTGTCTAAAATTCTAGGCTATCAGGGGACTTCTAGTGAATTTACAGTGAAAGAAATGTTAAATCTAGGGCATCTCCAAGTGCCAAAAAAAGCAGGGGGTGGGGTGTCTGCAAGGCGTCATCATTTGATCTTTTTTCCTGTTCTTTGTTATCTTTTGATTTAGGAAACCAAAAATAATTAAGGAAAGTTAGGAATTTCATTTCCTTTCTTTTTTCTTTTAAACTTTCTATTGACCCTGTCTGGTATGACCCATTTTCTGGTATACATATGCAGGTCATCAGTTTTTTTTCTTTTCTTCCCCGTACTAGTGACAGATTCCATACATACTACTCTGAACTGGGAATGAAGAATTAAGAACATGAAACTGGAGTGCAGTTCAGGCATTCTTTCATTTATTTTTAAACTACAAAGTGGGATTACTTTGAATTTCAAATTTTGTATAGCTTTTGTTGTTCAGACACGTCAGTTGTGTCCAACTCTTTACCACCTCATTTGGAGTTTTCTTAATTAAAAAAAAATTTTTGTTTTTTGCTTTTTGGAGGGGGGAAGGCAAGGCAATCAGGATTAAGTGACTTGCCCAAGGTCACACAGTTAGTAAGTGTGAAGTGTCTGAGGTCACATTTGAACTCTGGCCTTCCTGCCTCAAGGGCCAGTGGTCCATTCACTGCGCCATCTAGCCACCCCCATTTGGGGTTTTATTGGCAAAGATACTGTAGGGGTTTGCCATTTCCTTCTCTAGTTCATTTTATAGATGAGGAAACTGAGGCAGAGTTAAGAGACTTGCCCAGAGTCACACAGCTAGTAAATGTCTAAGGTCAGATTTGAATTCACAATAAGGAGCCTTTCTGACTCCAGGCCTGGTACTCTATCCTCTGTACCACGTGGCTGCTCTTTGTGTAACTAGGGTGACTATATTTTCCAAACCCCTAAATCAGGACACATGGTATGACAAAGAATATTCCTTTTGCAAAATCTCATTGTAAGTACATGTTATTTTCTTGGAGTCTGAAAATCAATGCTGTGTCATTGCTCTTTAGAGTTGAAAATCCTTTATCTTTGATGAGTTCTTGAGATGAATTGACTCTTAGATATAGAGCAACTATAAATTATATGTACATAGATAAAGAGTATTATATATTATATATATATTATATAGACTTTATATATATATATATCGAGAGAGAGAGAGAGTAACTAAAAATTTATTACTAGATCAAGGAATCTTTGGTTGGACGTGCGCATAAATTTCAAATGCCTGTGGACTTGGATGGAAAAAAAATTACACCTGAATCTTCACACAACTCTAAATGAAATTTGGCATTTCTTTCAATTCTTTTAGAACATGATCTTGAGAAGTGATTCATAGACTTTGTTGGAGGGGTCCAATACACACACACACACCCACACCCACACACACACACACACACACACACCCCTAATCTTGGTATTCTACATGGATGTGTTATAGAAAGTGGGGCCAGAGACATTTTGTTTGTGGATCACCAGTTATGATCCCAGGATTTCAGCTTTACTTCTCCCGAAATTTCTAATATTCTCACAAGACCAACCACTTGTTTCTGTTGTCATTGGATTCTCCCTCTCTACCTTTAAATATTCATAGTGTCTAAGCTGGAGATGTATAATTGCGAAAGAGATTTTAAAAATCCACCACGAAAATAAAAAAGAAAATGAAACATTAATTATTATACAGAGTAAATGAACACCAAGAGCCCTTCTCAAAATCCAGTGATCCTATGAATGTCAGAACCATAAAACATTTATATTAGAGTTTAAATGAATGTTAGAGAAAATTTGGCCCATACTTATAAGCCACTTAGAAATGCCCTCTACTGCCTTCCTTAAAAGTGTTCCTACAACCTTTGTATGAAAATATTTAGTGATGGAAAGCCCTTACCTCATAAGACAGTCTACTTCAGTTTTTGACAGTTTGCTTGTTAGGTCTTTTAATTGCTTGTAATGGGTATTAAAATTTTCTTTTGTCTTTGCTCTATTTTAATTTTTTTATTCTTATCTTCCATTCCAAATGCTCTCTCTCCACCCCCCACCTCCCCTACCCATTGAGAAGGCAAGAAACACAACATCTATTATGCATATGAAGTCATATAAAAACATTTCCACATTAGCCATATGGTTCTAAAGCCTTTGCTTTAGAAGTTCAGGTGCTAGTCAGGTTCTGGTTTTCAAGAAAACAGACAAAGGCTTATACTATCTAAGGGGATCTAATCATATGGTCTCTTGAATTACATGCAAACCACATTGGCATGCTTTCTCATTCAGGAAGTGTACTAGCACTTCTTTGTTCCTGGTGTTTGTCTTGCCTAAGAAAATAAAATTGTACCTATGATGCTCTTAGAAAGTCAATTCTATTTAGATCAATAGGTCTAAGGAGAGAGTACTGGGCCCAGAGTCATTGAGTTTTAATCTGGCCTTGGACACTTACTAGTTTTTTTTTTAATCTCTCAGCTAGTCACTGAACCTGTTTGCCTCAGTTTCCTCAACCATAAAATAGGGATAATAACAGCACCTACATTTTCCAGGGTTGTTGTAAGGATCAAATGAGATAATTTAAAGTGCTTAGCACAGAACCTGGCACATATTAGGCATCATATAAATGCTAGTTACTGTTACTGGGCACAGCTGGTGGCTCAGTATATAGAGTGCTGGACCTGGAGGCAGGAAGACCTGAGTTCAAATCTGTACACACTAGCTGTGTGACCCTAGACAAATCACTTGACCCTGTTTGCCTCAATTTCCTCATCTGTAAAATGATCTGGATAAGAAAATGGCAAGCCTCTCCAGCATCTTTGCCAAGAAAACCCCAAATGGGGTCATGGAAGAGTTGGACACTATTAAAATGACTGAACCCTAAAAACCATTACTATTATTCTCATGATCATGAATAGGCTGATCCTATTTGGCTGGCAGAGCTTAGGGGGTCCATAGCTTTATACAGATGATGACAAAAGCAGTCTCTTACAACTACAAATAGAAGGATCGGTAGAATTTCTCTGGAATCAAGGGATCAGTTCTAAGGTGACTTTCATAAGTTACTTCTAGCTGTCCCCATTTGGACATGCAGTAGATGAGAGCAACAAATCTCTGTCTAGGGTAATATCCTACAGGAGCGTGAATGGAGAGAGGGATGGTGGACCAGATGGGAAGTGTCAGTGGGGAACGATGAGCATATCAACCATCCCGACACCCTGCCCTTGCCAAACCCCTTTAGGTTATATTATAATCAGGTCTCTCCTTTTTTGGGACTGGAGATGAAAAGGAGGGCGGTACAGAATTCTATATGAGTTCCATTCACAAATCCCAGAAACCCTTATCTCCTAAGCAAAGGTGACAAAAGAAATTCCAAATATGAAGATTTATTGCCTCCATTCCAGGACCAACACTTAGCATAGCAGAAAGGACAAGAATCCTCAAAGAAATTCTGTCCTTTCCTCCTCTGGTATGTAGTGAGTTGGCTGATGGTGTGGCCCAAACTACTGAGAATGATATGAGCAGGGTCTGTGCATTTCCACGGCCAGAAAATTTCAAGTCTTTTTGAAGTCTGATGAATTGCTTTCCTGAACATTGCACATAAGCAGACTTCTTTAGGAAATGGGAGCCAGGTGCATTTTTTTCTCCCTCAGGAGTTCCTTGGAAAAGTGTCATAAAATAGTCAAACAGCATTCTTTGCTTTTGTTCTGGCCCTTTTCAGAGATGGAGAACATAGCACTAGGTCCAGGTTATACATGTAGAAACAGTGTTCCAGTAAGTCCAGGGAGAGGTGTAGGTAAAACTTTTTAAAAACAACATTTAAAAACACGCAGAAAAAGGATTGGAACAAAAGTTATAATGGCCAAGCAGATAAAATTGAAATCTGTTCTTAAAAGATAGTAATTCCCTAGTGCATAAGACATAAAATGATTTTTTGTTTTGAAGTGTTAAGGAGCCCAAAATGCTCAATTAAATTACCAACTTCTACGGGGGGACTTTTATATATGGCACAATTATAGCACAGAATGACCAAGAGACCCACCTGTAGTCACACGGGGCTAGGAATTTTTCTTTAGAATAAACAGAACAGAAGTGGGGAGGCTGGCATCTTTCCCCTTTCACTTCTCTGATTAAAGGATCATACTGTGCCTATCAAGTTGTCATTGAGTCATTCAGTCGTGTCCACCTCTTCGTGTCCCCATGGACCGTAGCACCCAAGACCCTTCCATCTAGTCTGTCTGAGTCCATATTCGTTACTTCCATGACATTATCTATCCATCTCATCCTCCACCATCTCCTTTCCTTCTGCCTTCAATCTTTCCCAACATCAGGGTCTTTTCCAATGAGTCCCATCTTCTCACTATGTGGCCAAAGCATTTCAGCTTCAGCTTCAGTATTTGACCTTCCAGGGAATAGCCTGAATTAATTTCTTTCTTGACTGATTTGACCTTTTAGCCGTCCAAGGGACTCTCAAAAAAGTCTTCTGCAGCATCACAATTCAAAAGTATCAATTCTGCGGTGCTCAGTTTTCCTTATATTCCAACTCTCACAGACATACCTTATTACTGGAAAAACCATAGCTTTGACTCTGTGGACCTTTGTTGGCAAGGTGATGGCTCTGCTTTTTAGTCTTTTGTCCAGATTTGCTCTAGCTTTCCTTCCAAGGAGCAAACATCTTCTAATTTTATGGCTACAGTCACTGTTGCAGTGATCTTTGAACCCAAGAATAGAAAATTTGACATTATTTCCATTTCTTTTCTCTCTGTTCACCAGGAAGTGATGGCCCCATTGTCATGGTCTCAGGTTTGTTTTTTTTTTAATGTTAAGCTTCAAACCAACTTTTACACTTTTACCCTCATCAAGAGGCTTTTTAATTCCTCTTCACTTTCTGCCATCAGTGGTATGGTCTGCATATCAGAGATTGTTGATGTTTCTCCCAGCAACTTTAATTCCAGCTTTTGATTCATCCAGCCTGGCATTTAGCATGATGTACTTTGCATATAAGTTAAATAAACAAGGTGAAAATATACAGCCTCGTTGTGCTCCTTTCCCAATCTTAAACCAATCAGTTGTTTCATGTTCAGTTCTAACTGTTGATTCTTGGCCTCCATACAGTTTGCTCAGGAGACAAGTAAGATGATCTGGTCCTCCCATATCTCTGAGAACTTGCCACATTTTGTTGTGATCCACGCTGACAAAGGCTTTAGTGTAGTCAATGAAGCAGAAGTAGATGTTTTCTGGAACTCCCTTGCTTTCTCCATAATCCAGCCAATCTTGGCAATCTGGTCTATCAAGGGCCCAGTTTAAAAGAGGAAAAACAGATCTTTCTGTGTTTGTGTTGCTGTGTCTCCATGACGTATGGCAAAGTGATTCCAGGATGGTTTGGGCCTTGGCTTTCTTTCAAATTTATCAACTGTGCTGCGTCTTTAAAGAGACCCAGCAAGCGTGAGGACTAGGTCTCTGCTGATGGCAACATTTGTACTGAGAGGCTGTGATGGATCTGTTTTCCCACTAGACGGTAAATTGAATAATTATCTTTGCTCTTTCTTGCTAAGACAAATCTTTGACATTTTGAGAAAGGTGTTTAAATTATCATTATAGCCATGCCTCAAGCCACCAAAATGTGGAGGGAGTGTTATCTGCCTGAGGAAAATATGTTTATGTCTTCCCTGTGGTGACCACTCTCCCCACAGTTTTGCAACCTTCTCTGGGCTGTCACCCACTTGTTCTAGGGCTCACCTTTATACCACCCTTTCCCCTACACAACCCTCTGGGGTAAAACTGGCCTTTCTGGTAGGTTGGTCTCCTAACTTGGCACAAATTAACCTGATTTTGAATTGTCCAATGTGTTGCTACTGTAGGTTCTATAAATGTAAAGCATAATAATTCATAGTTATGATGGATTATCTTAGAATGCTGTAGACATGCTCAGGTCTTTCCTATTCCCAAAACAAAGCAAAACAAAACAAACCTCCACATTTGCCTTTGATTCTTCTTTTTTTTTTAACCATCTCTTCAATGTATTATCTTATAACTCTTCTCTATCAGCACTGTTAAACTCATATCAGTGGTTCTCAACCTGTGGGTCGCGCCCCCTTTGGGGGTCGAATGACCCTTTCACAGGGGTCGCCCTAAGGCCATCGGAAAACACATATTTCTGATGGTCTTAGGAACGGAGACACCGCTCCTCTATCTGTCTCCAGGTAGGTCCGCCCACGTGCAGATATGCCCACATATGAGTATTAAAGGGTCGTGGCATTAGGAAGGTTGAGAACCACTGTCTTAGATGGAATAGTTTTTAGTCATTGTTTCTACCTCCTCATGATATATTTTCTCCTCAGTCTCTTGTCATTTGGCTTCTAATCTCAGTATTCTACTGAGATTCAAGTCTAATGAATTTTTAATTACTAAATTCAATAATCTTTTTTCAACCCTCATCCTCCACGACATCTATGGTTTTGTTAACTTTTTCTTTTCTTAATTATTCCCTCTTCCTGGATACTCTCTCTCTTCCCTTGGTTTCCATGACATCTCTTCCTCTTGGTTTTCTCCTGTCTGACTACTCAATCCACTTGGCTGGTTCATCATCAGTCTTCTGTCCCATGGGCATGATTGTTCCTAAAGATTCTGTCCTAGGCTCTCATCTCTTTAAATTCTAGCCCTCTGTGATCTCATTAACTTTTGGGAGTTTCATGATCATCTCTACACGCCAAACCTGAGTATGAGGTGCTCCCCAAAGCTCTGTCTTACTTTTTCTCATTACTTTCTCTATGTTGCTCCTTGTATAAGTGCTGAACGAAGGGAAATGGCTGTATATTAGAAATACAGCTTGTAAACACCAGTTTGGTAACCTTAATTTTCCTGAGTATAAAAATGTATCAATAACTAGTTATCCTGTGGTAGAGTGGGCATATTTAGCCCTGGCTTCTGAGAGACTGTGGTTTGCTTGTTGTTGAGAGAAAGGAGTCATCATTTAGAGAGGCATGGGAGATAGACTGTGGGAATGAGTGGATCATTGTTTCCTGTATATTTCTAGAGAAGGTGAATAGGTATAGAGAGGAAGAGCCTTTGGGCACTGACCCACAGAGATGCTTCTGTGTCTGCTTGGCTAAGATGTTCCCAGTATGAATTCCCAATTCTCGGCTGGATGCCTGGGAAAGGACACCAAAGGAAAGAGAGCAAATGGATAGAAACCACTGGTCCATCTTTATCCTCACAGGGAAATAGCAATGGTTTGGCTTTAACGTGCAATCGTGGTTAGATAAGCTCTCACATCTAGGATCTGAATCGGCATTTTAAAAAATACAGGACAAGAGAACTCTAATGGGGAAGTGAGAAGGACGCAGAGCAAGTGGAGAGGTTACAGTTACCGCGCGTGCTTGTATCCCTAACACACTGCCAATCGCAGCCAGTCCCACGAATTCAGTTATCACTCCTTTGCAAAGGAATCCCAAGTCGACATAGCCAGCCTCAGATTCGGAGCTGAGCTCCTATCCAGCTGCTGCTGAATGTCTTCATCCGGCTGTCTCAGTGGCAGCTCACTCAACCTGACCCTCCTTCTACCTTTCCTGTTTCAGTAACGGAATCATCATTCTGCCAGCCACTCAGACTTGACATTTTAATCTTTGACTCTTTCTACTTCCTCACCCTACCTGACCTCAGCTGTCAAATCCTGCCTAACACCCCTCACATTCATCCCCTGCTCTCCACTCATACTCCCACCACCCCATCCCAGTCTCTCATCTTTTCCTTTCTACACTATTGTGACAGTTTCTTAATGGGTCTCCTTGCCTCCAACCTTTCTTCTCTCCAGCCCAGTGTTTACACAGTTGCTGAAATAAATACACATGTCTAACCATGTTACTTGACCACTCAAAAAATTATTGCCTGTTAGATAAAAAACAAATTCCTTAATCTCCCTGCCAGTAAAGCCACGCTACAGTTTGGCCCCAATCTACCTTTCTGCCTTGATTTTACATTGCTTTCCTTCACATAACAGAACTCTTAGTGTCACTGATCTGACCCAGTCACTGCTGCCTCTGTGCATTACTGCAAGTCTGTCTCCTATACCTAGAATACACTCCCTTCTGGTCTTTGCCTTTTGAAATCTTTTTATTCTAGGTACAGTCAAAATGTCACCTCCTTCAGGAAGTCTTCTCTGATGATTTCTTCTCTTTCTTCACCCCTGAAATTACTTTCTCCTTTCCCAAATTTTGCTAGATCATTTTGTCCAAGGCTCTTCTTTGCCCCTATTATTCTCTACCTCGTTTTACACTTGCACTTGTACGTGCCAATCCCTTACAGAAGGGATCTCTTTCATTCATTGATTTTATTAAATCAAGCATTTGTGGAGCAACTAGTGCTCAGGACATAAGGTTAGGTTCTGGACCTGTGGTCTGTCCTTGAATAGAGCTCCATGGCTGGGCTCAGAAAATCAACTACAAGTCTAGGATACAAGAGGTAGGGTTAAACATCAAGCTAAAGATGATTCAAGAATGTGAATTGATGAGACAAAAAAACCAAATATGATCTCAGATTGCTACGTGCTCCTGAATTCCCCACAGCTTATACTCCTTTGACTGTATTCCACTAAGCCCCCAGGAAGCCTCAACACCCCGTGATTTTGCATCAGCTTTGGTACCCACACCTCATCAGCACCCTGCCCCTCTGATTGGAAGGCTATAGGGCAGAGCAAAGAACTCCCAAAGCCTCCCTTTAAAGTGTGCTCCCAAGCCATCTATTTCTTAATCTTCTACCAGCTGCTCTCTTTTGGACTGGACCCTATCAAGCCTCTGTGCTGGGTACCTTCCTTCCTCTTCTCTTTGCATCTTCCTTTTGTGTATTGTTTTTCCTCATTAGATTGTAAACTCCTTGAAGACAGTGAATACCTTTCTTTTTTATATTTGTATTCCAGCACTTAGCATGGTGTCTGACACATATAAGGTGCTTAATAACTATTTACTAACTTCCAGCTGTTGTGTTGGTTTGACTACATCTAAAGAACTGTATTCATTTATGAATGTCACATTTTAGGGAGGAATTTGATAACTGGAGCGTATCCAAAGGAAAAAGACTAGGTTGGTAAAAGAAAAACATATTGTAAAAGGTTGGTTGAAATAACTGGGTTTGTTTTAGCCTGGAGAAAAGAAGACTTGGTGGGGGCTGGGGGTGGGGTGGGGGGAGGTAGAAGAATGACAGCTTTCTTTCTTAGAAGGGTTGTTATGTAGACAAGGAATTAAATTTGCTCTGTTTGGTCCCAAAAGGCACAAATAGGAACATTGGGTGAATGTTGTAGGAAAGTAGGTTTCAGCTTGATATAAGGAAAACTTGCTAACCATAAAAACAATCCCAAAGTAGAATAGACAGCCTTGTGAAATGCCCAGGAGTTATCTTCCTGTACTTAACTTCAAGTTATCTGGGAGTTAAGGACAGGAAGATAAAACCACAACTATAAATAGAATTAGAAACAAACAAACAAAAAGACAGAAAGGAAAGGATTCTTTCATAATGCTGGCAGTGGTCTTTTTTTTTCTTTTTTGGAAGGGAGAAGGCAGGACAATTGGGGTTAAGTGACTTGCCCAAGGTCACACAGTAAGTGTTAAGTGTCTGAGGTCAGATTTGAACTCAGGTCCTCCTGACTCCAGGGCTGGTGCTCTATTCACTGTGCCACGTAGCTGCCCAGATGGCAGTGGTCTTGATTATGTTTAGGTTTTGATAGTGTTTAAATAAGTTGTAGTTGAAACCATATTGTGCATTCTCTCTCTCTCCTCTCCTTTCCTTTCTTCTTCTTCTCTCTTTCCCTTTCTCTCTCTACCTTTCCTTCTCTCTCCTCTCTTTTCTGTCTCCTTCTTTGTATCTCTGTCTCTCATTATACAGACAGTCAACTAGATTATGGTTGCATTGATACTGGTTAATCAATCAAGTAGTGTGACACAGGCTTCACTGTGAATGGATTGAACCATTTGTTTGCAGGAAAGATAGTTTTGAAGTAGGGAGCCTGGGTTTGAGCTTCTGCTTGGACTTTCACTAGCAATGTGACTTTCGACAAATTATTCAGCCCCTTTGATCCTCACATTCCTCAAATATGAAATGGGACAATGATATTTGTACTGCCTACTCACAGCACCGTGAGGAAAGAGCTTTGGAGGCCTTGAATGTGAATGTTTGTTACTATTATTATTACTATTTCATTAAAAAAATGGGTTTGACTAATTTCTTAAATAAATTAGATTTGTTGTTATGTAGGAGTAGGACTGTGGTTAATCCAAACATCCTGACCCTAAAATATGAAATTTTAGTTTGGGATTTATTTTTATTCATATATATGTGTATACATACATACATACATACATACATATATACATACATACATACATATATATATATATATATATATATATATATATATATATGAAATATTTTATACATACATACGTCTTTGAAGTCTTAGAACTTCCAACAATACAATGAAGGTGTCTGGACTTTCTACCTTAAATGGTGCCTAACACTTCCTTTTTCATCCATGCTGGGGAACTCATTAGAGACCTTTTCAGGAATGCTAGCTCTAGAATAGATAACTGAAAGTTCTGAAGAGGTCTTCTGAATTTGGATTATCTTAGTTCTAGTTCACAGGAATGTGTTGAAGAGTTTTTGTGGAGGTTAAATGAGAACCTTTTACTCTATCTAGGTTGAGCCTTAGTATATCCCATGGCATTCCACCTTATTAGTTTCAGCTCCGTCTCTAGCCTGTCAATTTCTAGAGGACTTGGGTTCAAATCCAAGCTCTCATATTAATGGTGTGACCATGGGTAAATCATTTAATCTCTTTGGGTCTCTGTTTCCTCATCTGAAAAGTGAAGGGGTTAAGTGAAGTTAAAAGTGAAGATGGCTTCTGAGATCCCTTCCCGCTCCGATTATATAGGATTTTAAGATTTTATGGATCCTGACTGTCATCCAGGTCTAATGGTCTACAGATTCTATTCTTTCCCATTTTTTAAAAATCTGGACAACATTTTCTCTTCTTCCACTCTGGTTACCTCTTTCATTTCCCATCATCTTTCAAATATTACTGACGTTGGCTTAGCAACCACATCTGCCAATTCTTCCATTTTTTTATCTAAAAAAATTTTTTTAGTAGCCAAGGATATAGTTTATCTGGGCCAAATGACTTGAATTCATCAAGTGTACTCTTACTATCTCCTTATTTATTTTGGCTATAAGCTCCCTATTAGCCATTTTTGTTCTGTTATTTCCAGTGTAAAAGTTATTTTCATTGGCAGAGAAAACAGAAGCAAAATAAAAATTGAATAGTCCTACTTTCTCTCCATTACCACTTATCATCCACTGCAATCAGTGGTCCTATCCAGTGGTGTCCTAGTAAATGTTTAATAACTGGCTCGCTTTGAAAAAAAATAATAGTAGGAATGACCCTAGGTTAAGGACTCCTATTTTTAGAGAGACATCTTGTTCAAATATGGTTGGATGAAATGAACTCTGTTGTACCTTCTAATTCTGAGCTTCTGTGATTCTGTAACTGTGTTATAGAGTATAAATTCCTTGAGGGCAGAGAAATTTTCACTTTTGACTTTGTATCTCTAGGGACTAAAACAATATCTTGTACATAATAGGCACTTTGGTTATTGAACTTGAGAGATGCAAATACAGGATGGTGATTGAGAGGTATAAATAGAAAGAAATGTCCCAGCTTATGTGGGAAAAGGTTAAGAGATTAAATCTGATCACAGTTCACTTACCTCCCATCTCCCCCTCTACCCAATTTCATCTTGAATTGCATTAATAGCAGTATGATGTCTAGATAAGGGTGGTGTCAGACCTATTGTACTTTGTGTTAATTAGACTACATTTGAAGTATTGTGTTCAGTTCCGGGTGGTCAATTTTAAGATTTATCTTTTAGAGAACATCCAGAGGAAAGTGACCAGCATGCTTAAGGGTCTAGACAGCATGTTTCAATGAAGAATGATGAAAGGAATATGGGTCATTTAACATGGAGAAGAGAATTCTGTGGTAGTCGGAGGTATTTGAACTAGGATGAAAGATGAAAAGGCATTACTCCTGCCAGAGACATAAGAATAAAGAAGGAAAATCAAGAAAAGTTATGTGCAAAGGTGGAGAGCAGCTTGTCTGGAGTGTAAAAAAGGTCAATAGTGTCAAACAATGAGAAAGGTCAAGAAAAAGGGAAATGGAGGAAATTCCATTGGGTTTAGCATTTATGAGGTCACTGCTGACCTTTGAGAGGATAGTTTCAATAAAAGATCTGAAAGAAGCTAGACTTTAAAAAAAAAAAGAATGGCTAATGAGGACATGTAGGTAGCAGTGAGAAAGAAAGAGAAAAAAGAGAATTATGTGAAGAAATTAGTAGGTACCAAGTGACTACATTTTAAGGCCAGGGGACATTTGGACAGAACTAATGGACAGGGAACTAAGGGACAGAAAGACCTTGCAGATTGGGTAGTGAGGAGGTGACGTTGATAAAGCAAGGAAATGAGGTAATGTAGTTGGAAAGATTAATTCTGAAAAGGAGAGGAGACTTTTCTTTGGAGACAGGAGGAAAGGATGACAGAAGTCACTAAGACATTTTCAGTTGAGGTAAAAAGGAAAGAGAAGAAACTCACATCTAATGGCTTCACTTTTCTCAGTATACAGTAGCAAAAGAGGCGATTAACTGAGAAGGAGGAAAGTCGGAATAGCCAGATCTACAGGCAAGGAAACGTCTGTCAAGGTCTCATTTAACTTTAAAACCCCATGATCGTAGAGAGGGTTCTGGTGAGATGGTAGAGTAGGTCAGAAAATTCTAAGATCCCCCCCCACAAACAAGACAAAGTAGCATCTGAGGGTGAACATAGAGCAGTACAAATAAACAAGAGTTGGGGTAGAATAGTCGACCTCCTGGGACAAGTGGGAGATGAGCCAAAGGAAAATTCCAGGACCAAGGTTTGGTTCCTCAAGAGTAAACACTTTGAGGTCAGTTCTGCTGAAAGTGGCAAGCCCTGGGGCTAGCTGGGTTTGGAGGTAGCCCCAGCCTCAGCCACAGGAACCTTCACTTCCTGAACAGTTTGGGAGTCCATTCTGAGCCAGGGAAGATTAAAAGAATATCTATTGATAAAGAGCACCAGGCCCAGCTGTGCTGCCCAGATACAGCCCTGGGTGAGAAGGAACAAGCATGCCAGTCTGGCCAGTACAGAAGCAGTGGGGCAGAACACCACTGGTTGTGGGTTCTTGGTTTGGGTTCCAGGCCAGTGGGGAGAGCTGAAGGAGGAATGAGGCCAGAGACACCATCCCCTATAGAGATGATTACAAAAAATAAGCTAATATATATATATATATATATATATATATGTATATATATATATATATATATATATATATAAAATGAGCAGAAAAAGGAGAAAGAAGCCAATCATATAAAGTTACTGTAGGAATAGAGAAGACTGAGGTTCATCTTCAGAGGAGGATATTGAAGGAAAAAAAGTTTCTCATACCACAAAGACTAACATCAAATGGTTACCTAAACAAAAAGAATTCATAGAAGAACTTAAAAAATACTTTAAAAATCAAATGAGGTCAATGGAAGAAAAAAATTTTTTTAAAAAAGAACAATCCAAGAAAAACAAGAAGATTATGAAAAGAAAGCCAACCAATTAGAAAAGGAGATTCAGAATCTTAAGGAAGAAAATGACTCCTTGAAAATTAGAATTGGGCAAGGGGAAGCCAGTGAAGTTATAAGAGACCAAGAAATAAAAGAAAATATAAAGAATGAAAAAAATAGAAGAGAATATGAAACATCTTGTAAGAAAAACAACTGATTTGGAGAACAGATCAAGAAGAGAAAGCATAAGAATAATCAAAATACCTGAAGGCTATGATCAAAAAGAGAATCTTGATACAACAATACAAGAAATGATTAAAGAAAATTGTCCTGAAGTGTTAGAACAAGAGAAGAAAGCAGAAATAGAAAAAAAAAAATCCACCGATCACCACCTGAAAGGGATTTTATGAGGAAAACATATAGAATATCATAGTCAAATTCTAAAACCCCAGCTCAGGGAGAAAATATTACAAGAAACAAGAAAAAATAATCTAAATATGGTGGTGTCACAATTAGAATCACACAAGACCTATCAGCAGTGACACTAAAAGACCACAGGTCTTGGAACACTATATATTGAAGAGCAAAAAACCTGGGGTTGTGGCCAAATATATCATACCCAATAAAGTTAAAAATAATCTGGAATGAAAAGAAATGTACATTAACGAACTGCCAGACCTTCAGGATTTTGTTTTAAAGAAAAACAAACACCTGAACTTAACAGAAGATTTGACATATAGGATCCAAGAGAAATATGTAAAGTACACATCAAAGACTAATTAAAATGGACTCAATAAGAGGAAATGTAAAATGTATGTCTAAGACTGTTATTAGTAATTGGGTAGTTCAAAAGAAAGACTGAGACTGAGTACAATAGGATTCTAAAAAGTAAAACTATTTAGGAAAAGTTAAAAAAGAGTAATTATTTTATATAAATGAGGTACAAGAGGAAGAACTGACATAGAGGAATTAGATGATGGAGGAGGGCTGGTAGTTAGTTCTGGAACCCTACTCTCAATGGGAATGGGTTAATGAGGGAACTATATATACATATATATATGGACATAAAAATCTTCTAAATTCAGAAGGAAATACAATGCTATGGGGATAAGGAGGAGGGAGAGAATAAAGGAGAATAAAGGGAGAATAAAGAGTTGGTGGGACAAGATAAGGAAGGGAACTGGGGGGAGAGAGTAAGGGAGGGTTCTCTGGTGGCACTATTTCAATTAATGACTCAAGATGTCTGTAAAACTTAATGAATAGGAGGTATCATTACTATTTTATAAATATTGCCTGTTGCTTATTTGTCAAGAATATGTTACATCTGAAAAAAAAAATAACTCACGTAAACTCTTGGCCAATAAAAAAATTAGTGACCGGGGAAGGCCAGAGAAAGGGAACAAAAAGCTGCAAGGAATGGAGGTAAGGAAAGAAAATATGTGATATTAATAAAATAAGAATCATTTTTAATATTTGAAGAGATTAACATATACTGTGAATGAACTGATGAGAAGTAAAATGTGGAAAACTTCAAGAATACAGGAAAAAAAGAAAATGTTTTGTTAGGAAGTGATATAATTAAATGCCTATTCAAAAGGAAAAAAAAGAGTCCATGATCCTAAGATATTGATTGTGAAGTGTTCACTCTCCTCCTCTGCATGCTGAGAATACAGTATTAACTCTGGTTCATACATGTATATTGTCACCAACACTGGTGGAATGATCGCTGAACTTAAGAGTCATGTGTGCTGAATTCAAATCCATGTTCTGCCACTTACTTAGATAACCTTCCGAAAACTATTTAATCTCTGGGACTGTTTTCTCATTTGTGAAATGAAGACTTTGGACTTAAATGATTGCTGAGGTCTGTCCCAACTCTGGATCTAAGATCCCAAGACTAGCCCTATTAATTCTTGACCTTTACTTTTTTTGGGTTATGAAACCATCTCCTACTCTTATTGCTTTTGCTGAAGCAAAGTTGTGCCTACATAACACTACATGATCCATTTAGAAAGTTTAAAAAAAGCCATATGCATAGAGTTAACTAGTTTTGAGTATCTGAAGACTAAAAGGTTGGCTTTTCCCTTGAATTGGATGGCTATTTTGGCATCATGTAGACACAAAGAAACTTTCTCCACCTATGCTTTCCTTCACCTTCCCATGAGCTATTCATATGAGAAAGTTTTGCATGGAAATATTTGTGTATGTCATTATATGTTCAAGACAATGTCTGGAATATATGCATGTTTCAGTATATTGGTGCAGGCACATAACAGAACCTATCTTGGTGGTCTAGTGTGCCCTGACTTATATATTCAAACCTTTGATCTCTCCTCTACTTTAAAGTCTCTCCTCATTCTCATCTACCCTCTAATCAGCTGTCAAAATGATCTTCCTAAAGTCTGACCATATCATCCTTCTATACAACAAACTCTAGTGACTCCCTCTCCCATCCAAGATCAAATCTTTTTGCAATTCAAAGTCCTTCATAGCCTGGCCTTCTGTCTTTCCAGTTTTACACCTCGCTTCCTCACCAAACACTCTGTGATCCAGTGACTCTGCCCTCTTTACTGTTCCTCACATAAGAAACCCCTTCTTCTGACCTGGGCATTTTCACTGGCTGTCCCCCATGACTGGAATTTTCTCCTCTGTCATCACTGTTTCTGGGCTTCTCTACCTTCTTTCGAGTCCCAGGGCTAGTGCCTTTCTCCTGTGGATTATCTCCGATTTACCTTGTATACATCTTGCTTATATGTAGCGATTTGCATGTTGTTTCCTCCATTGGACTGTGGTCCCCCTGAGGGCAGAGACTATCTTTTGCCCCTCTCTTTGTATCCTTATTGCTTTACACAGTGCCCAGCACACAGAAACCACTTGATAAATGCTTTTTCATTTGACTTGATTTCAGATTCTTCCTTCCCTATTCCTGATCAACGAGGGTATACAACTAAGCATGACTTGATTTTTAAGTGATATTTATAACGATAACAATAGATAAATATATTTGTATAGAGAGTTATCTAAATATCTGGTCATAATTAGAATCCTACTAAATGTAATGAGGATTATAGGTCTGCAATCTCTAGCCCTGGACTAAGAGTGTTTTAACATACTGAGTCAGCACTCCCCACTTCTGGAGCTGCAATATGGAGGGATGGTGTTTTAAAATGGACATTCTACAATTCTCAGACATGGCTTTTTAGCAGCTCTTGAGCCAAAGCAGAGTGATGCGTGTTCTGGATTAATCCACTTTTGGCTCAGACTTAGAAGGTCTGTCTTGCACTCTCAAGTGTCATTTAAAACCTGCCAAGTGGAGAGTATGTGTTTGGGGGTGGCGGGGGAAAGGCTTTTTTACCTTTTAAAAAGATGGTGCCAGCCAGTGTTTTTGCCAGAGGCTCTTTAATCCTGGAAGAGGCTCTACTTGTAAATAGATTAGCCTCACTGAAATTCCTCCACTGGGCTCCTCCCCATACCTATTTTTAAATCATAATATTACCAAAATGTGAGATGGGAAAGACGTATTATATTGTCTCTTGCTGGCCTTTTACTAGGTCCATCTATTTCCTGTTTAGACTTTTAACTTTAAAGTGATAGATGCATTTCTCAAAATACCCTTCACCTAAGAGTCTTCAAGTGCTTTGACAATAAATTTAGACTCAGGTGAAGCTAAAGTGATTTATCCTCGAGATGACCTCTGAAGTCTTTTTTGGGGGTAGGGGGAATGATTCAACTCATGTGGGGGAACGTTTGCTATGGAAATTCACTCCAACGCAGAGCAACGACTCATGTGTAACTTATTGGCTTCAAGGAGAGGTTCTTAACCTGGGGTCTATGGATCCCCAAGGACTCTGGGGATAGATTTCAGGGGGGTCTGTAAGCTTGGATGGGAAAAATATGGCATCTTTATTTTCACTTACTTCTAACTGAAATTTAACATTTCTTCCAATTCTTTAAAAACATTATTCTGAGAAGAAGAAGCCAAAGGGGTGCATGACACAAGAAAAAAATGAGGAACTTCTGCGTTAATGAACTGCCTGATGCAACGGGAAGTTAAGTGATTTGTCTATAGTTTCACAGCTCATACGTGTCAGAGGCAGGATCTAAACCCTCATCTTTGTGACACCAACTCCCCTTTTTGCACCATTCTACATTGACTTATCAAGAGCAGCTAATGGATAGAACTCCAGGCCTGGAATTAGGAAGAACTGAGTTAAAATTCAGCCCTAGACACTTACTAACTGTGTGACCCTGGGCAAGTCACTTAACCCTGGTTTGCCCCAGTTTCTTCATCTATAAAATGAGCTACAGAGAAAAATGACAGACCACTCCAGTATCTTTGCCAAGAAAATCCCAAACAGGGTAACAAACAGTCAGACATGACTGAAACAACCAAACAACTACAACAACAATATTGCCTTATGCTCTCTAAAACAGTGTAGGGCTTCTCTTCACCCATCAAAAGCCTTTATGGCGACGACTTGATCACCCCTCACCTCAACTCAATTCTTAATTTAATTGCTATACAACCAATGTGGGACTGGGGAATGGAAAGAAGAGGCAAGAGTGTGGGTGGGTTGAGGGTGAAGTGGCCAGTGCTGGGAGTAAAATCAGAACTAGTGCTGGGAAATACCAAGAACAGTTCGTGGCACATGATAAATGTTTATTGGTTGATTGTACAGGTGAAGGAATAGGAGTGGGTACAAGGTGGAAGGCAAAAGTGGCACCTCAGAGCAGGCGGGAAGCTCATTAAAAAGGCGGCTTTGAGGACTACTCTACTATTTGTAATTCATTATGGTTGAGGTTTGGGGCTGGGAATTCCATTAAATTGAGAATGTATGGAATGGGTTAGAAACACTGACCAAAAAGGGAAAAAAAAACCCCAAACTCTCAGTGGAACCCTAAAAAGAGATTCTGCTGATGCTCAGCTAGTGAATCACTACAAATTTTAAGCCAGCAAGAACTGACAATGAGCCACCTGAGACAGAAATATCTGCAAGATAACAGCAGCCCCTCTTCAGAGGAAGCCCCTCTTCATACTGTTGGCTACATTTCATCTGGCAAAGACAGTTACTTGCAAAATTGATATACTGTTGTCATCCCCTGTTTCCATTTTTCGGCCATCTCTTCTTTAAGTTTCTCATCTCATTTAGCAATGTAGTCAAGCTTTCATCACCTATTCTGTGGGCAGGAAAAAAAATAATCATGGGAAGTGAGTGGTTCTGACACATAGACTCATGGATGTGGAGTTGGATGAGTCCATCTTGGGGTCCTCTCATCACGGAATCACAGAATTTGAGATCTGGAAGGTACTTCATCAGCTATCTAGTTCAACCCATCTGTGAAGTAAATTCCCACTGTGATACACTTGATGAGTGATGAACCAACCTCTTTTTTTTTCCAGACCTCCAACGAAGAGGAACCAAATGCTTCCCAAGGCAGCTGATTCTACTTTCAGATAGCAATAATTATCACAACTTTTACTCATCGCTCTGCTCGCTGGGACCAATTAGAACAAGTCCTATCTTTCCTCCACATGACAGTTCTTTAAATACTTGAAAGTAGCTATAATATCATTATGTTTCATCCTCCTTCCCCTCCCCTCCAACATCCCTTTCCCAATGATCTTTTCTCCATGCCCAACTTCTTCCATTCTACCTTCTCTGTGTGAAGAAACTGAATGTTAAGTGACTTGCCCAAGGTCACAAGGTGCTGATGATCAGAGGTCGTATTTGAACCCAGGTCCTAGTACCCTTGTCACTGTAGCACAGTGACCAGAAGCCCGTTTTGGGGAGAACAATGCCTCTATTGTAGATATTACATACATTAGGAAAGCAAAGAGATGCTCTTTGTTTAATACATCTCTTCATATAAGTGATTTAATATCTGGGTTCAACTTTAACCTACTATATAACTTAATTTTGGCTCTGTATAGTGATATCTGACCTCTGTCTACGTCACTTATATCTTCTAGTCCTTATCTATTAAGGAAGGTGTTGTACCTTCCTTAAATCCTTAGATACCAGCACTATGGCTCCAGGCAAGATAATTTACAGGAAATTCAAGACCTTGGCTTCCTCAGAACAGATTTTTGACTCACGTGTTCAGGCATGGGCTTCTCTCCCCTCCCCCCTACTCTTTTCTTTTCCTCTGTAATATTTCTTGCACCCATATAGCCTAAATCTCAAGCTGGCATTCACATTCCTTTGGACTGAGCTATGGACTTTCACCTTGTAATTCCCAAAAGAAAACAGTATAAGCTCCCATTATTTGACATCAGTAAACATGCCTGAAGCCCAAGAATGTTTTCTAATTATCCAGCCATGGGTCTTTGACATACTTTTACATAAGACCATTCAGAAATGCCACTTGGGGTCGGGTCCTGGCCAACCATCCAGCCCTGTTATCTACTAATGACAGTGGCGTCAAGTGACGTGCTTTATTTGTGGCTGCTCTTTGTGTGCTCCATATCCAAATGTTAGGAATACATACTCAATGGCCCTGACTTCCTTTTTCCACTGTCAGAAAGCTATGGAATTTTCTTTTATTTGAAATTAAATTGATTTGTTTATTTACTTTTAGTTTACAAGATTCAGTTTGAGTCCCTTGAGTTTCAAGTTTTCTCCCTTCTCTCTGCCCCCTCCTCCCCCCCCTCGCCAAGGCAGCATGCAGTCAAGTATAGAATCTGCAAGTACTTTCACGTTGGACATTAGTCTGGTTGTATAGAAGGGTTGTAACCAATGGAGTGGACAGTAGGAAAAAGGAAACAAAACCAAACGTGGAAAAGAGCGATAGCACGTAGATTGGTTCAGTCTCCATTTAGACTCTGGTCTTTCTAGATCTTTCTCTGAATGTAGGTATCTCCTTCCATCCCGAGACTTGTAGAGTTGTCTTATAGCTGTGTGTTGCTGAGAAGAGTCCAGTTTACCAAGGTTGGTCGTCACACATATGATGTGTCTGTGATTGTGTACACGTTTTTCCTGGTAGCTACAGAATTTTCAATGGGGACAAGTAGGATCAATTGTGCCACACTCTAGTCAAGAGGTCAGCCAACCTCTGTTTGAAGACTTCATAGGAAAAGGAATCAACCAAGGCAGCTCTAATTGTTAGGAAGAATTCTCTCCCCCCCCAAAATTTTAGGGGTTTTCAGGTTTCTGAGAATTGTATAAATGATTCTAAAAGTCAATTTCATCTTACATTTTATTAATAGAGGGATTCTGGTATTGAGGACTGGAAACAGAATGGAAACAGAAAGACCTAGGTTTAAGTAACACCTCTGATACATTCTGGCTATGTGACTGGATAAACGACAACCTCTCCATGACCTGGGTAACTCTCTAAGACTAGAATTTACAGAGAAGTTGCCAAACTTAATGGCAGAAGGACTTTCCTTATGAAATTACTGTGCCAGTTCCTATCTCTATGTCCATTATCGGTATATATATTTATATTTTGGGGTATTGGCAGATGGGTGGCACAGTGGATAGAGTGCTAGCCCTGGAGTCAAGAAGATCTGAGGTCAAATCCAGCTTTAGGCACTTATTAACTGTGTGATTCTGGGCAAGTCACTTACCTCTGCTTATCTCAGTTTCATCTGTAAAAATGAGCTGTAGAAGGAAATGGCACACTACCCCAGTACCTTTGCCAAGAAAACTCCAAACTGGATCACAGAGAGCTGGACACAACTGAAACAACTGAAGAACAACAACAGAAAGATGGGTTGGAGGGGGGCAAAGCAGGGAGGGACAGGGAACACACATTTATTGTCAGGCCCTGTGCTAAGCCTGAAATACTCAAAGAGATGGGATTGCTAAATTAATTTATTTGTCTCCTGGGGAACCTATATGTGGGTCAAGAAGCAAGAGTTGGAACCGAACATGGAACAATTGCTTGGTTTAAGACTGGGAAAGGTGTGTATTGTCACCTTTTTAAATTTAGCTTACGTACATCGTACATCATGTGAAATGTCAGGCTGGATGAATCAAAAGCCAGAATTAATTTTTCTGGGAGAAATGCCAACAATCTCAGATATGCAGACAATACCAGTCTGATGGCAGAAAGTAAAGAAGAATTAAGAAGTCTCGCGTTGTGGGTAAAAGTGTAGAGTGTAAAAGTGGCTTTGAAGCTTAACAATAGAAAAAAAATAACCCTAAGATCTTGCCAACTGATCCCATCACTTCCCAGCAAAAAGAGGAAGAAGAAATGAAAGCAGTATCAGATTTTCTATTCTTGGGCTCGAAGATCATTGTATATGGTAACTACAGCCATGCAATTAAAAGATGCTTACTCTTTGGAAGGAAGACTATGGCAAATCTGGACAGCAGACATATATCGCTTTGTCAACAAAGGTCTGTAGAGTCAACGCTATGGCTTTCCAGTCATGTATGACTATGAGAGTTGGGCTGCAAGGAAAGCTGAGTCCCACAGAATTGACGCTTTTGAATTGTGGTGCTGGAGAAGACTTTTGAGAGTCTCTTGGACAGTAAGAAGATCAAATTAGTCAATAATTGAAGAAATTAATCCAGACTACACACTAGAAGGTAAAATATTGAAACTGAAGTGAAATACTTTTGCCACATAAAGGAAAAGCAGGACTTCTTGGAAAAGACCCTGATGTTGGGAATGATTTAAGACAAAAGACGGCAGAGGATGAGATGGATAGATAGTAAAATGGAAGCAATGAACATGAGCTTGGACAGATGGTAGGAGATAGTGGAGGAGAGAAGGGCTGAGCAGCTCAGTGGTGCAGTAGATAAGAGTGCTGGCCCTGGAGTCAGGAGGACATGAGTTCAATTCTTACCTTAGACAAGTATGACCTTGGATAACTCATTTAATCCTGTTTGCCTTGGTTTCCTCTTTTGTAAAGGAGGAGGAGGAGAAGGAGAAGAAGAAAAAGAAGGAGAAGGAGGAGCAACAGCAACCACAGGGTCACAAAGAGCTGGGATACCACTAAACAAAGGAACAACAACATTGTGCTAAGCACTTTACAAATACTGTCTTATTTGATCATCAAAGCAGCTCTCTAAGGTAAGTGGTATTATTATCTCCCTTTAATAGATAGGAAGATTAAGGGCATGTGATTTGCCCAGGGACGTTCTGTTAGTAAGTACCTGAGGTAGGACCTGCCTTCCGGTTTTCTTGACTCTAAACCTAAGCCTCCATCCACCCAGCCACCTACTCTTGTGTTACCTCAAGCAGATTCACATGATCTCTCTATGCCTCAGTGTCTTCTCCTTTGCTGGGTGGAGATGAGACTAATCTGCCTCATAGAAGTGTTGTGAGGACTAACACGTGTCAGAGTGTTTGAAGATCGTAATATGCCATACACATTTTTACACGATTATTTTTATCATGTGTAGTTATATTTCAGGTACCTATTTGGACACTTATATACATTTTTTAAATAAAATTTTTTTTCAATGAAAAAAAATCATTTTTCTTTCCTTCTCAGTACTCTCCCCACCACAGAGGGGAAAAAAGAAAAAGGAAAAACAAGACTCTTGCAACAAACATTATTGGCCATAGCCTAAAAATGTCTCATTTTCTAACTGTGCATCCAGTCAGTGATTTCTCAGTCGGGAGATGAACAGCAGGCTTCATCACTGGGAACCATTTTACAGGGTGTCTCAAAGTCTTACTGAATTTTTAAGCCTTTTGGGACACCCTATATATGAGAAACTGATAATGATATCAAAGGGCATCAAACCTGGGTTCCATTGCAGGTGTGTGTCTGTATGGGGTCAGACTGCGTTTTAACTGGCACAGGAAACTCCCTTTACCAGGGCCCACTGGCACCTTTTCTGCAACTTAAAATCTTAAGGAGTTTCCCAGGGCAGCGAGAGGTGAGAGGTGACATGACTTGTCCAGGGATACATTACCCGTATGTGTTCAAATCTTGCTGTATGACTCAAGCAAATCATATGAGCTCTCTTGGCCTCAGTTTCCAAAACTCTATGATGAAGCGTTGGATTCAATGACGTCTATGGTCCCTTCCATCTTTAAATCTATTATATTATGAACTCTCAGCTACATGTAATTGTACATGTATGACTCATTTCCAAAAAGTTTTGTTGACCCTACTCAGTCATTTGTTAACCCCACAACTTAGAGCAAGCTGTTAGCATAGGAGATAGATGGTTCAGCCTGGAGTCTGGAAGAGCAGAGTTTAAATCCAGCTTCAGACATTTCCTAGCTATGTGATCCTAGGCAAGTTGTTTCCTCATCTGTAAAATGGGCATAATAATAGCATCTTCCTTGTAGGGTTGTGTGGATCAAATGAGACAATATTTGTAAAGGTGTTAGCAACACAGTGCCTGGCACTATATGAAAGTAGGCACTATATAAATGCCTATTCTCTTCCCTCTATCTGCATTGGCTGTTACCATTGCATTCATCCTATAGCCCAGCAGAAGCAGGAGTAATTTTTAAACCAAAATGCTTAATAAGAGGCAGCATAATTAATAGGAAGAATACTGGATTTGCATTCAGAAGGCTTGATTTTAAATCCTGATTCTTATTACTTGTCCTACCTTGAGCAAGTAATTTAGCTTGTCAAAGTCTGAACTACCATTTCTTTATCTATAAAATGAGTCTGGATGTTCTTCAAGGTCCTTTCCAGCTGTAATTCCTGTGATCTGATCACCACCCACACCTCAGGAAGAGTGCACCTAGAAAAGCCTACAGCTCAGAAAGAGAGAAGCTCAGGCTGGCATTTTGCATGAGTGTGGAAAGGCAGTATCCTCTGACTCCAATATGGAAAGGGAAGCAGAAAATCCTAGAATTTTAGAGATGCAGGGGACCTTAGGGATCACCGAATTCCATCCTCTTATGTCGTAGTTGCAAAGAGCGAGGTCCAGAGAGGACAAGTGATTTTCTCAAAGGCCCATGTGCTGGAAGGAGCCGCACAGGGCATCAGGATAAGGAAGCTGAGCAAGGGAGCTTCAGAGGTCAGTTTCCTGATGTTGTAAATATACCATGAATTCCTAAAACCCGAGAAAAGCTCATATTCAATACAGATTTAAAAAATAAAACCCAAAGCTAGATGGAAATAATTTTCATATGAGTTGTCTAACTATTTGGGTTATCTGTAGTTTAGCACCACTCTGACATTGTGAATAATTGAGAATTTGTGGTTGTTTTTTTTTTAAACAGGAGTCTCTGCTTTATGTAGCCCTCTCTTTCTTCCCCCTTGCTTTACTTCTCACCATTTTTTTCTTTTCTTTTTCTCATACATTCCTCATCCCCCCACCCACTGTTTAAGTGCTTTTTGGGATTAAAGTAGAAACTTTGTCTTGGAAACATTCAGGCAAAGCAAGATTTACCCTTATTATTTTAGTGTTGATGTCAACCTTCATCATTGGGATATGATGCTCTACATTCTGAAGTACTGCCAACTGAAGAGTTCTCTTGTAATACATACTTGTGATTTCCAATACGTTATCAAAGAGAGAAGGAAGTGTAGTGTTTCAAAGTGAGATTTTAGAACTTTAGAACACTCATCTCTCTATCTCTCCACCTCCCCCTTCTGTCTGCCTGTTTACCCTCCTCTTCTGTATATACATATACACATACATATGTCTGTTTGTTTATCCATCCATTCACCTAGCTAAAGGATATCACTGCTAACTTTGTTCTTACTGAGTATAAATGAATATTAATGTCTAGGGTTGGGGCAGAAAGCTTGATTTCTTTAAGGAGTTTTTGTCGAAGAAGCCCAGAAGACTAACATGAATGAAGTTTTTAAATTAGAGCTGGAACCTTAATTGCAGAAATCAAGTGGGAAAACTTGCTTCAGGAAGAGATGTGGCAGGCCTTTTTTTTTTTAAACTAAGTGATTCATGAGACCAGAGAGCATGCAGTTGCTTAGAAATCAGAAAAGTAACCTTTGCTGGGAGAAATGAAAGGAGGTCTTGACTTTCCCTAGTCAATCTTCCAAGTCAATGGACTAGGTGCTCGATGTGTTCTTAGAAATCACCTGCAACAGTCCCCTTCATATTCAGTTTCCATAAGCAGTCAACCAGCCAGTGTGGTGGAGTCAGAAGAACTCTGGACTTCCAGATAAGAGAGATTAGAAATCTTGTCTCTTGACATTCATTAGTTAGTCACCTATGCTCTCTAAGCCTCAATTTCCACATCTGAAAAAATGGGAATGGTAATAATGGCCTCACAGGATTATAAAGTCAAGTGAGAATATACTTACACATCCATACACGCATACATATATACACACATACACACAATAAATATATACATATATACAAACATACCTGTATGTATGTATATATAAACACACAACACACACACATATATGTATACCTATATATGTATCTACATTGCTATCAAACTATAGGTACAAACCAAAAACTAAAAATTAATGACAATTATTAATATAAGCTACAATTAGCACTTTTGGAAAAGAACAGGCAGGATGACCAAGTTAGCGTTACCTCTCAATGACATTCTTTTTAGCACCGAGGACACTTTGGGAAAGCTTGTCGTAGCTAACACCTATGTCAGGGGTTCTTAACTCGGGTTTGTGAATAGATTTTAGGACACCGTAGGCACGGATGGGAAGATTGTTTCTTTATTTTTACTAATGTCTAGCTGAAATTTAGCATATTCTTCAATTATTTAAAACCATTTTAGTGAGAAGGAGGCCATCCATAGACTTTACTAGACTGCCAAAGAGGTCCATGTTACAAAAAAGAAGAAGAATCTCTGATCTGCATTATTCCTCTTCTGTGCTTTGCTTCATCAGGCTGCAACTTAAAGTACTTGAATTATTAAACAAGAATTAATCATTATATTTTCTATATAACTAGCCTTTAAAAATTGCATACATGCTTTAAAATTAAATACTGCATTTTCAGTGATTTGAAAACTACCAATTATTCAAAGTTATGGTGTCATAGCTTTAGAGATGGAAGGGATTTTAGGGGTCCACTACCTTTATTTAGGGGTCAAACCCCTTTATTTTACAGAGGAAGAGTAGACCCAGAGAAGTGAAGGGACTTGCCTAGGCTCAGACAGGTGGCTGGGCCAGGATTTGAGCCAAGTTTCCTCTCCCCAATCACGCTACCTGTCAAGTTCATTTTTTACACTTAAGAAGAAATTTCTCCAAAAACTTATGATATTTTAAACAATTGTAGTAATTGTTATTGTAGCTGACATATTTTAAATTCGTAATATTCTTGATCCCTTATGTGATACTTAGATGTAAATACATGAAAACTTTTAAACATTAATAATTATTTCTACAGTTGTTAAAGAGCATACACTCTTGAGTCAGATGCCCTAGGTCAGAATCCCAGAAGAATTATTATGCTGGGCAAGTCACATTGTGTCTACAAGCCTTGGTTCGTCTGTGAAATTAAGAGGGTTGGATGAGATAGGCTACAAGATTTCTTTGAGTTCAAAATCCTAGAATCCTTCTATGCAGTGTGATGAGAAAGAATGCTAGACCCGGAGTCAGAAAACCTGGACTCCAACCGTGCTATTTGCAACCTGTGAGACCTTGGGCAAGTTATTTAGCCTCTATGGGCCTCAGCTGCCTCATCTTGAAAAAGAGGGGGTTGGACTAGATGATCCCTTCAGTCTCTTCTAGCTTGAAATCTATCGTTCAAATCCTAAAAAGCAGTTTTCAAAACCTGCAAATAGACTTGTCTATACTTTATTACTGTGATGTGTTCAAATGGCCACTAGGTGGCAATTATGTACTATTTGATTTATAGTCACTATTGGACTGTTAAGACTCCGGCATAAATCAAACTAAATCCAGTTCTTAGGGTTTTCTTTTTCGGGTTATTGACTGGCCACATTGGTGGTGCTGACTCTTCCACACTGTTCCAGCCCCAGCTGAAATAGGTAGGTAAAGTTCAGGGTGCCCTCTCACTGCTGACCTCATCGCACCAGGAACCGTCTGGCTCTATCCCCAAAGGTGGGAGAGGCAGGGAGGGGTCACAGTGGCTCTGTTTCCACTCCTCTGTTATCTTCTCATCACTGGCATTTACAGACCTTGTATCTTAGTTTCTTAGGAACTTGCTTTAAGGTAAATGATTATACTGTCTATGCATCAGGGAAATTCACATTATTGATGCATCAGCTGTCTCATTGTCCCCTCCTAATCTACTGGCATCTCAGGCAAATTAAAAGACATATAGATCTATAGATTCCTAACCTGTCTGTGCTAAAAAGAATGTTGTTGAGGGGGAATGTTAACGTGATCATTCTGCCTCTTCTTTTCCAAAAGTGCTAAAAAGTGTAAAAAAAATAGATCTATGCCTTTTAATTTGCTTGAGATGCCAATATGTGTGTATGTACATATATGCACACATACACTTGTATACATATGTGTATAGATGTATATGTATATATATATATATACATATATATATCTCACAGGGAATATGAGAAAATGGCTTTGGTGAATTGGATGGATGAATGTGAGACATGGTCTTGCTTTGAAGTAGTCATTCTGGGAGGCCATTTCATTAATTCCAAAAATATTGTCATTGCTCAAAACATTTTTGGAATTCAGAATCAAAGGCCATCTTCAAATCTGATGATTTCCAGTGGGCAGGGAGGCAGGGTGGGAACAAAATATCTCTGTCATGTATGTCACACATTGATATATTGTGTGCACGTGTGTGTATGTGCATGTGTACCTTGGCAGTCATCTAGTTCAATCCCCTCATTTTTTGGATGAGAAAATCAGAGCCAAATGAGTTTAAGTGACTTACTCAAGGTCATGCAGGTAAAAAACCTCACAGCTGGGATCTGAAATCAGGTGCTCTGACTCCCAGGTAACAGTTAGATAATGCCTAAGGCAGCTAGGCGGTGCTGTGGCTAGAGTCCCTGGGCCTGAAGTCAAGAAGACCTGAGTTCAAATCCAGCCTCAGACACTTACTATCTGTGTGACACTGGGCAAGTCACTCAAACTTGTTTGCCTCAGTTTCCTCATCTGTAAAATGATCTGGAGAAGGAAAAGGCAAACCACTCCAGTATCTGTGCCAAGAAGACCCCAAAGGGGGTCATGAAGGGTCAGACACCACGGAAATGACTGATCAACAACATGTAGCGCACGGTCCGTGACAGGCGCTGTGCTAAGCACTTTCCAAACATTTCTCCTTCATTCCCCACAGCCTGGTGAAGTAGGTGCTGTTATTATCCTCCCTCTGCAGATGAGGAAACTTAGGTAGCGGGTAAGTGGCTTGCCCAAGGTCACACAGCTAGCGAGAGTCTGAGCTGGATTTGGATTCAGGTCTTCCTGACTCCTAGTGCTCTATCCATTGGACTATCCAGCTGTCTCATCCAATCACTCATGCTCATAGCCTCAGGGCTGTCTTTGACTCCCTCCTCCTTGTTGCTCCTCACATTCAATCATTAGCAAAGTCCTTTCCATTCTACTTCCATAATCCCTTGCCTCAGTTTCCTCCTTTCATTCCCACAGGCCCAAAGCTACGCCAGGCCCTCACTGACTTTTGTCTAGAGTGTTACAATAGCATCACTAGTGGTCTCCTCACCTTTAGTTTCTTTCATAGGCTACTAGGATCAAAGATTTAGAAATGAAGGAAATCTTGGGTGACATCTGGTGGGACTCCCTCACATTTTATAGGTGAAGAACTAAGGCCTAGAGAGTTTAAAGTAATTTTCCCCAAATCTCTCAAATTTCCTAGTACTTAGACGGTAAGCAGCCCATCCTATACACCACTCCTCCAGCAATATTTCTAATCAACAGATGTAATCAAATCATTCATTGTTCAAAAACCCTCTTCGTGGAAGAAAATTTGTTTATTCTAAGGTTCAAGGCACTCCACAAATTATCTCAGACATTCCCTTTCCAACTTTATCTCCCCCTAAACTCCTTGAAGGTAAGAAACATTTTGCTTTTTGCCTTTTATTTCAACGTCTAGCACACCACCTGGCACATTATAGATGTTTGATATACTTCTGATATTTTGAATTGAATGAGATCTATGCTCTTGCTAGATGTTTAATACACAGAACTTCAGAACAGATGCCTCTGCACACATCATTACTTAGAACCTTAGAACCTGGAACCTTCACCCCCTTATCCCCACCTGTTGATATCCTAATACCACCTCCTCCATGAAGGATTCTGTTATCATCTCAGGCAAAAGTAATCTCTCCTTTCTCAGACATTTCCTATGTGTTCATATTCTGTTTTGTATTGTTGGGATTTATCTGACTGTCTTGATATCCTATAATAGAATAATACAATAGAAGAATTAGAGCACTGGGACCACAGACATTTATCTATTATCGTCCATCCCTCGGGAGGTGCTGTACTTTTAGGAAGGTCATGATAATTTTGAATTATTGAATTTCATCTATTCCCTGATGGGTGGATAATGATGCTATAAGGACTTTGACAATAACAGTAATAAGAAGCCAATAACGAATACTTCCAGAGAACTTTATAAAACAGACCATCATTCAGTGAAGCAGCTCATTCCATTTTTAATTAATGGAAAATACTTTTGTATTAAACCAAAATTTGCCTATTTATAATATTGGATCATTGATTCTGATTCTGGAGCAGCAAAGATCTACCTAATCCCTCTACTTTAAGTATATGTAGACAGCTCTTACAGTCTTCCCTTTAAGTAGCTGGGTGGTGCAGTGGATAGAGCACTGAACCTGGAGTCAGAAAGACCAGAGTTCGAATCTAGGATCAAACCCTTATTAGCTGTGTGACCCTGGTCAAGTCATTTCACCTTTGTTTACTTCAGTTTCCTCAACTCTAATTGAGGATGATATTAGCAGTTGCCTCTCAGGGTTAAATGTGGGATCAAATGAGATGGTATTGTAAAGCCCATACCTAGTAAGTGCTATATAAATACTTATTCCCTTTCCCTTCTTTTCCAGACTAAATCTTTCCAGTTCCATTAACTATTTATTCATCATCTGAGACTATTTCCTGACCTCCCACCAGGGTAGTCAGTCTCCTTTGAGCACACTATAGTTTACTGAAGTCTCTTTTAAAATGGCATAGGATTTTTCATACGCGAGCAGACCAGTGCAGAGTACAGTGAGACTATTGCCTTCTTTGTTCCAGACGTGAGGTTTATATTGATGTAACATTAAATTGCATTAGGGCTTTATATTCTTTTTCAAGTTATGGCTCTCTGTTGACTTATATGGAGCTTCCAGGCAGTCACGGCATCCCGGCTTTTTTCCTAGGAGCTGTTGTAAAGCCAAATCTGCTCCATTCTGTACCCGTGTGATTACTTTTTTGAATTGAAATGCCAGACTTTTTAATCCTCTTTAATTTATTCCTGTTAAATTTGTTAGTTTAGGCTTAGTGTTCTATATTTTTGTCATGTGGCATAATACTTATCTCTTTTCTCCTCTGCGTAAGTTGGGCACTTGTAAATTATGCCTTTTTTTGTGTCTCCTCTGTTTTTATTCAAAGTTTGATATAAATGTCCTATAAATAGGACATGGCCAACTACAGAGCCATATGACATACCACTAGAAAACTCTTTCCAGATCACGTGTTCTTATCCTTTTTTTTATGTCATGGATGCCTTGGGCATTCTAGTGAAATCTATGAACCCAGAACAATGTTTAAAAAGGCATAAAACAAAATATCTAGAATTATAAAGGAAAGCAGATCGAACTATAGTTAGCAAGATAAACAATTTTAAAAAACCTCTAATTACATGGATCCCAGGTTATAAACCCCTGTTTCAGATGTATATCAGACCCTAATTAGTTGAGTGATTTTATGTGAATCACTTAATTTATCCATCTCTCAATTTCTTCAGTTATAAAGTGTGGGGGGGGGGTGTTTGAGGGCTTTAGATTACACGATCTCTTTATTTACCAGAATTTTATTGGTCAAAGTCTATTGGAAGACTCACACAACATAAGAAGGTACAGTGTGACCTTTAAAATAAGTTATATACATCAAAGTAGTACAAAGTCAGTGTTTGTAAATGTAAGCTAGAGGCAACATTTCAGTTTCATAAATGGAGTCATCAGACTAGTATTTCACTTCATTGTTTTAACTGTATTATATAAAGTGACTTTAGTGCTATCTTTTCAAGCTCTCTCAAATCCCTTCCAGGTCTAAAAAAATTCTGTGCTTTATTCGAAGGTGATGTTTCACATATCCTAAGGAGCTAGCTAGTGTAATTGGAAACCATTAACAGGCAGGTTCTATTTTTTAATAAGACATAGGATCTGATTTTGGGTGAAGAGGCATACTTCTGTATTAAAATATCTGTCTTTTTGTTATGAATGGAACATTGAAATCTTCCATCTTGATCTGTATGCTAGAGTTCATTGCAAAATAAGATTACCTTCTCTAGAAAATCAGAGGGGTCCAATTCTACCATTACTTTCTCCAGCCTTGTCTAGAAAGGTTGAATTTCCCACATCTCTCAACATCTTGAATCAGAGGAAGGAGAACGATTGTCATAAAGGAGACACTAAAAATATTTCTCTTCATTAGTTACTTGGAGTGCAAGCTTTAAACATAACTCACGACAGGTTGCATTTTGGCTTCTTTGTTTAGGTTCCCTGGTGGCATATGTTCTGCTTCCTAGTCTGATGTGGGATCCAAGTCTGGATTTGATCCCCAAACAACATTATTTTCACATAGCATATTTGTGTTATAGGAAACTGCAATCATCTTTTAATCTTCTACATTGCAACCTTTAGTATCACTTTGATTTCTGTCTAGATTCTCTTGAGAGGGGTTTTAGTTATCCTGGGATTTCTAGAGGGAAGTGTCCAATGATCCATCTGGCTCCCTTTCCCCAAGCTTCTAGCCTTACAGTCTCCACAGCTGGAGCCACTTAATTCCCCACTTGCACAGCAAACAGGCTCTGGGATAATTCCAGTTCCCCAGGCCGAGGAAACAGAAGGACATGTGGACCCATAGATTGGGTGGCTCAGAACCATCGGGTTTCTAGCTGGTCTAGCTTGTCCTTCCTAGTTCTAGTAACTAGTCTCCTGTCCTGCTTCCTTAAGCTTGAGTACCTGTATTACTGTTCTCACCAGTTCTCCTAGAGACTGGAGCTCTGCCCTTGAACCCTAGTCCCCATGGCTGGGTCCTGGCTACCTGCTGCCAGACCTCCTTGAGGCCAAGCATCTGCCTGTTTGGACTTCTGCCTATTGCCTTTTGCCAGACTCCCTTGACACTCCACCCTCCTGTCTAGACTTCCTCCTATTGCCTGCTGCTAGGACCTTCCTGGATCACCTGCCTTGCCCCAGTGGGTCTGTCTAGTCTCTGATTCCTGGCCATCCCCATCTGTTCCATTCTTCTGCCAACCAGGCCCCAGGTAGTGACATATTGTAAAATATGTATGACATTGTATACTATAGGCATTCTTCACTCATACAGTAGATGTGTTCCTGAAAGTATGTAAAACAATCACATTGTTATAAATCAATCCTCATGTCATATGTTACTGAGCAGTTCATTGTTCAAAGGAATTTTATTCTGAATAATATTTTCTAAAGTAAAAAATTCTTTTGCAAATCAAGTAAGCCCTCCATTTATCTTGTTTATAATTCTGTTTTTTAAAATATGAAGTAAGTGAGATAAACATGTAATATAATTGTACACCACGTTCTAGAGGAATCACTAAAATTTGCATTGGCTTGGACTACTGCTCTAAGCAGTACATTGAATTTTCCTCTAGGTCTTTCATAGTACCTACCCTGTATTACTGTTGGGGGATATTTACAAATTTGCTAATGTAATAACTTTTAAAAATTTGTTGTTAAAATATAATTTACTTTATGCTTTAGTAAATTAATACTGAAAATATTTATTTTAGATTCACTGTATCCATTTAATGGCTGGATTGTTAATAACTACTAATGGATAATATTTTGAAGTTAGGAGTAATATGTAGACATGAAGAATAGTGATTGATGTATTTTTTCCTATAAAATATTTCATCTAAGTAATTTTCTTAGGAAAATAGTATGTAAAGAGTTCATCATAAAGTGAGAAATTGGATGCAATGGAAGACTAGAGGTGGGTAGGAATGGCTGTAGTGGGGTCAGGATGGATGTGAGTCATGTTAATCCACTGAGTCTAAATACTTCACTACTAGGTTGACAATTCTTCACAGGATCATAGGATGGCAGATTCAGAGGCAGAAGGGACCTAGGGGCTACCTAGTCCCAGAGTCTCCTCTTCTCTATCCCCCACTGATTTTATAGATAAGGAAACCAAGTCCTGGAGAGGTTAATGATTTGCTGAAGTCACACAGGTAGATCCATGATCTGAACACCCAAATATAGCATTCTTTCCACTCTACCACTCCTGAAACACTCCTCTGAGACTAATATATATGTCTTTTGCTTCTCACTGGGGCCATTTAGATTCAAGGCTTTGGGCTTGGAACAACCAAATCCTTCAATCATTCTTTGCTTGCCACTTTGACTGGAGATGTAACAATCATCATGATTTGCCCAAAGCCACATGCCTCATTATTAGGAGAGACAAGAATAGATTCTGGGACATTTGATTTCCAGCCATATGCTTCACTAGACTACACATTTTAGGATGAGTTTAAAAAAAAAGTCCTTCAGTAAAGCAAAATTATGCATCCTTCTCAACCCCTCAGTAAGTAAGCAACAAACATCCTTCTCCTTCCCTATCCTATCTTTATGTAGTAAAATGATAACTCTTAATGTTAATCAATCTTTGGGGTCATTGTATTTAGTACTGCTGTCATCTGCAGTAGCAAAGCTCAACAGAAAGTGACTTTATACATTCCAAGTTACAGCTGTCAAATTTTGTACTTTATTGCTGTCACTGAGTAGAGAAAGCCCACATTCTTCAAAGCTCCAAATGGCTTCCAAACTGCATTGTGGTTTTTCCCAGTCTGTTTATCTCCAACACACAATACAACCACAAAAAAGGCCCTTCCACAGTGTGCCTGATTAATAAAACAGATATAGATCAATCCGGCAGGTTTTGCATGGGTATTTTTGGTCACAGGCGTAGTCTATTAATCCCCAAGTGCAAGGTGCTGCCTCTTTATCTTGGATCCAAGAGAGACTTTCCACTTAGCAGAAAGTGGAAATGGGCAAAGGGACGGCTGTCTTGTAGGTTTTTTAAAAAAAACTTGTTTATATTTTTTTAGCTCATGAAAAATATGGACCTATCCATAATTCTATAGATTATGATTCAGGAATTTAATTAATTTGGCACGGGGTAAAGAAGACTTCAGGATGAAACATTCCAAGGGGGAAAATCTGTGTATACATTTGTAATGCATATGTGTATGTCTACACAGAGAATCAGTGACTGCAATATATTTCCATTTCTTAGTTCATATGTTGTTTGAGGCTTTTCCTGTTATAATATCCCGCTCTTGACATTTGTAGCTTTTATTTAAACTTTTAATCAAAATTATTTTTAAATGACACTGCAATTACTGCACAAAACTCCCACATCTGAACACTGAAAGAGTTTAACACTTTATGGAATTAAGAGTAACAAGTCAAGTCCATCTCCCCCATGCAACACTTATACACATTCAAAAACTTCTTTATTTCTTTTTTCAATCAAAATTCCTATGCCTAAGAATGACTTTCAGATGGTTATTTTTATTAGAAAATTGTCATGTCCAGTCCCTATTTTGAACATAATGTTTATTTTGCTTGTTCATATCTCTATTGCTCATTGTTTAAATCATTTATTATAGATACCTTGTGATTCTTATTGGCCTTATACCTTGGGACTCTTCATAACAAAGGCTGTGTTTTATAAAAAAGTCTAAGATGGATTTTTTTTCTATCCCTCTTGCAACTCCACCAGCCTCCTCTCCTCTCCTCACCTCTTTCCTCTTCTCTCCTGTCACCTTCTGGGTTTTCACTATTTTAGTTGGCATTATGATTGCAGTTTTTTTCTTTTAACTGTGTGAACCCATTGGTGCCCTTGGCAGTAAGATTTGGTTACAGGAAATCCAGAAGCTGAGCCTGCCTTTAGTTTCAGCAATTATGTTTCTTTGGATTAAGTTCAGAACCAGTTCGAGATTGCAAATACAATTCTCATCTTGCCTCCTTCACCAACTGTCTTGCATACCCCAGCTATAAAGAAGAAAGACAGCTTTCTATTCAAATACATTTAGGGGGATGAGAATCAGTTCTAAATGCTTTTATTTAGTTCTTTAATAAACCTCCATAAATAAATCAATGCATGCCATTTTTTTAATGGTGTGAATTGAAATTCCCTTAAAATAATTTCAGACAACCCTTTCTTTCCCTTCCTTCTTTCCTTCCTTCCTTCCTTCTTTCCTGCCTTCCTTCTTTTTATCTTTCCTTCCTTCCTTCCTTCTTTTTTGTATGTTACTGAGGGTGTATTTTGTGTTTTGCATTTCTTTATGCCATGGGGATACAGGAATAACTAAATGGCTAGCTATATACTGTATTTTTTAAATCTAGAGACACATCCCTTACCATCCTAAATGCCCCAGAATCTCAGTTCTCCCTTCTTTAGAAGTGAAGCTCATGCCTTTCATTACCAAATAAAATTAAGAAAATGTAAGAAGCTATTGTTTTATTGCACATTAGGAAATAATGAGTGCTTCCAAAAGTCACACTTGAGACCAGACAATAGTCATAAGTATAAGATGACTATGGATACTATGAGATAATGTCTACTCGTCAGAAATGGAGGGTATAATCTTTTTCCATCAAAGTTCAAAAGTTAATGATGTACTTTATAGTTTTATTACTTCTACTGAGAGATTAATCAAGGAATAAAAGGGGTACTGGTATGTATTTTTTCAAACTATGGATATTTTCAATATCATGTGTGTATAATACCATATTTATTGAATGATGTGATATTTCAAAGGCATTAGTTCTTCCTTAGGAAAAGGATAATTTCTTCATCAAAAATCCATAACTTACAACCAGAAATATCACCAGAAGAAAATCTTTACTTCATATGACAACGATAGAAAAGTATGTATGGAAAATATTAGGAGATATATGATAGCATTAATTTTTCTATTTGTATGGGAATTATTTATTTTTAAAATCTGCTGATCTTTTATTACTTGGAAACCCTATGATTAAGCATGAAAGAAGCTCATTCTAAAGAAATCTTTCAGCAAAATCAAGCTATCCACATATGGCAAACACTTGGGTACCTCATCAGCTCCTAGCTGATTATGTTTAAGACCCTATTTAACATGCCTAGGTTTAAAAATCAGCTTAGATCATGTGCAGCGCATGTATCTTGCTATCCAGAACTCTTAAGCCAGGAACTAACAATGCTCTCACATCTTGCATTAGATGAGGGAGGGAGGTAGACCCTGGAATAGGTGAACAGGTGAGACTTTGCTTAGGACTCCCAATGCAGCACCACTGGTGCCCAAGGGGTAGCCAGAGTGGATGAGAAAAAGAGAAATGAAGGATGGAAGACCAGTGGTAGCATCTGTGAGCTGTCCCACACACATGGGCAGATATTCCCCCCTTCATCAGCCTCCTGCTGAACCATGCTCTAGATATCATACACTTACATTTAGACTCTGGGAGAGGGAAGAATCGCAGACCAATGAACTTGCTTTTGACTTACAGCAGGTCTGGGTTTGGTCTCTGTCTCTTCAACAGAAGGAACAACTTCTCTTGTTTTGTTTCAGATCAGCCCCTGGGGATAGAAAAAGACCTATGTTATGAAATCTGTGCAGCATGGGGATATTGAATGTTTATTAGAGCAAACTACTTTTTGGTAATGTAAGTGTTCAAGTAATAAAGATATTTGAAAAAAAATTTCATATTTAAGTACTATTGAAAGCTCTGGGTGTATCCTGTCCCCTTATCTGTTCTCTCCTGCTACTTATGGGAGAGAATGGAATCTCTCCTTGCTTTTGCATATTGTTTCCACGTAGTTTAGTCTAATGAGGTAATATAACGCTATAGCTAATTCAGAACCCACCAATTTGAAATTTGTGATAATTTACAAAGGGTCTAAGTAATGGTGTTTTGTTGCGTTCTCTACAAAGGAATGGGTTTGCCACGTAGATTCATGCTGGAAACAAGATTGAAGGGGATGGGGGTGTCAGTTTATATATTTGAGAAAACAAACTTTCCAGGACATCTTAAATTCATAATAGCATAACATTTGTACACACACTTGTGTCACATAACTGAATTTCATTTTTCACTGAAGCATCAAACAGGACCTCTGCTTGGTAATGCTTCAGTAGTTTTTAGTTACTATACTAGGCAGCTCAGTGGTGCAGTGGATAGAGCAGCAGACTGCAAGGCAGGAAGCCTCATCTTCCTGAGTTCAAATATGACCTCAGACACTGACTAGCTGTGTGTCCCTGGTCAAGTCACTCAATCCTGTTTGCCTCAGTTTCCTCATCTGTAAAATGAGCTAGAGAAGGAAATGGCAAACCACTCCAGTAACTTTGCCAAGAAAACCTCCAAAATGGGGACATGAAGAGTCAGACATAATTGAATGTTGAAAAGAAATACATTTTTCATTTTCCCTACGTATGTACGTTTTTGTACACATATTTCAGATTTTTCACTAACGTGATATTTCCTCTTTTGTGATGAAATAACAAGGTTTTATTGTATTTGCTTTTCAGCGAGGCAGACCATGGGAGAGTAATTTGCAGAACCATAAATTTTGAGGTAGAATGTACTTTAAAAGTCATCAATTCTAATCTCATTTTACTAATGAAACCAATCTGAGAGATGTTTAAGTAACTTACCCAGGGTCAACCACATAGCTAGTTCATGTCTGAGGTAGGATTTGAACCCAGGCTTTCTTGACTTTAGGCCACTATGGCATGCTGCCTCACTAGAGATTAAACTATTTTATGTTAAGTATCCCAGGGAGAACTTTTTCTTTAGAAAATAAGAGTAAAAGTTTGTTTCTTTCTCAGATAAATTTATAAGAAGAAAATTGGGATATCTAATCATTCATGTCTAAAATTTATCATGCAAAACTATTTTCAACCATATAACTCTTTATAATCCTTTATAGCAGTGGTTCTCAACCTTTCTAATGCCACGACCCTTTAATACAATTCCTCATGTTGTGGTGACCCCCAACCATAAAATTATTTGCGTTGCTACTTCATAACTGTAATTTTGCTACTGTTACGAATCATAACGTAAACATCTGATATGTAGGATGTGTTTAAATTGAACATAACCCACAGGTTGAGAACTGCTGCTTTACAGCATCAGTCTCTTTGGCAACACCCCTTAACATCATGATTTCATATTGACAGGCTCCCTCTAGTTCTTACTGACTTATGCTGCAAATTAAAGTACAAATTTTCAAAAGGTCTCCTTGCCCTTGGGTCTGAGCCTGTAATTTCTTCAGTATAGAGAATCACATATCATCATCTTGTATGTAATTTGTAGCCTTAGGCAGAGAGAGGTTAAATGATGTGACTGAGGTCATCTCAATGGCAGACTTAAACCCAGGTCTGTGTTTTAGGCATATATTAAACTTCCCAGTTTAAGACAGATGTTTGTTATCATATTAAGACAAGATTCTTCTATGCCCATACTTTGTAGCGTTTTTAGCAAAAATGTTTATTATCAAGAGCCTTTTTCATCTATCTGTTGAGAAAATTGTGTGGTTTGGGGATATTTGTTTTTAACATAATTAATTATGTCAATTATCTTCCTGATATAGAACAATCCTTCCAGCCCTGGTATAAATCCAGCTTGGATAAAACAAATGAACTTTTGGATTAATTGCCAGTCTTTCTGCCAAGGTTTTATTTAATGTTTCTATGCATTAAAGGTAGATTTGAAACCAAGTCTTTTTAACTGTAAGCTTGCCATGTATCTACTATATCATATGATTTCTTGCCCTTAATTGAATTAAAAATAAAAACTTTAATGGGGGTTTCTCTTATTTCTTTGAACAGGATTCACACTTTTAACCTTAAGTTCTTCAAAATGTCAGATACACTCTCGTTATGTGACCCTGGGCAAGTCATTGAACCCTTTTTTGACTCAGTTTCCTCATCTGTAAAATGAACTAGAGAAGGAAGTGGCAAGAAAACCTTAAATGGAATCACAAAGACTTGGACACAACTAAAATGACTAAGCAACAACAAGAACAAATGGAAGCAAGAGCTACCTATTCTACACAAATTAGTTCCAAAAATTGAGAATGAAAGCACTCTAAGTTCTTCTATGAGCCAAATACAGGCCTGATTCCCCTGATTACTCAGGGAAATAGAAAGCCAAGACAGACAACTATAGACCACTATAATGAATGAATCAATTGATTCAGAAATACTAAATGAAATCTTGGCAAAAAAAGATTATAGCAATTACTCTGAAAGATTATGTATAGTATCCAGGCATGGAACGATGGTTCTAGATCAGGAAGATAACTGACTTAATGACACTACAACAAAAATCTCTCCAAACCATGCAATCATCTCGACGGTTATGGGGAAGAGGCTCCTGACATTTTTGCTAAAAACTCTACAAAGTGGGGGCATAGATGAATCTTTTCTTAATAAGATAACAAGCAGCTATCTTAAACTGAGAAGTAAGCATTAGATGTAATACGGAAACATTTGAAATTTTCCCAATAAATATATCAGTAAAACAAGCCTACTCCCTTTTCCTGCTATTATTTGATATGGCTCTAGAATCTAGCAACAGCAAAACGGGACAAGAATTAAAGGCAAAATGAGAGCCAAGGAGGAGACAAAAACTATTCCTATTTGCTGATAAAATAATGATTTAATTAGAAAATCCTAGGAAATCAGCAAAGAAACTAATTGGAACAATATTTTCATCAAAGTTGCATACTACAAAACAAACCCACAAAGTTAACAGAATTTTACGTAATAATAAAATTCAAAAGACAATAATAAAACAGCCATTCAGAATAATCACAAAGTGCATAAAATATTTTTAAGTTAATCTACCAAAGCCCATTCAGTACTTGTATAGATTGAATTATAAGATGATCCTTAGAGAAAGAAAGACTAAGAAATAGCTGGGGGAATACTCAGTACTCATAAAAATGACATAATATCAATAAATGTTAATTTACATATTTAGTTATATACCAGTCGACCAAAGGGGTGTTTTACAAATCTAGACAAATAACTTGCAAATTCATTTAGAGGAGTAAAAGACCTGGAATATCGAGGAAAACATCAAGGAATGAAGCACTTCCATGCCACCAACTATATTATAATACAGCAAAAATCAAAGCCGCTTGGTACTTAAAAATAGAGCAGCAGATCAATGGAATAGACTAAATAAAAAGAAGAAATAGAAATAATTGAACTTAGTAACTCGGTGTTTGATAAACACCAAAACATAAATTACCCAAGAAAGTGTTTCTCTTTTATTAAGAACTTCTGGGGAAAAATAGAAAGCAATCTTGTAGAAACAGACAGACCAATGTCTTATACTGTATAATCCAATTAGTTCTAAAAGAATATGTAACTTGAATATTAAAGTGTATACCATAAAATATTTTTTAAAATTAATTTCTTTTTATTTTTTTTGCTTTTTTGGAGGGGGGAGGGCAGGGCAATCGGGGTTAAGTGACTTGCCCAAGGTCACATGGCTAGTAAGTGTTAAGTGTCTGAGGTCGGATTTGAACTCAGGTCCTCCTGACTCCAGGCCCAGTGCGCTATTCACTGTGCCACCTAGCTGCCCAAAATATTAGAAGAGATGGCGATCTTACACATTTCACAGTTATTGAGAGGGAATGACTCTTTAAAAAAAATTATTCAATAGATTTTTATTGATAAATTTTTTAATGACATAAATTTGTGCATCTATTACTTCTCCTCTCTAATCCCGGAGAGCCAGGAAGTGAATTTTTAACAAAAAACAGAATAGAGGCAATAATGAAAGATAAAACAGATCATTTTAATCCCATGAAATAGAAACACTTTTGCTTAAACAAAATTAATACATCTAGGAAGAGAATGGAAGCAGCCAACTGGGGAAAAAAACTTTATGTCCGACATAGTTTGACACATAGGATATAGACAACCAAGTAATATCTAAAAGACTGAAAACATTCCCTGACAAAGGTGATTAAATGACATGAACCAACAATTCTCAAAAGAAGAAACATAAACTATTAACCACCATATGAAAGAATGCTTCAAATAATTAATGGAGAAATGCAAATCAAAACAAACTTGAGATCTTAAATCACAACCAGAAGATTGGCAAAAGATAAAAACAGTATAGGAGGAGGTGCGGAAAGATAGAAAAGCTAATAGATTTTTGTCTGATTGTGAATCGGTATAACCATTCTGGAAAGCAATGTGGAATTATGTAAACAAAGTAATAAAAATATCCATACTCTCTGATCCAGAGTTTCTGCTGGCAGGTATAAAACCCAAGGGTATAATTTACCAAATGAAAGGCTCCATATACATCAAAATATTTATGATAGCACTTTTTGTGATAACAAAGAATTAGAAACACGTAGATATCCTTTGAATGGGCTAAACATAATATGGTAAATGAATGTAAAGAAATATTATCGTACTATACAAAATGACAAGCGAGAATATGGTGGAAAGATTTACACCAACTGATATCAAGTAAAATAAACAGATCCAAGGGAACAATACGCACAGTGATGGCAACAATGGGACGGGAAAGAACGAGAACTACAAAATAATCAAAACTGAGTGTTGTGAAATTAGAAAGAATAACTTGCTCCAAAGAAGAAGTATGTGAAGCCGCCTCTCTCCCTTCTTTACAGAAGTCCACAGGTGTGGTTCTGAACATTACATACAACAGAATCATGACAGATTCCAAAAACTGATGATTGGTTTTGCTGAATTTTTCTCTCTCCTTTTACAAATCTTTGTTAGAAGAGGTGACTCTTTGGAACAGAGGTGGGGGAGAGATATAGGGTGAAATGTGGATGAAAATGTAAAATCCAAAGATATCAATAAAATATTTTAAAAAGAAATTAGATTTTTTTTGTCTGATGATAATTTTTGCTTCATCAGTTTACCAATTATCTTATGTAGTGTACACCTAACAGTCATCAATAAGTCATTTGACTAAGCAAGTAATAATGTCTCTGCCTCAGTTCTTTTCTGACAAATAGATTCCATAATAATTTCTTCACAAGTTGTTGTGATGATCTATAGAAACAACAGATGCCACTTAAAAAGTAAAAATGCACTCCAAAATACATATCTCATCTCTGAATCCCTGTCCTAGGACTCTGCCCCCAACTCTCACTCGAGACTCTGTCTCTCTGTTCCGCACCCCCCCACCCTTTCAGTCATGCAGGTTCAAATCTTGGATAGCATTAATAGCTATCGTTTACATAGTAACTTAGAGTCTGTAAATTACTTCATATATGTACTCTTCTGGCACCATTAAGCACCTAATTAAACACTTATTGACAGACAGAAGCAGAGCTTACTGATAATATATTCTTCTATTACAAGAGAGGAAACTGAGTGTCAGTTCCAGAGAAGTTAAGTGACATGCCCAAGGTCATTTAGCTATTTCAAACCAGGATTCAAATGTAGTTGTTCCCAACTTCTTATGTATCATGTCTCTCTTCCTTAACTCCGCAATCTCCTTCATCCCCTGCCAAGTCTTGTCAATTTTGTCTCTCATTCCTCCTTTTTTAAGTCATGTGACTATTATCTCGGTTCAGATATTCCTTATCTGTCACCTGGACCACTGCAACAGCATCCTACTCCATCTCCCTTATTTTAGTCTCTCCCTTCTCCAATCCATCTGCGCAGCTGCCAGATTAATCTTCCTAAAACACAAGCCTGACTTATGTCACTCCTCTGATAAAAAAAAACCTTCAGTGACTGCCTTTTGCCTCTAGGATAAAATGCAAACTCCTCAGCCTTATATCTCAAACTTTCCACAGTTTGACTCCCATTTACATTTATTTATGCGAAATGGGCTTACTGGCTGTTCCTCAACCTCAATATTCTCTTTTCTGTCTCTAGGACTCTGCGCAGGCTTGTCCGTCTGCCTGGAACGCGCTCCTTCTTCACTTTTGCCTCTGAACGTCCTTAGTGTGCTGCTTCAAGGCTCAGTTTGGGTGTCACTTGATCCAGTAAAGCTTTTTCTTATTCCTTTTGTCTTTAGTGCCATATTCCCTTTTAGATCTACCAGTTATTTACTTATGTGTATGAAGGATTTATCTACCTCCCCTCCCCCAAAGCAAAATTTAAATTCCTTAAGGGTAGGGGCCTCCTTCCTTCCTTCCTCTTCCTTTCTTCCTTCCTTCCTTTTCTTCCTCCCTCCCTTCCTTCCTCCCTCCCTTCCTTCCTTCCTCCCTCCCTTCCTCCCTCTCTTCCCTCCCTTCCCTCCCTTCCTCCCTCCCCCCCCCCCCAGTATCTGACATGATGCTTTGAACATGGCAGCTGGAGAGACCCTGGTCTCTGACTTTCAGCTTTGAGAAAGAAGACACGTAGCTCCAGACTCTCATGTGCCTGAAGGGGGAGACAGACTAGTGAGAAGCAGACTCGTAGAGGAAGCGATACTTTGATCGTTTCCCTATCTCTAACTTACTACATGATGCACTTTTTAGGAATTTTCCTTTGGGTAAAATCTGCTATTCTGCAATCTCTCTCCGTCTCTCTGTCTCTCTCTGCCTCTGTCTCTCTTCCCTCTCTCTCTCCCTCTCTCCACCTCCCTCTCTTTCCTCTCTCCTTCTCTTCCTACCTCCCTCTTTCTCCCAGTATACCTCTCCCTTTTCTTTCTCCCCCTCTCCTTTATTTCCTCCTTCCACTCTTTCTCTCCTTCCATTTCTCTTCTTTTCTCTCTCCCTCTCCTCCCTCCCCCACCCACCCAGACTCCCCCTCAATTTATTTCATTGTCAGCTTCCAATGGGAGCGGATTCATTCTGTATATTGAATGGTATAGTCTCATCTGCATATCTTCTTTGATTTCTGTGTGCTATTTGTTGGCTTGAATACACGGCTTTATTTGCTACCTGTGTTCTTTGTCAAACTGGCATTTGGTTGAGAAGGGAGTCAAGCCTTGGATACATATCTTGGGGCTTCTTCCCAATAAGGGAGAGTGATCTCGGGCTCAGCTTGGACCTAGAAATGATTCTCCCTAGATTAACAATATTTTTCAGGGGTTGGGGTGGGGCAGACACATATAATTCTAGGTTCGTACCCTTTCTACAGAGCGTCCAGCCTCTGGTCCCACCCTCTTACTTCCTCTTCAAGAAGGAATCAAAGCCTTAGAAAAGGATGGGTAGATGAGACTCTGGAGGTCTCTATTCATGCTGCCTTCGAGCTGCCCCTAGACAGACTCACGGGGCCAAACGTAGCTTAGATCAGTAGCCCCTTCTGCCCCCATCTCATGCAATTAAAATTTCATACAAGTGATCCATTTTGTTCTGACTCAACATTTCCCAAGAAACATTCAAATAACCTTCTTCCCCAAGCACATTTCTCCTAAAACACCTAAATTAAAAGGCTTAATAGAGCTGAATTAATCAACAAAGTTTATTTGGTACTCACTATGTCCTAGTGTAATGAGAATGGAAATTTGAAGATCTTCCCTGCCCCTAATAGACTCAGGGGGGGAGTTTGAAGACCTCCCCTGCTTTGAAAGTAAACTCTGCCCCCTGATAGGCTGAGTATGGTCACATGGAGCCTGTGATGGAGGGAATTTGCTGAAGGGAAGCAGAGCCCACAGGAAGCTTCCCTGCTGTGAAGACAAATTCTGCCCCCAATAGGCTGAATGTAGTCACATGGAGCTTATGGTGGGAGGAGTTTGCTGAAGGGAAGCAGAGCCCACAGGAAGCTTCCCTGCTGTGAAGATACAGTCTGCCCCCTAATAGGCTGAATGCAGTCACATGGAGCTTGTGGTGGGAGGAGTTTGCTGAAGGGAAGCAGAGCCCACAAGAAGATGGTAGTCAGAGATAGCCAGACATTGCAGGAGAAAGGAGGACCTCACAAAGGAGAGAGAGAGGTTTGTGAGTAACTACCGATCTTGTATTGGTTTGTGGGAAGGCTGAAGGATGCTGTGGTGTAGCAAGCCAACATATTTGATCTTGGTGGTCAGTTCTCATGCAGATGCACAGGAGATGCGGTTTTGGCATAGATTTGAAATCTAAACCCTTTGAAACCTGCTCTCATCCTGTAAAGTGTAACTGATTTCCAAAGACTTGTTGCATTCCCAAAGACTTTTGGTGCCTAGTTTTCTCAAAGCTTCTGTTAAGACAAGTCTTCCCTGTTTCAGTCCCGAGGTATCGCAGATTCAAGACAATGATTTACAAAAGACCTGGATGTCTGGAGGTCTGCTCTGATTGGCATTCTCTTTGATAATGTTGATTGACTTTCTATGGACTGTCCCAGACTCTAGGAGCCTAAAAATCAGAAAGTTTGATTATATCTGATGTTACTTCCAGGATGTAGCAGATCTTTGAAATAAGAAAATTAAGATAGTGTCTCAGGATGTGAAAAACTAAGTCTATTGATAGAAATACTTGAATCTTTGTCTTCTGGATCTTTAAAAACCCTGTCCAAATCATCATTAAACGGAGTTCTTCCTCAAGCTTCCCCCTGGTATCTCTTTTCTCTTCCCTCTATTCTTTTAATCACGTCTCCGCTCACACTTGGGGCTAGTACCCGAGTGGTAGGGTTATCATGGCTTCTGAATATCTTTGGCACTGTGATGGAATCGGCTTACTGGGTTTGGGATTGGGTTTTCTGGTGTCTAAATAAATGCTTCAGTTCTGTCCTCTGTCTGGAGAGTCTGGTATATTTTGTGATTGAACATCATGTGATACTGATAGTCATGGTCTTTAATGTGACTGGGGATGCTGTAAATATCGCATTGGTGCTACACCTAGGCATTCTGTTAGGCTTTGGGGAGGATGAAATTCAGTCCAGGATATTTACTAGTTGCATGACCCTGTGCAAGTCATTTAACCACTGTCTGCCTTAGTTTCCTCAGCTGTAAAGTGGAGACCATAATAGTACCTACCCCACAAGGTTGTTATGAGATTTTTGTAAAGCATTTAGTGCAATGCTTGGCACAGAGTAGATGTGTAATAAATGCTTATTATCTTTCCTTTCTAAAATGAAACTGTATTTGAGAAGCTGCATAGCATAGTGGAAATAGTGTGGGATTTGTAGTTATGGAACCTACGTTTGAAAAACCTCAGCCACTTAATTCCCTGCACAAGATAGGATAAGTCCTATCGTCTCTGCCTGCAGCGGTTCTCAGCCTGTGGGTCGTGACCCCTTTGGGGGTCGAACAGGGTCGCCTAAGACCATCGGAAAGCACATATTTCTGATGGTCTTAGGAACCCAGACACCGCTCCTCTATCTGTCTTCAGGCAGGTCTGCCCACATGCAAAAAAGCCCACATATGAGTATTAAAGAGCTGCAGCATTAGGAAGGTTGAGAACCACTGTCTGCCTCAGTGTCTTCATTTGTAAAACGAAAGCGTCAAAGCAGACAACCAGTGAGGTCCCTTTTAGCCCTAAATGATCTCATGATTCACTGTACTAAACATTTTATGAAAACATTGACTTGTTACTTGTGACATCTAGGGAAGAATTTAAGGCAAACTGTCCTGATGAACAGTCAGTGGGACAACTGTCTATCCCGGTCTTGGCTTCCAGGGCATTGAGCATCATCTTTTATATGCATAAGGAAGTGGTGCTGATGGAGTGTGTATTGAAATGTCTTCTTCAGCCAAGAGGTCATTGTGCGCAGTAACAGCAGTGTTGTAATGGTGATCAACTGTGAAAGACTTGGCTTCTCTTTCTGATACAAAGATCCAAGATGATTGCAGGGGACTCACGATGGAAAAATTCTGTGCCCCTCCAGAGAGAGAACTGATGAACTCTGAGGGCAAAATGAAGTATAATTTTCACATTTTCTTTATTTTTCTTGCTTTTTTAGAAAACTATGGCTAATATGGAAAAATGTTGTGAGTCATTTCACATTTATAATTGACATCATATTGCTTGCCTTGTCAGTCAATGTGGGAAGGAGGGAAAGAATTTGGAGCTCAAAATGTAAACAGAAAAGAATGTTAAAAATAAATAATATTTTTTAGAAAGAGAAGTGTCTTCTTTATGTGGCCACCCATTCCAGTAGGATTCCAGGATACCAGTTTAGCATCATTAGGGTAAAGAATGAATAATAAATAGTTAGTGAGCACCCACTATGTGACTGGCATTGTGCTAAGTGCTGTGAGAGAGAGAAAAGGCAAATAAGACACTTCCTCGCCACCTCCTCCAGTCCCCAGAAGTTTACATTTTGTTGAAGAGACAAGACTTACATCCATGAAACAATTAGAAATCTAGAGCATAAAATTAAACAATACATTTTGTGATAAAAATAACATTATACTCAGTCACATTACAGGTGAGGGAAGGAAAAAAAATCTCCCTATAAAGGCTCCTGGAGGCAGAGGTAGAAGATAATCCACGCTGTGAAGGATAGGAGGATGTTCAGTAGGTATAGAGACGTGAAGTAGGCAGTGGCAAAGGTAAGAGAACTCAAAATGAGAATGTAATGTAGAGAGATCAGAAAGGGGACTGACTTGATGGGAGAAGAGGGTGTACATGTTAGGGAACACTGTACCAAGGATAGAGCCCCTAAGTGATGCAGTGGATAGAGTACCAGGTCCTATCTACCAGTACCAGGTGGAGTACTCTGTCCTACTACAGGACAGAGTACCAGCTTTTCAAATACAGTTTCATTTTAGAAAGGAAAGATAATAAGCATTTATTACACATCTACTCTGTGCCAAGCATTGTGCTAAATGCTTTACAAAAAGTACCTACTAGTATCTGGAGGCAGGAAGACTCAATTCTCTGAGTACACATCTGGCCTCAGACACTTACTAGCTATGTGACCCTGGGCAAGTCACTTAACCCTGTTTGTCTCAGTTTCCTCACCTGTAAAATGAGCTGGAGAAGGAAATGCCAAACCGCTTCAGTATCTTTGCCAAGAAAAATTTGGGGTGAGGAATCTGAAATGACTTAGCAAGTGCTGGGGGATATGGTTAGATAATGGAAAGAAAGGCTTATAGAATGATTTAAGTGCCAAATCAAGAAGCTTTAATTTCACCTGAAGGGTAAAATGAAACTTTTTGAGTAGAGGAATAACATGGTAAAATCAGTGTTTTAGCAAAATGAGTTAGGATTGATTAGAGAGAGAAGGGGAATCGGAGTCAGGCAGCCCCTCCAGGAGATGATTTAGAGCCAGAATAAATATTAGATGCCATATAGTCCCATCTCTACATTTTACAAATGAAGACAGAGTTCCTGAAAGTTCAAAAAGTGACTTATTCAAGGTCATTCAGAGAATTAATGTCAAATACCAATTTGAATTCAGGTCTTTGGACTCCAAAGTCAATGATCTTTCTGACTGCAGATAGCTGCCACTGAAATAACAACAAAGTAATTAATGAAAAAAAAATCTATGATTAAATAATAAAAAAAAGTATTGAAAATGTGGTGAGAAAAGCAGGATTATATTTGATACTCGATTTGGTACTTGTACAATGCAATGCTTTTGCATGTTTTATAGTGAATCAGGTATTCAAAATTCAAGTAAAGGAATTTAACCTCTGCTACTTGTTGTTGTATATCTATCACCCAGGAGCGGTAAAGGAAAAAAAAAAAAATATATATATATATATATATATATATATATATATGCAGATACACCCACATACGAGTATTAAAGGGTCACAGCATTAGGAAGGTTGACATATTATATGCAGATATGCATATATATATATATAGATATATAGATAGATAGATAGATAGATAGATAGATAGATATAGATATAGATATATATATATCTCCACAATCCCTTTGGCACAGAGCCTGTCTCATAGAGCCTGCACAGTGTGTATCTAGACCTGAAGAGTGGATATAGAGATCCAGTCCTTTGACAGGACGTGTGGACATTCAGACATAAATTAACTTGGGTTAGCAAAAGGTAGCAATCCATGAAAACATGGGAAAACATCTGGGAAGTTGTGGGATCTTGAATTGTGGGATCTCTAGTAATATGTGACATTCCAATTAAAGAAATTAGTGTCAGAACCCGGCATGATATGTTAGGTAAATGCTTGGAAACAAGCCATTCAAAAGATCTCGCCTTTTATTGAGCCCTGTATGTGTTGGAAGATGCCACGCTGAATTTTTATGGGGCTGTTATAGGATTTAGAGGTGACTCCAGACATGTTGAAATGATCCCTTAGGAATGAAGACCTCCAAATTTAGGTAGTAGGACAGAGGAAATGAACTGTGACAGTTTTAAGCAAGAGGGATATTCTTCTGCATTTCTAAAGCAACTATAAAAATAAGGTTGATTATGTTAGGGAGAGTGCCTTATAAATCATACATATTTAATAAATGATTATTGAAGTATATGATTCATTTTGTATTTTTGAAATTGGTTCTCAAATGTTTAAAGAATTAAAAGTATTTTTTGTCTAGAATAAAATCAGAGAATGCAGAGAATCCTACTGAATATATTCATTAAGTTTGTTGTGATATATTTGAAAAAGGTTTGATTTTTAAAAAATCAATTAATAGAGGCATTCTTGAGACCAGCCAACATGGTGGAGTGGAAGAAGGCAGTACAAACTCTCTCCTGCAGCTCCATAAAGATACGGAAAACACACTGGATTGAGTCCTAATAGAGAAATGCAAAAAAAAAAAAATCACAGTAAATTACTTTTCCAGTTCAGCTCAGTTGTGAAACAGAGAGGTCTGTAGACACTAGGGTCAGGGTACTTTCCGAGGATCAGAGAGGGCCTGCCTGCAGCTTTGGACTGGGGCAAGAAAAGACCCTACGTCACACACCAAAGGACCTGACCTTATTCGGAAGTCATACCAACAGGCATTTCTGAAACTGTGCCTTTAATGGGGAGGGGTGGTGTAGGGAAAAAGAGGTCATGGGTCCTAGGCTGTGTATTGAGCAAGGAGCAAGTATGGAAGTGAGCATCAGCTGTGTGGCTCTGACCCCAGGAGAAGAGCATCCCCCAGTCCCGTCTGAAGCCTATAATGGGATAACTAGGTTGGGAAACCCAGGCCAAAGGGGAACCTGTAGTTCTGTCACCCCATCTGGTCGGGGTTATCATCAGCCTACTGAAGCTCCAACCATGGCAAATCCACGATTATGTCACTCAGACCCAAACGTAGGTCAGGAACTTTTAGAGCTCAGACCAGGAAAGCAATATTCAGACTTTGCTTTGGTTCAAACTACTGTATTCACTGACAGTTGTAGGTCTCCAGCCTGAGCTGTCTCTGAGATCCTGAAATGCTCCATACACCTAGAAAGCAGCAGCAGGACCTAAGAAGAAAAACGAGACCAAGCATGGCCCAGAATTCCATCCAGAAGTGCTCAGAGACTGACTCTAACAAAGTTAAAGTAGGAAGTTAGGAAGTAAGATTGGAAGAATGAGCCAACAAAAAGAGACTCCTGCTATAAAAAAACTGTTATGGGGACTAGGATGCTCAAGATCCAAATCCACAAGTAGAGAATGACTCCAAAATGTCTATAAGCAGAATTTCAAGGAAAAACACAGCTTGGGCACAAGTTCAACTAGAATTCCTAAAACAATAAAGTGTGAGTGTTTAAGAATGATTTTATAAATTAAATGGGAGCACTAGAGGGAACAATTTTAAAATAAATTAGTTCAGTAGGGGAAAAATTAGGAAAGAAACGAGAGCTATGGAAGAAAGAATTGTAAAAAAACTAATAACTGAGCATAAAAGGTATAAAACCTTCCCCGAGTAACAGAATATTAGAAAATTAGAACGGATCAGAAAGAAGTTAATGATTCTAAGAAACAACAGGAAATATTAACATAAAATCAAAAGACAGAAAAAGTAGAATGAACCGTAAGGTATCTCATAGAGCAAACAATTGACCAGGAAAAACACATCAAGGAGAAATAATTAAGACTTATTAGACCACATGGGTGGAGGAGGGGGTAGAATAAAAAAGGGAATGTGGAACTACAAATAAAAAATAGTAAATACAAAAGAATTATTAGGTTACCCGAAAGCCGTAACAAGCAAAAAAGCCTAGACGTCGTATTTCAAGAAATCATAAGAGGAAATTGCATAGATTTCTTTGAACCAGAGGGCGAAATAAAAATAGAATAGAATCTACTTGTCGCCTTCTGAAAGAGACTCCCAAATGAAAACTTCCAAGAATATTATAGCCAAAATCCAGCGCTTCTTGGGCAAAGAAAAAAAAAGTAGTCAGAAAGGAGGAATTCAGGTATCAAGGAGCCACGTTCAGGATCACACATGATTTGGCAATCGCCACTATAAGGGAGGAGAGAGCTTGGAGTGCAATACTCCAGGAGGCAAATGAGCTAAGTTTGCCACCAAGAATAACTTAGAAAAAGTGAGCATAAGATTCTACAGGGAAAAATGTATCTTTAATGTACTAGATGACTTTCCCAGCTTTCCCAATGAAAGACTAACATTCTGTAGAAATTTTAAAATATAAATACAGGAGTCAGGAAAAAAACATAAAAAGGTGAATACGACTGATTGATAATGAGGGACTAAACAAAAATCAATTTACATTCGAAGCAGAGATGATGTATGTATCCCCCAAGAACTATATCATCATCAGGGGTCATAGAGAGAGCCTAGTAAGACGAAGGACCTGGGAATGTTTTGTTTGTTTGTTTTATGATTCTGTGATCTTAAAATAAGAAAGGATGGGTAGAAGAAAATGAATATACCGATATAGGGAATCTGGTGTCTTCCCAATACCACTAAATGATGAAGCTTCTGGGAAAGCTTAAATCCTCTGAGCACCTCTATAGTAATGCCCCCAAATACTTTTTCTTACTAGTGGAGAGTTTGGGTTTCAGCTACTACCAGTTTCCCAGACTTCCCTCCGCCCACCTCCCCATCCCCCAGTATAAATCATCAGCAGTTCTTGAACTCTGATTTGCATACAAAGTCCAGGGTTCCCACTCCAACTCCCCAATGCCCATATAAAGTGACCCAGATTAAAAACACTGTAAAAACCTACCAGACTTACTGGTTTTGAAGGACCAAATCCATCCCTGACTGCCCTTCTTATTTCCATCCTCATGCCCAAGCAAGTAATTTCTCCTTGCTTACTTCACTTTCTCCCTGAATACTTTGTGGTACCCCACTTTCCAGTCATGACAGCTTTTTCTTTAGAAGCTTTATCCACTGGGGCAGCTAGGTGGTGCAGTCAATAGAGCAGGGGCCCTGGAATCAGGAGGACCTGAGTTCAAATGCAGCCTCAGACACTTGACGCTTAACTAGCTGTGTGACCTTGGACAATTCACTTAACCCCAATTGCCTTGCCTTCCCCCCTCAAAAAAAACCCACCAAAAAAAAAAAGAAGCATCAGTCATTGACCAGGATTGGCACTCGGGCTCTTAACAGCCACCACTACCTTCCAAGCCATTTCTTAGAGAATGTAGAATAGAAGGCTGGACTGGGAATCCCATATTCTGAAAATGGGACCTCCCCGCTTCTGCCTGACATGAGGTCTGTGATTATGGGGATACTCCTAGTCACCTACTCCTTAGGTTTTCCCCTAGTAATATAAATGGTTTTTATGAGAGATTGTCACCTTGCACTGTACTTTGGAATCCTTAATCTTAAAGTACCTTAAGAAGACAGCGTTGGGGGAGGAAGGGGAACAGAAGGGTAGGAAAAATTGTTTCACACGATTTGGGTGAACAAGTTGAAGTTTATACAAATAAAGAGGAAGCAGTACGTGTGGGTAAAGGAATGGCATTGGAACCTCACCATCATTGAAACTGATTAAAGGAGAGTAGAATACACACACACACAGTCGGGTACAGAAATACATTTCACTCAACAAGGAAACTGGAGAAAGGAGAGTCGGGAATAAGAAAGGGGTAGATAAAGGTTTGGATTCATTTCAGACCAAATAAACTCATACCAAGTTGTGTCCATCTCAAAGACAGGTTTAAAGGGAGAGAATTGGGGTCGGGGAAGAGAAATAGCTTCCATTAAACCTTGAGCATTGGTGCTAAACATACTGCTTCTTTTTCACCAGCCTCTTAAAAAAGGGGACAGGAAACCCGCCAGTGAATACAGCAGCCAACCGTGATTCCAGAGGACTCCTGATGAAGCATGCTGTCACCTCCTGACAGAGAACAGAGGTGACTGACTCAGAGTTTAGATTGAGATCCCCCGCCCCCCGCCCCCCCCCCTTTTTGGATGTGGCCAATATAGGAATTTGTTTTGTTTTATTATGAATATTTTCACAAGAGTTTTGTTTTCATTTTCAACTGGGTGGTTGGAGAGAAAATAGATTTTTATTAATTGAAAAAGTATAAAAAGGTTTGGAAATGTAAATTCACATCTCTTATGAGAAAACTTACAATTTTAGAGATGGAAAAGGACTTTGTAGTTCATCTAGCCTGATGCTCCTCATTTTATTCTAGGCTACATCGCTACTCAGACATGTCTAATAAATATACTTATTTTTTTAAGTGCACTGCACAAGTGAATGAGGTAATGACAGATCACTTTTGGGCTGAAGAATTGACACCCAGAGCTCATCAGCATAAAGTTTGATTAAAAAAAATTTTTTTTTTACAGTTGTTTTGCTTTTCTTAAGAAGCAGAATGTTTACTTTGTTGGCTACCAGAACTGCTTTAATCCCTCTTCAGTGGTTCTGATCATTAGAACAGCTCACTTTTACCTAGTGCTTGACAGTTTGAAAAGCCCTTTCCTTTCATCAACTCCGGTCAGTAAAGAGTGTAAAAATCTCCACTCTCATTTTACAGAGAAGGAGACTGACCCTCTAAGGGATAAAGTAATTTCACCTGCTTTGACATGTGGCTGCTGCCTTCCAGACTGACTTTCTGAGGACTTGGACCATGGCCTTGGTCTTTATTCTCCCAGCACCTAGAATTGGGATCATGAATTTAAGAGCTAGAAGATGTCTGAGAACTCAGCTGATACCACCTTATTTTACCAATGAGGAAACCAAAGTCTTTTCCTCGAGGTTACATGGGGAGAAATGGAAGAATGGGATTCTACACCAGCCTTTGGGAACGGAAACCACAGGAGGACAAGGGTGTTCCATTTTTGTCACTGTATCTCCAGGGCCCGCCACAGAGCCTGGCACACAGTAGGCACTTAAATATTTGTGGACGGATTAGGATGATTATTTTGTTATTCTTTGTTTCAGGTGAACTAAATATTTGAGTTGGTCTGAAATGTCAAGACCATTGAGGTTATAGGATAGTGAAATGTCAAAATTCCATTTGTCATAAATCGATAATCAGTGACTTGCCAACGGTCACAGAAATATTAAGTAGAAAAGAGCTGAGGTTTGAACGGGAGTGCTCTGAGGCTCTAACGAGATAATGAACATGCAGCTTGTTACTGTGTTTAGCCTACAGACGCCGTGCTCTAGCCTGGTGAGGACTTCATTCTCTGAGCCTGATACCTCACACGCTTCTTCTGAGCTCAGCAAGTGCTTATGGAGCAGTGAGGGGGGCATGATGATAAATGCCTGACAACTTGGCTGGGGTGGGGGGAATGTATTCATATATACTTCTAGTTACAGTGTGCCTTCTTAGCACTTTTAAAAGTCTAGATAATCAGCAAAACAATAAATCAAGCCCTGAGTTGTGGCAGTTGCTGATTTCTCAGGTGTAAATATTCACACAAAATTGAAGAATCTAAAGTCAGAGCTGCCTCTAGCATACCCCTCATTTGGTCTCAGATCCTCTGAGATCAAATGTAGAATTATTTCTTTTGTTGTTGTTGTTGCCTTTTTTGGAGGGCAGTGGGATTAAGTGACTTGCCCAAAGTCACACAGCTAGTAAGTGCGTCAAGTGTCTGAGGTTGGATTTGAACTCAGGTCCTCCTGACTCCAGGGCCGGTGCTCTATTCAGTGCCCCATGCAGCCCCATTTCTACTTCACTTGTCTATCTTTCTGGCTTTATTGCCCCTTGGCAATGTTTGGGGAAGGGAAGAGGAAGATGATTTAGTTCCTTCATCTTTCCCCATTTCCTAGCTGTTAGAAGATCCTTATTCCTTAGATAGCCATTTGCAAAAACAATCACTTTTTTGGTTGTTCAATCATTTTTTTAAGTCATGTCCAATTATTCAAGACCCCATTTTAGGATTTTCTTGGCAAAGATACTGGAGTGGTTTGTCATTTCCTTCTCCAGCTCATTAACTGAGGCAAACAGGCTTAAGTGACTTGCCCAGGGTCACACAGCTAGTAAGTGTCTGAGGCCAGGTTTGAAATCAGGAAGATGAGGCTTGACTCTAGGATTGGCACTCTATGCACTGCACCACCTAGCTGCCCATAAAACACTCACAGCTGACATTTATTTAATGCTTTAAAATTTGCAAATCACTTTTTTCTATATTATCTGATTTGGGTCTTGCAACAACCCTATTACAGGCAACATTGACCTCATTTTACAGATGAGGAATTTGAGGCTAAGACATGTCATATGACTTGCCTATGGCTGCATAGCTAGTAAGTATCACGGGTAGTTTTTGAATTCGGTTCTTCCTGGCTCTAAATCTAGTACTCCATGCTGTCTCTTCAACTTCCTATTTGAAACCTTAGGACAGCAGAATACTCTCTCTCTACTGAAATCCCAATTCTAAAACCACAGCTCAGTCCCAATCCCAACAATTAGGAAAAGTCAAATCAACAAGCATTTATTAAGCACCTACTATTTACTAAGCCCTTTTTTAAATGGCACTAGAGATATAAAGAAAGACAAAAACAATTCCTGCTGTCAGAGAATTCACCGTCGAATGGGGAGACAATATATAAGTAAGTAGTGTCATGTAAGATACATACGGGACAAACTGCAGAAAATCTCAGAGGGGAGTAAAGCATTCAGGGGGATTGGGAAAGTGTTCTTGTATAGCATGGGATTCTAGCTGGGATTTGAAGGGGGCCAGGGATGCAAGCAGAGATGAGGAGGAAGATGTTCCAGGCATGGAGGACAGACAGTCAAAATGCATGAAGTTGGGAGATGGAGAGTCTTGTTCGGGGGACAGCAAAGAGACCAACATCACTGGATTGTAGAGTACCGGGAGGAGGGTGGGTGAGGTGAAGGGAAGAGAAGAAAACACCATGAATTGTTTCAGCTTCTCAGGATCTCAGAGATCTAGATCCCTGGATCCTGTGACACACTTCACACAAATCATCTTTTTGGAACAAAAGCTACCAGATCATCACAGAGCAATTCAAGTAAATTAACACTGAAATACCTACCATGTGCTAGGTAGTGGAAATACAAAACCTTTATATATGAAGCATAGATTCTGAACTGAAGCCCATGTTTTGTAGGCTTTCAAGAAAGGATAAACAAACATAAAAGAACTAAATGCTGTCAGCGTCTCTTGGAGGTACAAACCAGATGTGTGTCTTTGAATGTTAGTAACTTGGAATGGAAAGGCTGATGAGACTGGGAATTCAAACTATGGGGTGAAACTGAGAAATGACAGCCTGAGGCTTGCTAGCAGGAGAGATTTATATTATATTACATTTTGTTATATTATATTATATTATGTTATATTGTATTGTATTATATTATATCATATTCTATTACACTACACTATATTATATTAATTATATTAATATATTGTGTTATATTATATTGTTATATTGTATTATATTATATCATATCACATCATATTCTATTACACTATACTATATTATATTGATTATATTAATATATTATATTATATTATATTATATTATGTTATATATTATATTCAAAATTCTTCAAGTCAATTTCCAAATGATGGCCTCTTCTCAGTACTCATCCTTTACATCTCTGCAACATTTGATACTATGGTACACCTTCTCTCTTCTCTGGGTTTTCATACCATCTCTGCCCTAGTTCTTCAATCCATCCAAAGGCTCCAGCTCAGTCTTTTTCTTTTATGCATCTTATGGTGGTTAAATCGCAAGTGAAAGAGTTTAGACAGAGAAGAGAAGAGGGTCCAAGACAGAGACTTGCGATTTCCCAAATCTTAACTGTTTTTTACCTTCAGGGCATCTCTTGCGTTCATCTCCTTCTCACTAGTGACCACCACCCTTGTTTAGATCTTCCTTCTCACTTGGGTTATTGCAATATTGCTCTCCCTGCCTCAGGCTTCTCAATGCATCTTCCACAGAGATTTTCCTCCAATGCACAGCTGATTGTATCACCCCTCTACTCAGTAAAGTTCAGTGGCCTCCTGTTACCTCTGAAATAAAATACCAACTCTTCTATCTGACTTTTAAATCCCTTCACAGCCTATCTTCAGCCAGCTGAAATATGTATTACATCCCTTCTGTACTCTATGGTTCAGCCAGGTGTGGTGAACCAGTGGTCTTTTGAGTGAGTCCAACTTATGCAAAAAAATTCTTTTCTTAAGGGGATTTGTTCTGTGAAGTTTGGATTCAGTCAAAGGGCCACATTTGAAGACCTAAGAGGGCCACATGTGGCCTTGAGGCCACAGGTTACCCACAAATTGGGCTTGTTGTTCTTCACACAAGATACTCCATCTTCCTGGGGACCGTTTAAAACACTGTCTTCTGTTCATGGAAAATGGAGGACAGCTTCCTCCTTACTTCCGCATTTTAGACTCCCCAATTTCCTTCAAGGCAGATACAGCAATGCCTGCTACAAGAAGTCTCTCCTGATCTCCCAGGTCCTAGAGCTCTACTGACCCAAATTTTTTCTAATTTATTTTGTGTCTCCTTGTACATGTATATACGGTCTATTCTATTAAGAAAATAGAATGTTTCTGGAGGACAGAGACTTTGTATTTGTAACCCCAGCACTTAACACAGGGCTTGTAAAGTAAGAGGAACTAAATAACGTCAATTGAAATGGTAAAAGTGAGCCTTCAAGCCGAGGTAGTATTTAGCACACAGCCTGTAGCTAATTGAAGACAGAAACGTTTCACTTTAATCAGACACATAACAGGTATGTAATAAATGCTTGTTAACTCATAGGCTGACTCACAAGAATCAAAAAACAAACACGAAAACCACAGGAGGCACTCCATGAGCAAATGCAGGAAACATTCATGTCCCCCTCAGAAGGGAACTGAACTCTGGTTGCCAGGAGGCAATCCCTTAACATCCAGTTTTTCCTTAGATGTCCCAGAGGGTTCTACACTGTCCCTGCTAGATTCATAGTGCTATCCTTTTGTAGTCCCCCTAGAGCAGTGGTTCTCAACTTGTGGGTCACGACCCCTTTGGGGGTTGAACGACCCTTTCACAGGGGTCACTTAAGACCATCGGAAAACACATATTTCTGATGGTCTTAGGAACCGAGACATCGTTCCTCTGTTCGTCTTCAGGCAGGTCCGCCCACATGCAGATACGCCCACATATGAGTATTAAAGGGTTGCAGCATTAGGAAGGTTGAGAACCATTGCCCTAGACCAAAAGCACACCTTTAGGGTTTCTGGGGTAAGCTGCCAATATCAAGCAACCAGTGAACATCTATTAAGTATCTACAAGCATCTATCAAGCCTCTACTCTGTGTCAAGCACTGTGCTAGGTGCTAAGGATGCAAAGGCAGAGTAAAATAGTTCTTGCCCTCAAGGAGCTTATAGTCTGTTCCAGGAAGCAAAAAGTACAAATGCAAAAAATATTGGACTTGGAAACATGGGAACTGAGTTGCAATGTTGATTCTGCCACTTACCCCCTCTGATGACCTAATGCAAGTCACTTCTCCCATGCCCGTACCTCATATTCAGAATAAAAAGAAGGACCATGGTCAGGTGCCCAAAGAGATAGAGTTTGGCTTCCTCTGGATTTGAATTTCCATGCTTATTAGGTTATACCCTTGTTTAGATTTTCAGCTAAAAGAGCCTTTCAACAGTCAGATGCAATTTGGAAGCTTCACCAGAGATTAACTGACTTCAGAGCTATTATGTATTTAACCTAAGTCTTCCTGATACCAGGACCAGCCTTCTGTCCACCACTAGGCTGTGCTCTCTCTCTCTATTAATTTTCACATACAAATAAATCAGTATTTTAAAACAAAAAAAGATGAAGGAAAAGTGGGCCACATGAAATTATTTAATATCTTTACATCACCAAGAAGACAAATATTTACTGGTATTGCTAGGAGAGAATGGATTTTCCTCCTGACAATAGTGGCTTGGAGCCTTTAGTCTCACTGACAAACTACATCCTATCCTTTCCCGCATCTCTACTCACCACTAGCTTAATATAGACAGGATGAGTACATCTTGGCATTTTCCAGATTGACAGATATTATCATAATAATTCCAAGGGAGACAAGGCCATTCTTTTTAAAGTTAATATAGACATTTCTAACCTAGAACATAATTCTTCCAGAGCAACATTTTAAGGAATTTGCTAGTAAACCAGAAACAAGGATTATAGTCTGCCCAAGGCTACTCATCAGATTTTAATTTAAAATAAAATTAAAAGAATAAAAATAATGATTTTTAGTCAATCCAAATTATTTATTCAAGTTTCCTAAAGTAAACCCAAACAAACAAAAAAACCTGTTTCTACATTCACCCACCACTGCATGAACTTGGGCAAGTCATTTCTGTCTGGTCCTCATTTCTAAAATAAGTATAAAAGATGAGCTGATCTTTGAGGTCTCCACTGGCCCTAGTAGTCTACATATCAAGGTTAATCTTGATGAAAGATGGAGTATCATTAATTGTGTGTATACGTGAGGGGATCAGATTGGGTGGCTTCTAAGGTCTGTCTCCCATTTCAAACATTCTGAGTTTATAACTCTTTAATCCAAATGATGTAACAAAAAATATCATTTTACATATTAGTTCAAATTGAGACTATGTGACATCCAGTCTGGCTCCTGCCATTTTCCAGAGGAGGCTTTTCTGGGCCCCCAAATAAGCCAAATTCTCTTGATGGAGCTTCAGGCAGGAAGCTGATGTCTACCTTTGGTTGCAGATGTTAAGACTCCCAGTCATTATCACCCAAAACCCCAAAAGGCTGCTATAGCTAATACAAGAAGCAATTTGGTATAGTGTAAAGGGCACTGGATTTGGAGTTAGAGAACCTGGGTTTTGAGCTGTTTCGTAAACTTCTCTGGGTCCCAGATTCCTTAACAATAAAATAGAGAGGTTGGGGGGTTGGATTAGATTGACTCTTCCATCTTTAAACCTATGATCCTATATAAAATGCTGTGTAAACCTTAGAGTGATTGATAGATGTATATTATCCATACATTTCTTCAAGAGAGTGATGGGATAGGGATTGGACCTGTAATTTCAGTGAAATGAATAAATCCTTAATAAAAGGATTTGTTGTATGAAGTTTGGATTCAGTAAAAAGGTCATACTTGAGGACCTAGAGGGCCACATGTGACCTTAAGGCCACAGGTTCCCCACCCCGGATCATAGGCAACTCCTTTAACAAGGCAGGTTAGTCTTTTCTTTGCAATTTGAAGTCTTGAGAGGATTGCCTAGAGCCCTGTGAGGTTCAGTGATTTACCCAGGGGCACAGAGCCAGTGTGTGGTAGAGACAGGTCTTAAACCTGGGTCTTCCTGAATTCCATGCCCACTCTCTATCCACTAGGCTTCCCTGAACAAGTGCTATTATACTTTTTGGTCTGAACCTGTAAATTGATCTATGTAGGGAACTACCAATTTGGAAACTCCTTTCCATCCCCTACCCTGCCTTGCCCCCACGACTGCTACCTCATTGTTGGAAATTGGTAAGTCCTCTACCATTTACATTCCCAGATAATAAAATAATATTCTAATACTTAAAATCATTGAATACCAAAGGGACTGGATTCTTAATAAAATATATGAGCTATTTTGCTCTCCCAAATAAAATATTTTATGGAAAGAATTTTCATCATCCATTTGGAATTCTGTAGTACTATGGATGACAAGGCTTGAGATATTAGCTGAAGGAGGAAATTTTTGTGTGTCTTTCCCCACCATGGAAGGGTAGCTTGTAAGGCGTGTAACTAGAGGGTTAATAGGGCTATCAATCTATAACAAGGATGGACTTTAGAAAAACTAGGTCAATACTCTCATTTTACAGACAAGGAAACTGAAGCCCAGGAAGACAAGAAGATTGGCCTATGTTCATGCAGGTAACAGTGGCAAGACCTGGGATTTGAACTTGGGTTCAGCACATTTTCCACTGTACTAAGCTGCTTCAGGTAAACATTAAGAGGTCAGTTGGTGAGGAGGGAAGGGAATTTATTTTATTGAGATGATTCATTTTTCTTGATTGCAGACATAAACACATTTAAGATGCTTAAATATATCTTCGATCAAGAAAAACGAATCATTTCAGTAAAATTATTATGGATTGCATGCTGGTGATCTAGGAAAGCCTCCAGACTGTATCCGACTGCTGACAGGTTCCTTTAGCTGAAATTCTAAACAGTGGTGAACATATTCACAATTAAAAAAAAGGAGACACATAGGGCAGACAACCAAAGAAACATCTCCTTGTTTCCTCTGGATTTGAGTTCCCCAGTTTATTGGATTATGCAAACTTGTTGATTACATTATGTAGAGATCTTTTCTCATATTTCTCTCTTGCTTTATTCTTCTGTCACCAGATTGTGCTTTGGGTTTACTTTGGTGCCCCTGGAAGACAGGATGACACAGAGTCTGTGTTGCCCACAGTTCTTTTTACTGTTTAATTAAATGGTGCCAGTTTTGAGGGAAGGCAGAGAGTGCCAGGTCCCATGCACATTGGCTCATTCAGTGCTCGCCTGTGTGTGGGGTTGCCTGGGGGGGATTTGGGGGGGGACTGTGTAAAGCAATTGAAACAGACATAGTTCCTTTCCTCTAGGAGCTCACAATAAAAACCAGACAACAGAGACGTGGCAAACATAAAAAAAGGCGAACAGATGCACAGCTGTATAAACAGAGACGTCCAACACATTTGAGTATTTTCTTTTCGGTGAAAGTTAGTGCATGTGTCCTTTATGGGGTGGAAACTGGGAAAGGCAGGAGAGCAGGTAGTGAGTGAGTTGTGTGATGGGGACAGATGGAGGCACCTCCTAACTCAGTAAAAGAAGAGGCTTTCCCTTCATGAATACCTACAGTGAATTCTGCAGTTACCTAGCCCTGTACTTCCCTGAGAGAGTTGGTTGAAACCAGCCTAGAGGAGAAAAAAATTATTAAGCATGGTATACTCTGCCAGGGGGATTTCGTAAGTCTTCTTTCCACTGGAAACCAGGCTAAAAAGTGAATAAAAACCAGAATGCAATGTAATTGTATGTTCCACTTATAATCAAATAGCACATGCCAGTTGAGTTTCCAAGGAAATTACTACTTTTCTTTTTAAGAGATGATTTTTTTTGCCATTGTCTAGCATTTATTGCCTCTGACATCCTGAAGATGGTCAGTAAATAATTGAGAATCAGAGAATACAGCTGAAACAGAATTTCAGGCAAGGCTGATCATTCAGGATTTATAGCCATCTTTCTCTCTTCTTAAATATGCCCAGATAGGGAACTATAAAGTCTGCCTTGGTAACTTATCCCAGGGTTTGTAAAACCTTTACTCTTTACTCAGATCTTTTCATCATACCTAAATCCCTCTGGCTCCAATTCAGAGGATCATATATTTTGGAGTTGGAAGGGACCTTTGGGATCATTTCATTCAATTCCCCTCATCCTACAGATGAGTAAAATGAGGGTTAGGATAGCAAAATGTCTTGCCCAAAGCTATGTAAACAATTAAGTGGCAGGGTCAGGATTTGAACCCATGTTCATAGACTCCATGTATTGTTTCTATGATGGATGTGCAAGGGACTGAACCAGGCTATGAGGCTATAAAAACAAAAACTGAAAGAAATTCTGTCTTCAAGGAGCTTAAATTACTTATTTTTTTCTAATTAAAAATCTTTATTTTAATCTGTTGATTAAAGCAGGACCCCTAAGTAAGTTGACTTGTCAGTATTTTGTTAGCCTGCTTTCTGTGACTCTGCTTGATTAATTTTCTACTATATCACAATAGGGGCAGCTAGATGGCTAGGTAGATAAAGTGCCAGGTCTAGAGTCATACTCTGCCTTCAAACCCAGTCTCAGACACTTACTAGCTGGGTGACCCTGGACAAGTCACTTAACCTTATTTGTCTCAGTTTCCTCCTCCGTAAAATGAGATGGAGAAGGAAATGGCAAGCTGGGTCATGAAGAGTTAGACATGACTGAACAACACCACCACATTGACTCCCTTTACATGCTAATCTAAATTTCTTTTCTCTTGTTCTGCCCTCGGTAGAAATTAAATAATAACACCCTACTGCCTGAGAGTTTATCATTAAAAAAAGTAGTTAACATTGCCTAAAGTCTCCTTTTTGGGATATAAAGCCTCAGTTCGGGTTATTGTTTTTCGTTTCTGACTTTTCTCCACTGGCCTGCTTCCTCTTCTGAGTTGATTTATTGTCTCATATGTCTGCAGTTGAATCATTTCAATCTGTCCCATACCTTGGGTTCCAAGTGGGCCTTGTTTGCTTATTAGGTCAACAGAGATTTTTAAAAGCATATTCTTGGCCCTTGGAAGGTCAGGTCCACAAGATATAAATGTGTTTTCATTAAACTTTGACTAAATAAAGCTGCTGTCTTCCCTTTACCATCCTCGCCAACGCTCAGTATACCTACCCATCACTGGCAATAATGGCATCGTACCCCAGACTTCTCAAGCAGGAATCTGTGAATCATTGGCACTTTGCCGCGCTCTGTTACTCTGCAAATCCAGTGAGAACGTATCTGAGAATTTCCACAGTACGGCTTTTGATGTACTAGAGGGAAGACTGAAATTTTTGTACTCCTCTATACATAGGTAACCATGTTTCCAGACCTTTATGCTCCAAAAAAACTGTTCTTGGGATCTTATAAATCATATAGCATAAAAATAAACCTGTGGAGAATAAAAGGAGATGCAGATTCCCTATTAAAAGGTAAACCCTTCATTTTCAAAAAGCTAAGCAGGACAGAACTTTGAAGATGGAATTCCAGCCACAAAAGGATTCTTTGATTTCGGGCAGTGGGTAAAATCCAATACAGAAATACTCTCTGGGCTCACAGGATTCAGATTTGATTATGCATTTGATCAGTTTTCATTTCTCTGCCGTTGTACTCCCTTCCCTTCCCTGTGGGGGAGAGGTTTCTAAAGGGAATGCACACGGGAAGAACCGCTAGGTTGGCGTAGGCTATCCTGGAGGTCTGTGCTGGAGGCAAAAACAATTGTGAGGGTGCGGGGGGAGCAATACACGGTTATCTCTTCCACGTCGCGGGGTTACTGCCAAAGTGGGCCGAGATCTGGGAAACCCGCATACAGTGTTTGGCCCCGTCTCCATACCAGAGAAGGCTAAGCTTTTCTTTTTCATTCATGGGGCTTTACAGTACCTTATTATAAAATTTGGCCAAGTATTTAATCATGGACTCATTGTCATCTGCTGCTTCTGCAAAACTCCCCAAATATTCCAGTTTAATTTCTTATACCAGCCAGCCATATATTGAAACTACTATGGGGAAGGTCATGATGTGGAAGGGAAAACTATACAAGGTTTCTGGAGTATAGGAAGATACCAAAAGCACGGAAAAAATCTCAGACCTTAATATAAAAAAGTGATGAGAAGAAATATATTTTGAACCTGTTTTACCCATTCTTCTATCTATAAAAATTATTTAATCGTCTGTAATGAATCAAAGTCACTCTCAATGAAGAGATTAGCAAGGAATAAATAGGCTTTTACAAACAATATTCAAGAGCAGGTCACATCTTTGTCATTTCACAATTGACTGAAAGATATAAGATCTGGCTGCACTTATTATTTAATAGAGTGAAATGCTACTTTAAAGGCTCCTTTCCCCCTCCATACATTAAAATCATTCAAGATTTCTTGAAATATATAAAGCAGAATAACTTTGTCAGTGATCCTCTGTTCATAAACATTAGGCAAGGTACAGAGCAGGGTCATGTATGTTTGCCAAAGGTGTTCACCACTAGGATGGAGGAGATTCAGCTAAGCCCAAGCTGAAGAGAGATTCTTTGTGGATGGTGAGATTCCCTAAATGCCCCTGCTTATGAATGACATAGTGCTGGTTGAATTAAATCTTGCAGTATTGCAGAAGGGATCTGTGACTACTCAAAAGATTTTGGCCACATCCTCCACACCGCAATGACCAAGTGGTTGAAGAGTATTTCTTGCCCAGATAAAGACATACATTTAGAAGGATAATTTATAGAGCATGTTCATTAATTTATATGTCTGGCATGGATAGTGCAGTGGACAGTGAAATGAACTTAAACAGAAGAAAGCGAGCGGACCAGATTGCCTTTGGGAAATGGCAAAGCCCTTTAATTGACTTAAAATTTTCCATAGAGATACCTAAACTCAGAGAAAGATATAGAAAAACTATAGCTTAAATGGAGACTGAAGCAAAACACGTTATCGTTCTCTTTCATGTCTGGTTTTTCTTTTTCTTTTTTTTTCCTTTTCCCAGTGATCACTCATTGGTTACAACCCTTCTATATGACCAAACTATTGTACAATGTGAAAGTATTTGCAGATTCTATACATGATTGCACACCACCATGGCAGGGGGGGAAGGGAGGGGAGAAAATCTGAAACTCAAGTAATTGTGGAGCTGAATCTTGTAAATTAAAAGTAAATGAGTAAATAAAAAAAAATTTAAAAAAATTAAAAAAAAATTTTCCATAGAAATAAAGGCCCATTTAAAAAATATTGACATTCTGCCTGTGTTGCTATATGGCAATGGGACATGGCATACAGTGGACTCTTGAACAGTTACAAACTAATATCACACAAAGGACAATGGGAATGCATGTGGTTGGGTGTGACCAGGCTGCAATGGCCAGTCAATAAGGAACTACATGACATCAGGGAAACGTATGATAGGAAAAGAAGATGAGTTAGTCACTTATGGAGGGTAAGAGATAAAAGGTGTGCTCCATCACACACTTTCAATGTCAAGAGAATAGGAAGAAGTCTTTCAGCACACTGAGTGGAACCTGTATGGCAAACTTAGAAGAAGACCTGATAGTGTGATAGAGTGATAGAGATTGGGCAGGCATAGATGGATTGTGACCTACAGCACTGAAGGGAACTTTCAAATCAATGATGTCATGAATCTGTTGGAGGACTGATTATGCCTCTGCAGCTCAGTCCTCAGTGTGGAGTCAGTACAATCAGTGTAAAGAGGCAAGATTTTAGTAACCAGTTAGTCTCCTCCGGGATATAACCTGATGTCACTTTACATCTTCAGTGTCTGCAGAAGAAATGTCCCAACCTAGCCTTATAGCTAGCTGTAATTATTCTTCAGATCTCCAAATTGACTGAGTCACTTCATAATCTTTAAGTCATCTTCTTCAATTATAAATGTAACCTTTCCAACTAGCCCCTTTCCCTATCCCCTTTAGGTACATGGGATCCTTTGGTGGTACTGTTTGAAAACTGCATTCCTTAAACCAAAAGAAAGGCAGTGTGCCATTGTTATAGATTACTCAGCAAGAAAGAATAAGGACTGAATTTATCACTAAGTGGTCCTCTGCTTGAACTGTCCAGCTCAGTCTTGCCAGTTATCGTCTTTGGCCGATGCACGATAAAGCCTGATTTTGTACTATTGATTTGATGCAATATCTTGGTTGGACATGTAGGGGTTTTTACCCTGCACTGGAGCTAAGGTGATTTACCATTTCTCTTCCTCTACCCTAACCTCAAGCCCACCTACAGAGATGCTAAAATATCTAGGATTAATATCTCATTGGGACAGAAGGTTGGGGGAAAGAGGGTTAAATTTAATCCAGGGAATGGAGTGGAATATTATTGAAAATATCAAAATATGTAAGAGATTTGCTGTCTGTAACTACCTCAGAGCCTCTCCCCTCATCTGAGTTCCACTTTCTCAGTTTGTTTTCTACTGGATACAGAGACCATTGTGGGTCAAGCCTAAATTAGGTTAGTCAGTCAAATTTAAGGTATACAAGTTAATAGACACTCATGGACCATAAAATCCAATAAAAATCAATTCACTACTTAAGAATGAAAAGAACATGCTTTAAAAGGAAGAACAAAATACTACTTATCTCCTGCAAAGTCAACAAGTCTGGCAGTCAGGAAAATATTCCCCAGAGGATAGGAAAGGCAGAGGTGAAGCTTCTCACTATTTTCCCCCAGGCTAAGTTTCTTTATATTTCAAGTGGCATAAATCCTTGCCTTCTTCAGGGGCCAACCTAGTACACTTGCTGTGTATACCACCCATCTAGGGTGATGAAGAGCTGAGTAGGGCTTCAGGGGAGGAATGAGGGAATTGAGGGGACAGGAACATAAAGGGAAAGGAGAGAGACAGGGCTCTATCTGAAGCATTTAAACCAAACAAGTGAAGGAGAAGGAAATAAGCATTTATATAGTGTCAAAATGTGCCAGGTAGTTTGTTAAGTGACATTTATAAAAGCTGTTCTCTCATTTGACCCTCATGACAACCCTGGCAGGTAGGTGCTATTATTATCCCCATTTTACAGTTCAGGAAAACTGAGGCAAACAGAGGTTAAGTAACTTGCCTAGGATCACACAGCTAGTAAGTGTCTGAGGTCAGATATCACTTCAGGTCTTCCTGATTCCAGGCCCAGACCTCTATTCACTTTGCCACCTAGCTACCACCAGCATTACACTTGTCATCTACATAAAACCTAACACAGAGACTCTTAGTTTAGTTTAAATACTTAGTTTAAACAGTTTAATGTACATAAAATAAATGGAAAGAAAAAAAAGACTAAACACTCCTGTATGGAGACATTCACCTCCAACCATCTCCGAGTCCCCCTCATATCTCCCTCTCAGATATTCAGGTGTGGCGGAGATGTTTATCAAACTCTCAGTTCTTGGAAAAAGCGTTTTCTTCCTGCTTCAAACTCATAGGCGAAAAACATAAGGCAAAGAAGACAGGGAGGGTCTTCTATTCTTTATCTTAGACTCATAGATTAAAAGGAATATCAATTTCTCCACCTTCCCAGTTGGACAAGATTTATAACAGCTTTAACAATAACAAAAATTGTGGACAGGGACTATATTCCCTCGCATCATGCTCAGCCCATGGAGAATATTCCATACACGCTTGTTGGACTGGATTGGATTAAGAATCGCTTGTGGAATGAACAAATGTATTTTTAAGATTTAATACCGCCCCTCATGGAGAGCTTCATGTCATTTTTATCTGATTCCAAAGATTCTAGAACCTTGTATCAGTGTTGATGAATAATGAGGAAGAAAATACTGCTGATCATAAAAATGCAACACCAGGACACATCTGTGGAAAAAGCAGTAGGGCACACGGGCCACTTGGAGATGGAAAACTACTGTTATCCAAATGAAATAAATGTATCGTTGTTTTGGTTGTGGTGTACAAGGAGCTTATCTGGCAAACCTAAGTTAATCCAAATACGGTTCTGAGTGTGGAAAAAGTATGTTTTAAGCTTATTTCCTTCAAGCATTTCTCTTCCTGATGCATCCATCTAATCATGTCATTCCTCTGTTCCAAATCCTTTAAAAGCTCCCTACTGTCTCTGAACAAAGTTCAGATTCCCTTGTCTGGCATTCAAGGCCCTCCACAAAAATTGATTTCTTTCCACTTTTTCAACCTTAGATAATAGCACTCACTTCCACAGTTTCTACATTCCAGCCAAACTTAACTGATCATCAATAGTCTGCCTCCCCCCTCCCCGCCCCCCACACTCCTCACCCCTCAGTCCATGATCCATGATTTCTTGCTTCTATCATTGTTCGTACTGTTGGCTGTGTCTGGAATGTTCTTTCATTCCATCCATTCCCCTCTGCCCCATCTGTTGAACTACTACCCATTAGCTAAAACTCCTCTATGAAGTTTATCCTGATCCCCTGAAAACAATGATATTTCTCCTCCAATCTCAGGTAGCACTTTATCTTACACAGATATCATTGATTATTTTACATTATGATAATTATAATTTGCATTATATAATGTATTGCATCTTTAGCTTCATTGAGGGAAGGAACCATGTCTTATCTCTGAATTTCCTTCCCCTTCCTACATCCAGGGGCTAAACCAGTGCTCCTCATCTAGTAAACACCTAACAAATAGTTGTTGTGTGAATGAAATAATGATGTCTTATTCATGTAGGATTTGTGGTTTACAAAGTCTTCTATCTGCATTATTTTCATCCATCCAAAAACATGTCTCTTTTCAGATAAGGCTCAAAGTTTTAGTGACTTGATGATACAGTTAGGAAGTCACTGAGTCAGAATTCATAGCCATGTACTCTACTCCGGTTCTAGGGTCTTTACTAATGATGTGTGTGTGTGTGCGTGTGGGTGTATGTGTGTATGTGTCTGTGTGTGTATATGTGTGTATATACCAGGGTTATGATTTCATTAATATAAGAAACTTCTACCAATTCAGATCATCATTAATGCTGTGATTTATAGTTTTAAGATTGTTGTCTAAGCTGTACCCAGAGATTAAGTGATTTGACCAGGTTCCTCCAGACAGCTTCTGTTGGGGATGGAACTTGAACCTGTGTCTTTCTGACTCCAAGGCCAACTTTCTAAGCCAGATGCTATGTTGTCTTCCTTCTATAGCGTCCTACAGAAGTCCTGGTTGAATTTCAAATCATCTTTTTTATCAGCTAATGCATTTTCCTGAATTTTGAGCAAAATAGGTTCCCTGGGAAACACTTAGAGGAATTCGTCCTATTGCAATAGAAATACGTATCAAAAATCTTCAGATCTGGAATGAAATTTTAAATGAAATGGCCCTAGGAAACTTATTTTCTAAAGAGATAAAAACCCATCTATTCTGTAATGGCCACAAAAGGACTCTTCCAACTCTTAAATTCTATGATTTAGTTAGATGGAACTCAGAGATGTGTTTTAGAACTTCTAGCAAGAAACTGTAAGGAAGCTATAGCAAGGAGGTTTGTCTACTGGTTTTGCTTTAAGTTCAATGGAGAGAAATTTACCTGCTCAATCATAGTACTGTATTGGAATGCAGTCAAGTTGAGAAACTCTGGGGTACAAATAATAGATCTAAATTGGCAGCACTCCTTAGAAAAATACCGACCCTTAAGCTTTGGATCCCATAAAGTACAAAGCTGCTTTAGTCTAGGATTTCATGAGCCCAAATCCTGCTGTTCCAACAGATAACCAAAGGTTGGCATGAATCTGAAAACAGAAAATGATTATCGTTCTAGAAATGTGGACTCATGTGTGCAAATGGAACCCACTCAGCCCAATTTTTAAGCTGATCCAGCTTAAAGTAAATGTTTTGATCCTGAGAATCAGTAGAATTGTGGGATGTAGAATGAAAAGGATTGACCTTTAACTGAGATGCAGAGATGCCAAATGCCATGTGGATGCCCTAGGATAAGGTCCTCGAATTCCAGATACATATCAATAGACTTAGTTGGATGCTTAGTAACTTTTGCTCCTAGAGGTCTATAGTTATTCATCCTTGGTCATGTGGATTTAATAAAGTTTTTTTTCTTCCTCTCGGGAAGAAAAAAGAGGTTTATTTCTAAGGTCAGTAGTTATTGCCAGAAACCAGTGCTGCAGAAGTGGAAATCTCATTTAGAAATGAAGATTGGTCACTTCTTGGAGTGGCAACCTGAAACCAAAAGACATGATTTGAAAAGGAATTGAGAAGTCTATTATCCTCCCTTCCTGATTTCACTCTTTTTCTTCCTCCTCCACTTCAAAACCCAAATGAAATTCGCCCCTGTCATAATCTTTATTTTACTGGCTATGGACTTCCTGGATCCTTTTTAAAGGGGAGAAAGTTGAAGTAGGCAATCAATTTCATTTGGCTTGTATATAGATTGTCCCTTAGCTTTCTTATATAAATCAATCAAACAATATTTATTGTTTGATATAGAATATTGACTCCATTCTCAATAGAAGGTCCATTGAATTTGAAGTCAGAAGACCTAGGTTCAATTCCCTCTTTGCCTCTTTACTAGATTAGTGATATGAGTTAAGTCTTTTGAGGTGCTCAGCTGTAAAGTCCAGACAGTATAGTTTTAGAATCAAGTGAGATAATCAGAATGTTGTAGCATAACGATTTTAGGCTTGGAGTCAGGTAAGACTTAGACTGGTACCCCGCTACATGCTATATCTCATACTGTGTGACCGTGGGCAGGTTACTTTTGCCTCTGTGAGCCTCACGTTCCCCGTTTTTAAAAACAGTGATAATAACACCTACATTATCTGTCTCACAGGATTATTGGGAAGATCAAGTGAGATAATGTATTTTAAACAGTTTGGCAAAATTAAAGCAATATACAAATGACGGTTGATGGTATTTTTATTCACATATGAACATGGTGAGAGGCAGTGTGGGCAAAACAGACAGAGACTGGTTTCTGAGCCCGGTTTCTAGTCCTATTTCTGAAACACAGCAGCTATGTGACTCTGGACAAGCTAATTAACCTCTCAGTGCTCTAGACTAGAGGTGTCAGAACTCCCAGTCTGCTTAGAGCTTAACTGGAACCAGAATAAAATGTAATTGGGAAATGTTGAGCAAAATTAAAAAAAAAAATAACAAGACATAGATAATGTTGATTTATGGTTTTCTAAGTCAACGTGTAGGCTCCATGGATCTGTTTCTAAGTTTGATACCATCTCTCTAAGCAAAATAGAAGAATATAAATTGCAGAGAAAGTGTGGAATTGTTGGAGGGCATTTCCTCATTCATAAGCTCCCTATACTAATGAAATTACAAGTCCAGTGATTTTCTTGCTTTTCTGTCTATATCCTCATTTATTTCTTTTTAGTCTTAGCCTTTAATGCTTACATGATTCTTGTCATATTCTGACATAGGCATGATATCAAGAGTGAACTAGGAAACATCTCCTAACAGAGAGGACCCAATCTAACAGAAAATGAGAGAGAGAGACAGAGAGAGAGAAAGAGAGAGAGAGAGAGAGAGAGAGAGAGAGAGAGAGAGAGAGAGAGAGAGAGAGAGACTCTGAGAGAGAGAGAGATTTATCACCTTAAATGACCTGTTCTTTCCAAGAAAGTGGGTCTGCAGATGCCATTAGTTGCTATGGGACCCTGAAAAGACGATTTGCTTGGTAATTATGTAAGGTTTGTCAGCCATTCTGCAAGCTAAAGATAAGGTCCTCCTGGACAGGGGCAGCCAAAAGGGGCCAATTATTTTCTAGCTTCTGTCCCCATAGGTGACATCATACAGTGAATGACTCAGGAACTTAAAGATGCTAGATGGAAATATTATTCCATCTAACCCTTGATTCTGTGGAGAGTGGGTTGGATTCTGGGTGGCAGAGAAAGATGCAGAATTAGGCCCAGTGAGACTTCTTGAACTAAGCAGCACGCCCAGAACCGAGACTCAGAGGCCCTAGCTGGGGTTTAAAAGGCGCTGAATAACCTCATAAGCAGTAATAGCACTTCTAGTCAAGAAGTCTAAGGCCACAGGGAGCACAAATCGAGCCTTAAAAAGGCAAACAGAAATTCTTTTGGTGGGCGAGGAGAGAACTTTTCTCCAGAGTTCTCAACGGAAGGCGATTTGGGGGAGTGGCGACATAGCGTGTGGTGCTTTAGCCACGGAGCCCCAAAGGGGGGCAGCGGCCCGATTTTTGTTGCTCGGTCGTGACGAGCCCTCTGCGACCCTATGTGGGGTGTTCTTGGCAGAGATCCTGGAGGGCTTGGCCGTTTCCTTCTCCAGCTTGTTTTACAGATGAGGAAACTGAGGCAAGCAGGGTTAAGTGACTTGCCCAGGGTCACACAGCGAGTCAGTGTCCGAGGCCACATTTGAACTCAGGAGGATGCCCGGCCCCGCTCTCTAGCCACCGTGCTACCTAGCTGCCCCCAAGTGGTGTGGCGGAAGACAGCAAAGTCAAATAATTTACCTCTTTCTACTCTCCACACCCTAAGCCCCCCAGACACCCCAGTCTCCATACTCTACCTGGCTTGCATTCTGTTTGTATAGCCGTCGCTGATAGATGAACAAGACGTTCACTATTTAACGGGCTTTTTTGTAAGCATATATAAAAATTCCTTTGTCAAGGCTGCTAATAGATGTAGATCAGTTATCTTCAGGGACTCGGCAAATTTGCATTTTAGCTCTGAAAGTTCTAACAGAATGTTTGTCTTACAAGTAATTTTTTCCAGCAAAACTCCCAGGATGCTTGTTCAAGAAGCTGGGCTGACAGATGAACTTTCTCAGGAATCCCGAGTAGTTTGGGGTGTCTTCGTGGCCTCCTGACAAATGTGAAGCCCGCTTAGGCTGTCTGGACAAGCTCTCGGCACATAGGCCCAAATCCGATGGATGGAACAAGTCTGCTGAGAGCATGTATCTCCTGCTCTAGAGCACGTACAGAAAGGGGCTTGTGGTGGAGGCCTTACTTACTCAGTGGCATGGTGAACCTGGTTGCTGGCTTAATTTGGAATTCAGATGAATAATCTAGAAGAAGTTCACTGATTGTAAGATTCTTCCATAGCTGGTTAAAAAGGGCTATCCTAGGCAGAGTATGATTATTTTTTTAAAAGTTATTTTAAAGGCATCCCAGAATTGTTGCTGAAGACTTTTAAATTCTCTGTTAAAAGCTGACCCTATATAATACTGACACACAAGAGACTGTTCAAAGAATGGGCAACAGTAACTAGGATTTCACTGCAATTGTCTGTGGTAAAGATTTCAGAGCTTCCCCCACCACAATGCCTGTTGCCCTTTTATAATGCTACTTTGTAAAAGCAATGTAAGATGCTTATTGGACACATAAAATTGCTTTCACCAAAGTAGGGTGATGAGAAAAGCATACATTGCTTTCATTCAAATTCAGGCACCACTATAAGGGAGCGTGATCTTTTCTTTACTGATAGACTACTATACGATTTTGTCTCCCGCTCTTATTGGTCAGTCAGTCAAACATTTATTGAGCGCTTGCTAGGTGGTACAGTGGATGGGGCTTCAGGTTTGGGGTCGGGAGGACCTGAGATAAAATTCAACCTTAGACACTTACTAGCTGTATGATCCTGGGCAAGTCACTTAACTCTTTTTGCCTCAGTTTCTTCATCTGTAAAATGAGCTGGAGAAGGAAACGGAAAACCACTCCAGTATCACTGCCAAGAAAACCCAAATGGGGTCACAGAGAGTAGGACACAACTGAAATGACTCAACGTGTATTAGACATCATGCTAAATTCAGGGGATACAAAGCAAGGCAAAGACGATGGTCCCTGTCCTCAAGGATTTTGCGTTCTAAGGGGGTGGTGATGGTGGTGCACCATATGTGAATAACCACAGAGGAGATGGAAGGCAGTCTCAGAGAGAAGACCCTAGCTGCAGGAGTTATCTGGAAAAGGTAGAATTTGAGGTGAGTCTTGAAGGAACCCAGAGTAGCAAAGAGGCAGAGGTTAGGAACGACGGAATTCCAGGCATGGAGGACAGCCAGTGCCAATGCAGAGTGTGAGATGGAGGGCTGTGTGAGAGCAAGTATAAGTAGGCCAGGGAAGCTGGACCCTTCATCTTCAGAGTTTTTGGACCAAAGCATAAAAAGACTGGAAAGGTAGGAAGGAGCCATTTTATGAAAGGCTTTAAAAGCCTAACACAGCACTTTCTATTTGATCCAGTAAATAAGAGGAACCACTGGAGGTTATTGAGTTGGGGAGGGGGTGGCCACAGGGTCAGATCTGTGTTTTAGGAAAATTACATTGGCAGCTCAGTAGAGAATGGATTGGAGTGGAGAGATGCTTGAGGCAGAGACAAACTAGAATACTATTGGTACAATTCAGGCAAGGCGTGATAAGGAACTGTAGCGGGGTGATGGCTATTTGAAAGGATTCATATACAAGACAATTAGCTGTATCAATAGGTGTAGAATTTATGAAATTCTTAGTATATGTTAGGCATATACTAAGTGCTGAAAATTAAATACAAGACAGTTCTTTCCCTCAAGAAGCTAATATTCTAGTCAGGGAAGATAACCCATGAAAGGCAGCTGGAAAAAGGGTGAGGGACTATGTGCTTGGTGGAATCTTTTGCAGTTGATGACACAGAAGTGAGATTGAGGCTTGCTTCCAGGCAAGATAATGTAAGAGCTCCTTTAATAGAGCTCCTCAGAGTTCTTTTGAGAGAGTCCAAGTATTTAGTGGGAAAGAGGCGGGGATAAAGACTGGAATGAACTAGCAGGAAGAAATGACAACATTTGGCAATGAGTGTGTGTGTGTGTGTGTGTGTGTGTGTGTGTGTGTGTGTGTGTGTGTATGTGTGTACCAAGACAGAGGCAGAGAGAGAGAAGGAGGAGGAGCCTGAAATTGTGAGCCTAGGCCATTGGGAGAATGGTAGTATCCTCAACAGAAACAGGAAAGTTGGGAAGAGGGGAGGGTTTGGGGAGAAAGAAACTGAGTTTTGTTTTGGACATGTCAGGTTTAAGATTAATATAGGACATTCAGTTTGAGATGTTCAAAAGACAGTTGGTGATGTGAGACTGGAACTCAGGAAAATTTTTGGACTGGAATCATCCTGGAATCATCTATACAGAGATGGTAACAGAATCCACAGGAGTCAATTAGATTATCAGGTGAAATAATATGGAGGTTGAAGAGAAGGAGGTTCCAGAGAGCACTGGGGGATACCCACATTTAGTAAGTAACATGGATAAAGATTCATTAAAGAAGATTGAAAAGAAATAGTCAGACAGGTAGAAAGAGAACCAGGAGAGAAAAGTGTCACAAAACTTAGAGAGGAGAGGATAATCCAGGAGGAAATGGTAATTAATAGCATCAGAAGCTGCTAAGAGGTCAAAAAGGGTGAAAACTGAGAAAAGGTCATTAAATCTGAGATGCAAGATCACTCTGTTAGCTGCGGAGGGGACGGTTCCCGATGAATGAGATCAGAAGCCAGACTGCAGCAGTTTTAGAAGAGAGAAAAGAGGAAGCAGTAGCAAACAGTATAGATGGCTTTTTCAAGGAAGTTGTCTGAGGAGGGGAGGAAAGATATTGGACCATAGCTGGCAGGGGTAGTTGATGGATGGAAGGATTTCATTTTTGTCTTTGTTCTTGACATGTCCCGGTACGAGCCAGTGTTTAGGTAGATAGAGACTGAAAATTAGAGAGTGTGCATGATGGTGGAGGCAATCTCCTGAAGGAGACTGTAGGGGAAAAAATGAGGGGTCCATGTGGAGGACTGTCTGAACTAGACAGGAAGAAGGACTCCTCTTCATCATGGAGAGGAATGAAGGAGGTGATAGTGGAAGAAGATGTTTGAGTAACACGAGATGAGGAAGTATGAAGGAGAAGAAGCAGTTGATAAAAAGACTGGATTTCTTCTCAGTGAAATATGAGGTGGGATCCTCAACTGAGAAAGTGGAGGAAGGAGAGAGTATGGTAGGAATCCTGAGAACAGATTTGTGTCTCTGGTTTGTCTCTGAATGTCATATTGAGTGACTTGGGTCTATTAGAGAATGTTGGGAGTGTAAACAGCTGCTGTGTACTTAAGGAAACATGGGATGAGACAGACTAAGAAGAGTCAACAGAGTCTAAGGTCATAGGAATTCTGATTAGAATGGAACTTTAAAAACGATTTAGTTCAAATCATGTGTCTTACAGAATATTGTAGCTTAGTGAAGGTTTTTAACTTGATGTCCATGAACTTATTTTTAAAAAAATATTTTGATAACTATTTCAGTATAATTGGCTTCCTTTGTAATCCTATGTATTTTGTTTTGTACATTTTAAAACAACTGAAGGGATTCATAGGCTTTACTGGATTGCCAAAGGGCTCCACGACATAGAAAAGGTGAAGAACTCCTGGTTTAAAGGGACTTTGAAAGGTATCTATAAAACCCTTGGCAATATATAATCCAGTCTTTGCTTGAAAACTCCTAGTGAGAGAGAATTCGTTATTTCTGGAGATAGAACCAATCTACTTTTGGAGAACTATATTAGACAAATTTTCTTTACATTGGGCTTAAGTTTTCCCCTCAGCACCAGCTGCCTCTTTCTACTAGTTTGATTAATTATGTCTTTGTTCTGGTTATTCCAAATTCATTTGACCATACTAATATTAGTCTAAATCTCGCCATTTTTGTCCACAATAATCGATTGAGAGCATTCGTCCAATATTTTGCTGAACTCTAGGTAAATATATGCAAATATGTTCATAGTAGCATCATTTACAATAACAAAAAAATTGGGAACAAAATATATATACCCAGTGGTTGGGAAGTAGCTGAACAAATGATGGCATATGAATGTAACGGAACATTATTGCATTGTAAGCAATGATGAATATGAATTCAGAACAACAGAGGAAGACTCCTAAGAAGTGAGGCAGAGTGGATAAAGCAGAACCAAAAGAAAAATATACCAAGTGACTTCAACATTGTCAACAATGTCCACGTAGAAAGGAAATAAAACTGATAAAATCCAGTGGTCAATGGTAGCACCATACTGCTAACATGAAGAGAAACCTCTTTCCTTTCTATTAATAGTTGGTATGTGAATGACTTACTTTGTGAGAAGGTGGAGAGCTTGCTTGTCGTGGCGAAATAAAATGCATTTATGAGTTTAAACAAAATAAAATCTAGGTAAGCGATGCCTACAGCATTTTCCTGAGTCTAGTAGCAGCATAAAAAAAGGAGTTATTTTGGTCTGACGTGTTATTACCTTGGCTCCCTTTTCTAAATGCTCACTAAGGAACCACTGGAGAGGCAGCACTGATATCTTGGAGGGATTTTGATAAAGTGCTTTGTAAACTTTGAAACATTATGTTTTAATTGTTGTTAACTGTTATTATATTTTAGTTGTTATTAATAAATAGTATATAATTTTGCCAGCCATCAAAGTCTGGCCTATAGTTTGTAGACTCCAACTACTCTCTTCCATTTTTGAAGACCGAGAGAACATTTGCCTTGTTTCTGTCCTGTACAATCTCGTTTTCCAAGATCTCTAAAAGATTACTGATAGAGGCTCTTAGCAACTTCTGTCCCGCTTCTGCCATGCTGCCATGATATGAGACTGAGATGGTGGCCCCAAGGCATGGAGGGACATTGTTCATTTGCCCTTAATTCACAGGCATCTCATAGTGGCTGTCTTTTGTTAGAGCACAAGTACTGTGAGATTCAGAATTATTTCGTTCTTGGTATTTGTATCCCTAGAATCTACCACAGAACCTGTCTCCGAGTAGCCATTTAATTATTGATTAATGAATATCTCTTTTATTCACTAGGTTGGTCTTCATACAACAGATTTGGTCCATTATTGAGATCATGATTGGCTTCACTTCCAAATTCATACAAGAAAAAATGAAGATATAAAAATGCCTGTTGCCTAGATTGCAATGACTGATTGGATTCCAGTTCATTGAGTTAGTTCATTAATACATATATTGGGGATAGACACTGCATATAGACAATAGGCTGGGACCAAAACTGAATAGAAAAGAGTAGGGATGGATTGCATTTGGGAAATCATGCAGTCCTTTTTATGATCTCCAATCTGCTCCCTGTTGTGTTTTTAGAACACAAATCTCCCATCAAAACCGTATGGCCATTAATCTTAGAATACCGCAATTTCTGAGAAATTAAAATTATGAATGCCCTAAAGTTGACGTTGGAGAGATGCATAGTGGGAGCAGATAAGGTGCAGGATATTTCTTAATCTATATTTAAGAAGGGGCATTTGTTAGCCCTCAGGAGATAAATATATAAATGAAAAAAGTGGTGGACCGATTGTGCATTATGAGTCAGACTATTTAAGGGTTCCATTAGTACTCCTGAAATGTTAAGAGATCTGTAGGAAGATTTCTAGCAAGGTCTATGGATCTTCTTTTTAGATTCGGTGAAAGAAAATGGACCAGGCTTGCCAAGAAGAGGGATAGATTATAGTTTACACTGATGAAGTAAATATCCATATCAGTGAGCTCACAGATTCATTAATATATTGAAATAAGACTGTGATTCAGTAATTATGCTACCCGGTTTCTTCAATACCCTGGGATATGGTTTGCCTGGTCCTGGAGACTAGAACTTATCACGGGAAGGTAGGTACTTTCTTGCTATGTCCTTATTTATTTGGGGTTTTGATTTTCTATTAGTCACTTTTGTCAAACACCTTCATTTTATAGATGAGGAACCTGAGACTTGTAGAGATGAGGAAACCTGCCCAAAGTCACACTGGCAGTATGAGCAGAATAAGGATTTGAATACTTAGGTCCTTCTTGTGACTCTAAATTCTTTACTCTTTCCACTATACTATGTTATTCTACTTTGAAAAAGAATGAGTTCTTTTTTGAGGTCCTTATTAAAACAAGGACCTAGAATGATTGTTCTAATGGTAAATCTGCTCTTTTACAGAAGACATTGGAAGAACTGTTCACGGATGATAAAGGAGAAAACAATTGCGATTGTATCTTAGTGAAAATAAATGTCATCTTCTTACATAGTCCCCTGTTTCCACATTATCAGTTTATCAGGAGTTAATGGAGTCATTAGAAGAATAATCTGGTCACATGAAATGAAAAAGGTTTTCTACAAACAAAACTAATGTAATCAAAATTGGAAGGAAAATGTGGAACTTGGAAAAAATTTTACAGCAAGTTTATCTGATAAAGGCTTCATTTCTCAAATATATAGGAAACTATATATATAGTATATAATTGTATAATGTGCTATATGATCATATAATATATATTTATAAATTGGAGCCATTCTCTAATTTATAAATGGTCAAAGGATAAGAACAGGCAGTTTTCAGAAGAAGAAATCAAAGCTATTGATAGTTGCATGAAGAAATGTTCCAAATCACTACTGATTAGAGAATTGTAAATTAAAACAACTCTGAAATACCACCTCACACCTGTTATATTGGCTAGCATGACAGAAAAAGAAAATGACAAATGCTGGAGGGAATGTGGAAAAATCGGGACACTAATGCACTGTTGGTGGAGTTGTGAACTAGTCCAACCATTCTGGAGAACCATTTGGAATTATGCCCAAAGGGTTATAAACCGCATAACCTTTGGTCCAGCAATCCCACTACCAGGTCTATATCACAAAAGGACAAAAGAAAAGGAAGAAGGACCTATTTGTACAAAAATATTTATAGCAGCTCTTTTGTGGTTGCAAAAAATTGGAAATTGAGGAGATGTCCATCAATTGGGGAATGGCTAAACAAGTTGTGGTATATGATTATCATGGAATACTACTGCATGCTTTGAGAAATGACAAGCAGGATGGTTTCAGAAGAACCTGGGAAGACCTATATGAACTCATTTAAAGTGAAATGAGCAGAACCATTATATATAGTGACTAATATTTTAAGGATGATCAAGACTTAGATACTCTGGTCAAAACAATGATCCAAGACAATGACGATAAATGCTATTCTCCTCCAGAGAGAGAACCAATGAGCTCTGAATGCAAGTGAAGTATACTTTAAAAAATAACTTTCTTCATTTTTATTGTCTTATTTTATGTTGTAACATGGCTAATATAAAAATATATTTTACATGACCTCATATGTATAATAGAAATAAAATTGCTTGCCTCCAAGGAAGGGGAAGGGGCAGGAGGTAAGGAGAGAATTTGGAACTCGAAATTTTTTTTAAATGATAGTTAAAATTTTTATTTTACATGTCATTGGGAAATAGCCAATAAAATAAATCAGAATAATTCTTTTTAAAAGAAAACTGCTCTGGTCCACAGAAATCCAATTGGAAGGACTGTATCACTGCTTGAGTTTTATTCTCTGGTCCTACCACTTAGACTTTGTTTTTGTACAAACAGATACCTTGGAGACAAACAGAATAGTAATGCCTGACTTTGGGGTAGGCTGAATTTTAGAGGAACCAGTTTAGGACTAATTTGAAAACACATGGTTTGGATCAAGAAGAGTTTCAGCTACTTGCATCAATACCGTACTGTAGTGTAGTGGTCTCTGTGCCTATCAGTCACAAATAGAGGCTTTTTAGACATTTCCACAGATATGTTGACTGTTACTTTAAAGGTGAAAGCTTGTTTTGTTTGCCAAGTGCATGTAGGACTCTGCTAACAATTGGAAGTGTTTTCCATTAGTCTCTAGTTTGCGTTAGGTTAGCAAGAGCCAAGTTAGTTCTGATTTTCTCTTCCCTCTGTGCCTAGAACCACAGTGAGTGGAATATCTTTCGCTCATTCCATATTTGTGTAGGAAAATTAATTAAAAGAGTTCCATTCCTCCTCCCTTAAGGAGAGGAATTCTGCTTCTGAATATCAGAGGTGGTAGTCACACCACATGCATTGTTGCCTTCTGTGTTTCAATAGCACACTGTTTTGGTTTTACTAAATGGTATTTTCTTCCCCAGTCTACCCCCAGAGCTTATAATAGTCTTAAGATGTAAGCTGGCCCATTACAGTAACAACTCTATTTAAACACTGCCCATGCCGCTCCTTTAGGGAAGGATTAAACAGTATTCCCGGGCAGCCGTCTGCTAGGGTGCTTAAGGCAGTAGAAATTGCACAATGGCCAGGATAAGTGACTGAAAGAATGTTTTAGAAGGAGAGAAGGTTCAAGCTGATGCAAGGTTTCAAGTAACTTTGTATTAAAAGTTTAAAATAGGCTGCTCTGTTCCATAGAAGCTAGTGGCTTCTGTTTTAGGAGGTGCTAAACCGATTGCCATTTTACAAGGGATGACTGGCTTTATTGGTTTCTCTCTTCCTAGGCTACTTCTTGAGGGCACATCTGGCATCTAGCAAATAACTGGGGTAAAAAAAAATAGGAGTGTGTCTTGTTTTAATTTTGTCTGAAATTCAGAGGCAGCAAAGAAGCCTAAACGACTTCGAAAGGCATCAGGTATTTGTCTCTGGGGTCAAAGCAAACCACTAAAGCTAAATGACATGATATATGTGCACTGTGAGGCGCTTTGCAAACCTTGAACCAACGAATAAACAGCGATCGTAATTACTGTGATTGCTCATCCTACTCAGGTGAGATCGTTTGTCTCAGTGTTGACAGGTCCACTTTTACCTGAATTACTGAAGCTTCAGTCATGGGTTAAATCCATGATGGAAAACAAACATTTCATCCTTTATCCAGTGTGTGGTTCTTTGGACTTTGTAGCCTCTCAAAAAAAAAATGCCCACCCTTGAACTTAGGATAGAACCACTTAAATTCATATTGTTTCAGGGGAACCTCTGGAAATCTCACTTCATATTATCTCTGTCAACTCAGGATAAAATGCAGTTATATTTTCAAAAGAAAAAAAAGGCTCCCCTTGACATACACAACTCTGTTCCTTTCAATTCATGGTTTATAAATCAATGGGCATGAGTGTCTCCCAGGCTGGGAAGTAGAGCATGGAGAGGGATCTGGGTAAAGTGAAATGACTTCTGCCATTGGCTTGGCTAGTGCCCCTTGCCAAGCAATCTTTCCCTCGATTTTTAGACTGATCACTATTAGGAGGGGAAATGTACTCCATATGTTGCTGATGCCTTTACCCTTAATTCACAAAAAATGCCTTTCTCTAAGAGCAGTGGGGTTTCCAGGAATTGCCGGGAGTTTCTCTCCTCATAGAAAAAGGAAGTACCAGTTGGTTAGTTGCAAATAATTCTTTTCTTCGTGCTCTCAGGAAGAGGTGGTAAGTTTGAGATTTAAAGCTATTATGTTTTACATGTGACTTGTGTCTCCTTTAGAGCTCCCATTCCATGGTATTCTCACGTTTCATATCATAGGATAATAGATTAAGGGTTGGAAGGGCCTTGAGAGGTAGTCTCATCCAGCCCCAACATTTTACAGATGGGGAAACTGAGGCTCAGGAAAGTGAAGTGACTTTATTAAGGTCACATAGATAGTAAGAAGTGAAGCTAGGATTTGATCCAGGTTCTCTGACTTCAGATTCCACACTCTTTCCATTATGCCACATTTCTTCCAAAGATTACAGATTTAATGCCACACGTACTACATTTTGTAACATACAAATTTAGTAGAGGTTCAAGAAAAGTGGACAGGCCCAGCTAGTTTTTTAAAAAATTAGTGAATTCAGTTCAATTATAAAAGTAATTAATAAGCACCTCCTTTGCATTAGGAACTAGGTACTAGGGACAAAGACAAGAGTGAACAGGTTCCTGTGCTCAAGGAGCTTACATTTTAATAGCTTGATGAACCACATATACACAGATAAGTAAATAGAGATAAAAGAAAACAAGAAACAGTGTTGGGGAGAAGATGAGTTCTGTTTTGGAGATGTTGAATGTAAGACTCAGCGTTCATATGGAGCTACCTAGTAAGCTGCTGGAGATTGGGAACTGGAGCTTTGGAGAAAGATCAGGGTTGAAGATGTAGATTTGGGAATCATTTGACCAAACACAGTAAGTTACATCCACGGTAGCTGATGAGGTCACTAAGAGAGAAAAGAGAAGAAGGTCCTGGGGCAGAACGCTGGGCTACTCCCACACTTACACAGATAATAACTCAACAAGGGGGCTGGAGAAGGATCTCTGAACCAGACAGGAGAACCTCAGAAGAGCAACGTCATGAAAACCCAGGAAGTGGAGAGTATACAGAAGAGTGGGGAGAGGCGGTCAGTGGTGCCAAGAGCCTGGAGATGATAGGCTCATACCACCATACTCTGGTGAGACTACACTTGCAACAATACTGACTTCAGAACTCGGGATGACACTGTAGGAAGGATAGTGATAAAATGGAGCTGAGCGTGGCAAAGGGCCTTGATAGATAGCATGGATTAGTTGAAGGAACAGGGCGCTTTTATACTGGAGAAGACTGAGGTTATGATACATGTATTTAAGAGTTTGAAGGACTATCACCTGGACTAGGAATTAGGCTTGTTGTATTAACCCCAGGATGGGATAGAGAAATTGCAAAGAAGCAAATCTGGCCTTGTTATAAAGAAAACAGTTCCTTAAATGAAAGGTTTCCCAAAGTGAAATAGTCTGTCTCTAGAAAAAATGGTTTCACTTTTTTTTTTAGCCAAACAGAGTTAAATGACTTGTCCAGGGTCACACAGCTAGTATTTGAGATTGAATCTGAATTCAGGTCCTCCTGACTTCAGGGCTGGTGCTCTATTCACTTTGCCACCTACCTGCCTTAGTGGATTCACTCTTAGATGAGTTGTTCAAACCAAGGCCAATTGTGAAAAAAGTATATTTATACAAGATAATTAATTCTTCTGCTTAGTGAGAGTATCCAAACTAATGTCCTCTACCGATATTTCCTATTTCTCTTCTCCATGGACTCTGTGCACAAGTCAAACCACACGGCTCTGGCCTCTGCTCTCACCTGGTGTTTTACCATTGCCTTGCTTTGAACACTATGCCTACAAAACACTATTCTACCTCAATTCTCAGACCCTTAAAGTAACTGTCTTCTTTCAAGGATTATCTTCAGTGCCTCCTCCATAAAGTCCTTCTTTACCTTCTCTCCCTCCTGGCACCTTCATCCACTCAAGCTGAAAGTGATATCTCCTTCCCTCCCACCCTTTGCACTTTTCATTCTTATGGTAGACACCCATAGACACCATCTATGTCTTAGCTCCCTTCTCTTCCCAGTGTCTTCCACGTAAGAGGTACTTAATATCAATCAGCAAATATTTATTAAGAACTTAATTTGTGCAGGTAATTTGCTAAGTGCTGGAGATACAAAAGCAAGATAAAATGAAACAGCCCTTGCCTTCAAGGAGTTTATATTCTAATAGGGAAGACAATATACACAAAAGATTGTATATAGAATATATACAAAATGAATAAAAGGTAGTATTAAAAAGGAGTCCTCTAAAAGCTAGGGGACTTAGGAAAGGTTTTAGGAAGAGGGTGGCATTTGAACTGAGTTTTGAAGGAAAACAGGAATTCTAAGAGGTGGGAGATCATTTCAGGTGTGTGTGTGCATGTGAGTGTGGGTGTGGGTGTGTGAGAGACAGATTGTGAGAGAGGGAGAAAGAAAGAGAGAGAGAGAGAAAGAGAGAGAGAGAGAGACAGAGAGAGAGAGAGAGAGAATGTAGTGCAGGACAGTACAGTATTGCTGAATGCCGAGGAGGGGAGTGTAAAAAAGTATAAGAAGACTATAAAGGCAGGAAGGGGCCAGACTGTGAAGAGCTTTAAATGTTAAATGGAGGTGTTGATATTTGATCCTAGAGAAAATAGGGAGTCACTTAAATTTAAGTGAGTGACATGATCAGAGGTCAGACATAGACTTTAGGAAAATCACTTTACTAGCTGTGGAGGGGATGGACTGTGGTTGTCAGGAGAAGTTTGAGGCAAGGAGACCCAAAAGGAATACTTAGTGGCAGGTGAAATGAGAGGTGATGAGGGTATAAATTAAGGTGGCAATTACGTGAGTAAAAAGGAGGGTGCCATTTTCGGGAGATGTGGAGATAGAAATGACAAGATTGGGGCAGAGCCAAGATGGCGGCGTAGCAGCAGCAACATATCGCAGCTCTCACATAGCCACCCCAAAATACCCATAAAACAGGACTCTAAACCAATCCTAGAACTCCAAAACGCCCACAAAGATACTTCCCACTAAAGT
>CM053582.1:328802436-328921009 GCA_028627135.1 Pseudochirops cupreus | reverse complement strand
CCTACCAAAAAGTGACATAGGAGAGAATAGACTGGGGGAGAGGGGGAAACACTGGGATGGCTGTTTTGGGGTGGTGGGCGGGGGAAAGACGGGGAGAAAATATGTAACTCAAAAAAAATTTAATAAAATAAATTTTAAAAAAATCCTTAAAAAAAAAAAAGAAATGACAAGATTTGGTAACTGAATGGAAACATAGGGAGATAAAAGTAAGAAGCCAAGGATCAGATTGAGATTGGAAACCTGAGTTACTTGGAAGGATGATGGTTCCCCCAACAGTAATAGGGAACTTTGGAAGAGGGTGGATTTTGGGGGAAAGATAATGGGCTCCATTTTAGCCTTAAATTTGAGGTGCTTCTGGGGCATCTGGTTTAAAACGTCCAATAAGCAGTCGGTGATTCAATATCGGAGCTCAAGAGAGAAACTAGGACTGCTTATATAGTTCAAGGAATCAAATCCATAGAGTTGATAAACATAAATGAGCTTATAAAGGCACCAAGAGAAAGAGTATAAAGAGAAAAGGGGAAGAGGGACCAGGATATAACCTTAAAGTTAGTGATTGTGAAGTGGATGATGAATCACCAAAAAAGATCAAGAGGGAGTTGTTGAACAGAAGGGGAACTGGGAGAGAATAGTGTCCTCCAAACTCAGAGAGGAAAGCGTTAGTTGAGTGAATGAGCAATAACAGGCAGCTTTTACATGGAGCTTTAAGATTTGAAAGCACTTTATAAATATTATCTCATTTTATCTTCACAACAATCCTGGAAGGTAGGTACTATTTACTGTTATTCCCATTTTATACATGAAGAAACTGAGGCAGATGTTAAGTGACTTGGCCAGGGTCACACAGTTAGTAAATGTTTGAGGCTGGATTTGACCTCACATCTTCCTGACCTTAGGTCCAGCACTCTATCTACTACATTACCTAATTGTTGAGGACCTAAATATACATGGGAAGTATACGAGTAGGAGCTAGATCTAGGTCCACGTGAAGTTTTTCTTTTCCCCTGAAAAAATTGAGGAAAAAGAATCACTACTGTGCGGTCCTCTTGACATCTCTCTTTAAACAAGAACAACTTCACCTCCCTGGGTCTCTGCTTCCTCACATGTGAAATAATGGTTTCTGAGGTGTCCTCTAGCTTTGAATCTATGCTCCTAAGACCCTACCTCCTTCTCTCTGATTATGAATGTAAAATTCACCTGTGTTTTAGAGTCGATCTGTGCACCAGCTCCAGTGGTGTTTTCTGTGTTGGTCGTGTGAAGGTTAGACAGAGGGAATTATTATGCCTTTATCAGTTAAAACCCCCAACTTCACCCCCACCCCCGTATCTACCCCCACCCTTAGGCATTAGGTCAACTCAATTTGTTTGTCTGGCTGGAGCTGGCCTCCACTGGGGGGAACCGGAGCCAGCTTGGTTCAACACCAGAATGTGAACCTGGAACTGACACATGGCTTTTGCAGATGTGCAAAAGAATCCCTGGAGTTCTAGAAGAAAAAAAAAGTGGGGGTGGGGAGGGTGGAGGGATGGATTTTTGAGAAGAAAAAATGAAGGCTGAAAACAAAACAATTAATCAAATGATGTCCGTGACACTCTCTTCCATCAAAGTGACTCATTTTCCCTGCATCTTTTTCATTTTCTCTTTTATTTGACCATCCAGTCACTTTTTTTTCTTTTTGCTTTCAGAGGATCATAGGACTTAAGAGTTGGAACAGACAGATCATCTGATCCAATCTCTGTGCTTCACTGTGAGATCAGCAGCTGAAAAGCCTTTGGTTCTGGCACAGTCCAGGGACAACAGGAATGAAATCAGAAGATCTTGGTGGGTTCTAGTCTTGCCTTGGCCACTAACTCCCTATGTGACCTTGGGCAATCAATCAATCATAAATTACAAGTAATATATATATGTAATATATATATAATAATAATGGTAGTAATATATATAATTTTAAAGTACCTAGTATGAGCAAAGCAATGTGTGAGGTTCTGGAAATACAAGGAGAGTAAAGCAATAGTGGGGCTGGAAATATATGAATATATAGTATAAAATATAAGACATAATTTTACATATAATTATATATGATATAATTATATTAAAATTATATAATATTTATAAATGATAAATCAATAAATATATTTGTTAAGTGCCTATTATGCACCAGGCACTGTGCTAAGTGCTGGGGATACAAAAAGAGACAAAAGATCGTGCCTGTCCTCAAGGAGCTTACCAACTAATAGGGGACAACAGGCAAACAAGTATGTACAAACCTAGCTCTATATCGGAAAGATAGAAAGTAGATAAATAAGAGAAGGTATTGGAATTAAGAGGGGTCAGGAACGGCTTCTTGTAGAAGGTGGGATTTTAGTTGGGTCTTATATGGTCCCCTAATACAAGTCCCCTAATCACTACCCCAAGTCATGGAGCTGCCATTTTCCCAGCTGGAAAATTGACTGGATAAAGTGATCTCTTAAGATTCCCTTCAGATCTAAAATTCTCGTTAATAAATATTTTTATTTTCATTATTAGGAAAAGAATTCATAAAAAGTCTTTGTAATGGTTAGTTTGAATTGCCTACAATCAAAAGGCTTAGCAAGGGGAAGGTAAGGAAGTAAGATTGTATTAATCACCTACCATGTTCTGGGTACCACAATAAGTGCTTTACAAATATTTGATCCTCACAAAAACTCTGGGAGGTAGGTGCCATTCTTATTCCCATTTTACAGTTGAAGAAACTGAGGCATATGTTAAGCAACTCATCCAGAGAGACACACTTAGTAAGTGCCTGAGGTTGGATTTAAACTCAGCCTCTTCCTGGCTCCAGACCCAATACTCTATCTACCCAGAGCACCACTTAGCTGCCTCTAAAATAATAATAGTAGCTAGCGTTTATATGTCATTTTAAGGTCTGCAAATATCATCTCATTTTATCTTCATTTTAGTTTTAGGAATTTATGTTTTCATTTTTTCCTCCAAGGCATCTGGTACTAGGAAAAGAAATTCAGTTTGATAAAGTTCATCCTCTACAGGTGGGCCCAGAGAGTAGGAAAGACAGCAACTCCTTTTCTTCTTGCTCCGTCTGGATAGGCAGACTTATCAGGGCTGTTGAGGAAATGCAACTTTCCAAGAGAGCTCCTCCGGGTACTAAGCTCCTACTGCTTCTCAGAGGGCTGTCACCCTGTCACCGTCACTGCTCAGACCTTTGAGAGAGGAGACATTTATTTGGTGGAGGCTCAATCCTGCAATGCTAGGGAGCCCCACTGATGTTTTGCTCATGTTATATTCCTAGAACCTCACACATTGCTTTGCTCATAATAGGCACTTAATGTTTGTTAAACTGAATGCATGGATTTGATAGTCTCCCTTCAGTTTCTGTGTTTAGTCACAAGAGATTTAACATACAATTTTCATGGTTGGGGCAATAAAGCCTCTAGTTGGAACAGCAGCTGATGGTAGAGACCCTGGGAGCCCGTGAGGCGACAGGTGGTGAATCCTTAGTGGGGAGGGAGCAGAGAGGAGGAAAGGGTCAGATGAAATGAACTAACTTAAAAGGGAAGGAAATGAGCCATCAGCTGGTTTCCTATTTTTACTAATTTTTCGTGACAATTAGATCTTAAGCCTGTTGTTTCTCTTGTGGGAGGACTGGAAGTGCTTTTGTTATTGGGGGGGGGGGGGTGTGTGTGTGGAAGTCCTAGTTACCCCAGCAAGTAATTTGGGTTTATTTATTTTTCTTTTGGATTGATATGGACTAACTTAGCCGGCTTACCCTTTTTCCTGACATTAGCATTCCTTAAAATAGATGCCACTTTAGGACTTGGCTTTTCTTTGTTGACCTGCCCAGCATGGAAAACACTGAAGAATGCTCTGAGATCATTCAGCTTGTTCCCTCTATTTTTCCATTCTCAATTCTTTCCCCACCTGCTATCTGCTGTGCCACATTTTTATGTGGCTTTTCTTAGAGGAAGCAATGTGAAACTGAAAGCGTGGGGCAGGCCCTCCTCACCTCACTCCTACTGCAGTAGCATTCTGGTTGCTCTGTCTGCCGCAAGTCCCTCCCCATTTCAGTCTATCTTCTACTCAGCTAGCAAAGTGATCTTTCTAAAGCATAGTCATCCCACTACTCAAGAAACTACCATGGCTCCCTATTACCACCAGGGTCAAATATAAATCCCTCTGTTTGGCTTTTAAAGTGCCTCATAACCTGACCCCTTACTATACTTCCGTGTGCTCCTATCTAGTGACACCAACCTCTTTGCTGTCCTCCCACAAGGCACTCCATCTCCTGATTATGCATCTTTGTGGATTATTCCCCATGCTTGGAGTGCTTTCCTTTACCATCATCTCCAGGTTCTCCTGGTTTCCTAAAATACCACCGACTACAGGATGCCTTTGCTGATGTTAGTGCCTTTATATTAGTGCCTTCTCTCTGACAGTAACTTCCATCCATCCTGGATATATCTTATTTGCACATAATCCTTTGCATGTTGCATATTGGCTCTCCCATTAGACTGTGGTGAGAGCATGGGTTGTCTTTTGCCATTCTTTATATCCCTGGTGCTTAGCATATTGCCCGGCACATAGTAGGGCTTAATAAAATGCTTGCCAATTGGCTGATTGGTAGATATCCTAGATCAATTCATTATCATGCTCATGAATAAAGCAATTTGGTGTAATGCAAAATATGTTGGATTTGGAATCAGAGCCCTATGGGTTGCCCCATGGAGGGCAAACTGTCTTGGGTACAGTTGGTGCTGGCCCTGGCACAAAAATCACTAGTCTTCTGGGTCACTAATACTGAGACTGGGATCCCTGAAGCTGATGGGAGATAATCAAATCCTGTGAAATCACAGGTATATTACCTTCTGTCTTTGGATCTCAGGAATGAGGATCCAAAATGAGGAAGTCGGACTCGACATTCTCTGAGGTCTCTCTCAGCTCACAATCTCTATAATCCTAGTTCATTGTGTGTTTGGATGTATGTCATCTTCTGCCATAAAACCTATTGTGATGATACAGGGAGTGAGGTAGCATCAGACCTGAAAAACTTTATGATTCTTCATGGTGTTCTATTATGCCTAAACAGATGAGGCAAAAAGGGACCACATGGGTGAGGGAGCATCCTTACAGTGCTCAGAACACAAGTGTTTCCTGGTGTCGCTAGGACAGTACTCTCAGTACAAATTCTTCTTCAGTAGTCCACTGATATTTATGCCCAACTTTTTTTTTTGCCTTAATAGTTAGAAAAAATCTAGGAGAAGGATTTGGTTGTATAATTAGAAAATTATGGCATAGTGGATGGAGGAATGGCCTTGAAGTCAGGAAGGCCTGGCTCTGATGCATACTGACTCTGTGATCCTTGACTGATCATTTAGACTTTTGGTGCCCTGGGCAACTGTCTAAGACCAGATTGTGGCACAGTTGGCTTGATGTAGTTTCATCACTGGTAGTTCCCTATATGCCAAGAAATCTCTGGTTTGTCTAAAAAGACAGAAGAGGAAGAAGAGAGGATGGAGTGTGCAGAGAGAGAAAGATAAGGAGGGGAAAGAAATATTTTCATTAATTGAATTTTTTTGGATAAGTGAGCATTAAGTAGAAAGATCTGTGTTTCATCCTTAGCTGAAAATCTTTAAAATGCAGTTACATGAAAATGAGCACAATCTGGATTCAATTAAGAACTTTCAGAGCCTCAGCATCATCCTTCTGAACAAAAATTACTGATTGAAAGGGATTATAGATGTAGAAAGTGTGTGGCTTGACCTGCCTCTGTGTAGTCCCTGTGATATCCACAAGAAAAATTAAAAAAAACCCTAAATCTCCATCATAAATTTGTTTTCAATCAACAAACATTTATTAAGCTAAGTACTGAGGTTGTAAAATAAGGCAAAAGACAGTCCCTGCCCTCAACGCGGTTGTGATCTCATGGCAGAGATAACATGCAAACAAATAAATATCCACGGTAAGCTATATACAGAGCAAATAGGAAATAATTAGCAGAGGGGAAGTGTTGGAATTAAGAGGGTTTAGGGAAGGCTTCCTGTAGAAGATGGAATTTTATTGGGACTAAAAGGAAGCCAGGGAGGTCAGGAGTTGAAGCAGAGGAAGGAGAGCATTCCAGGCTCGGGGGACAGCCAGAGAGGATGCCCTGAGAGGTGGAGTATGTTGTTCGTGCAACAGCCAAGAGGCCCATGTCACCGGATTGTTGGGAACAAAGGGTGAGAAGACTGGAAAGGTAGGAAGGGGCTGAGTCACGGAAGGGTTTTGAATGCAAAAGGGAGTATTTTGTTTTTGCTCCTGGAAGCAATAGGAAATCACTGGAGTTTCTTGAATTTTCTTCTCTTTTTCCTAAATGTGCAATCCTCTGCTCCTTGAGGGTTACCATGATTTGAGTTCCAGATTAACTGAAGTTTTACTTCAATACTCAGTGTTTTGCCCATAGGCAACTGAGAGACAAAACTCTAAATCGTACAATTTTGGAATCATTTTATGTATTGGGCTGAGACAAAGACAGCTAGTTGGCTCAGTGGAAAGAGTGCTGTGCCTGGAGTCAGGAGGACCTGAATTCACATCTGGCCTCAGACACTAGTTGTGTACCATAGGGAAGTCATGTAACCCTATTTGCCTCAGTTTCCTCATCTGTAAAATGAGATGGAGAAGGAAATAGCAAATCATTCCAGTATCTTTGCCAAGAAACCCCAAAAAGGGGTCATAAAGAGTTGTACACTCGAAGAATGACTGAACAACAACAAAAGACAAAGAACCTTCCTCACTGGGTGATAACATTCCTTTAAGGTTGTGCAGTATGTGCTCAGGTGAGCTCTGGGGAACAGAGGCATGTTTTTCATGTAATACCTCCCAGTACTAAAAAAAAAAAAATATTGAGGGGAAAAATGAGAGAAAGAAAATATGCACCTTGGGTCTGATTCTACCCTGAGACTTTTACCCAAAATGCCTGAAGTTGTTGGAAAAATATATCCAGGAATAGACTTTAGTGGTGTAATTAGAAAATTATCTCTTCCTAGAACATTCTGTGAAATGTTGCTGCAAGGTGTCAGCAGGCCTTTATGGGGCTATATTCGGTAGAGATCAGCTAACATGGCAAATACCACATCGTTCAAAAAAAGCCACTGTAAAAATCTCAAATATGTGGAAGGAGTTTGGTGTCTTTGCCAGGATGTCATTTTTTTTTAAAAGGAAAATTCTGCTTAGATCAAAGCAAGAGGGGAGGAAGTGGACTCTGACCACAGGAGGAAGGTTTTACAATCAGAATAACTCAAGTTGGTTATTTTCTAAGAACTGGGCCAACCTAGAAAAGTGAATGACTGAGCAACTGAGGAGAGGTGCCTTACAGACTGGAGAGAAAAGAGGTAGCTGTTAGTCATGGTGAGAGTCCCCTCATACAGATTCCGCTATACCTTTGGTGTAGGCCAAATCTTCTTTCATACTCCACAATTGAGTAGAACTTTTTTTTAGGATGCTTCAACTTGAGACTGCCTCACCTAACTTCTCAGCCTCAGTTTCCTCGTATATAAAATGAGAGTAATAGACTCAGAGGTTTCTGAATTTTCTTCTAGCTGTCAATCAATGATTATATAATAACAGTGATCATGACCATGATAACTAGCAATTTATATAGTGTTTTAAGGTTTTCAGAGTTTCCTACATATGGTATTTCATTTGATCCTCATACCATCCCTTTGAAAAATGTGCTTTTATTATCCCCTTTTTACAGATGAGGAAACTGAGGCTCAGTGTGGTTCAGTGCCTTGCCCAGGGTTACAAAGCTACTAAACATAGAGGCGAGATTGGAATTTGGGTTTTCCTGATTCCTAGTTCCACACTCAACCCACTGAATCACCTAGCTGGCCATATACTCTGATTCTATTCCAAGGTTCTATTTTCCTTAAAAGCCTCCATGGTGGATAAACTATACTCTGTTATCCACCTTGTCCCCACCCCTCCTACCCCAAATATGTGTACATAGATGAATCAGGTTAAAGTAATAATAATAATGGTTGCTATTTTACATAGTATTTTAAGATATAGACATGCATGTTCTCATTTGAGATCACATAACAGCTTTGGGAGGAAGGTGGTTCAGGTATGACCATCTTAGCCATGGAGATGAAGTGAACGGAGAGTCAGAGAGGTAACTAGCTAAGGGGCACGATTTGGCCCAGGGCTTTCTGTGTCCTATCCCAGAACTGTCTACCACACCATGAATACTGGCACATTTTTTGAGTAAAATGGTCAAAAAAAAGTAGCCTGAGGGGTGTATGTAGGCAGATGTTGAGATGGGGTAATCTCAGACTACTTTGGTGAAGTTCTGCATGGGGCATTTTTTTAATGGGTTAATTATCTGGATTCAAAAAATGTCTCTGTCCTTTGTTTTAACATTATATGGTACAGCTAACTTCTTCTCCTCCTTGAACTGGCTCTCTTAGTCACTGTTCAGTCAGAAGCAACCTCCTCTCTGCCTTCACCCCTGTTCCCCATACTCCCCACTCGAAAGAGATGGGAAGGTGAAGGTAGAGCCAAAATTTTGAGGCCCTGAATGGTTTGTAGTGGTCTTCTTGAACTGAAGAATTGAGTGTAATGAATTAAAATCATATCGAGAAGATGGACAGGGTGTTACATGGGTAAATTCCAATTGGGCACCACCTCCTTGAAATAGAAGCACCATGGAAATGTCATAGATTGAAAGACTGAAAGCAAGGCTCAGAGGGGTAATATGGAACAATAGTTAAGTGTTAGCTGAGGTTTTGAGGTTCTTTGGCTTTACCACTAATAAAAACCAGAAGGTACTGCCCTAGCTAGATGTACCACAGAACAAACACCCAATGGTGCTTCAGTGTTTGATTCTTCGTTACTGAGCCTGGAGCATCCCACCTTGTGGCCGTGGTCCTTTCTCAGAAGAGGGTGCTGCCACTAGTGAGATTAGCACCCAACCTTTCCTTCATTTAGTCATTGGTTCATATTCCTCTCCCTGAGTGGTTTTAGGAAAAGAATATCCCAGTTTGAAGAGAGTCCATGGAAACCCAATGTTATTTATTAACGCCCCCAGATTCTCTCACTAGGGGGGATTTAAGGAAGTCCGTCTTTTAACAAGGTCAAGCTTGGATTAACTATTTAAGAAAGAGTATGAAGAGGCAAACATCAACACTGCTGAACTTGTCTGACAACAAACAGCCAGGGGGAGGAGAAAGCTGGCTGAATACAGGCTTAGCACTTCAAACCAGCCAGCGGATCAAGACATTTCATCATGATCAAACAGAAACTATTTTTACTGTGAGGTACATGAGTTCTTCAGTCTACAAGCACATTTAGGGGGTGAGAATCCAGAAACGGTTCTAGAGTCCTCTCCATTAGCAGGATTCTTTTTTCCTGCCCCTTCCCTCCTACCCCCCCAACAGAAGGTCATTAAGATGAACCCCTTTTGCTTAAAAAAAGGATTCAGAACGTCCTAATTTTCAAATAGTTCGGCATTAAAAAAAAACATTCTGAATATAGTACTGGGGGGAAATGTGCCCTGTTTACTTTATAGTAGACTATAATGAGCAAAAAAAAAAAAGATCAGGCCTAGTGTTTTGTGCCGTTTCAACTTTTACACTCTGTCTGACTGTCTAGATTTCAGCCTGTCAGCTTGTTCACTCCTGAGAATTGGAGGATCCAGGTACAAGGAAAGGTCAGCATCTAATTAGGGTTCACATTTTTCCCAATGTGCATACATAAGGTCAGTGCTTTCATTTAGCTACTGTAATATATTCTCTGTTCACCTACTCAATTTGCCACCGTTCTACCTAGGGCTGTAACTAAGGCGGAGTGACTGGGGCTCTGTCTCAGGGTCCCAGTAAGGTAAAGGTGGTAGCACATTTTGTCTCCATTTTTTTTTCCTGTGTAATACCAATCAGTTCCCTTGCCTAGCCTCAGGTTAAGACCCTAGGGTGTCATACTCTTCTCATAGGGCCCATTTTTCTGGTCATGCAACTTTTATCTATTTCCTCTCCTCTCTCCTCCCAGAAATTAGGAAGTCAATGTCCAGCAACCGTGCTGTGGGAGTTCAGGAAAGACTACATAGGGGAATGGAGATTACCCCTTTTCCTAGTCTTCAACGCCTTTTGCACTATCCCTACCCATTCCAACTGAAATTGCTGCAGGTACAAAAATTCCTAGTTATAACTATGGTCCTATTGGTGACTATGTCTACAATAATACATTATAATTTTTACTGCTAAGTTTCCCTTAAATGCATTATTAGAACATAATGTAGAGATATGGATGTCACTTATTGTGTTCATCCTGAGAAAGCAATTTTTGAGTTGCATTTTCCAAATTCAGCTTATAGGCTGAGAAGAGGTTGTGGTTTTTTTGGAGGGTGGAATGCAGGAATCCATTTTGGTAAAGCAATTACCTTTATGTTCCCTGCATCATTATGCCTGAGAATATCTGGAGAGTGAAGGTTTCTTCTCTGCTCCCCACTCGAAGAGGATCTCCAATCCTCTTTAATTATGAAACAAAGTTTAATGATTTTTGCTTAAGCAATTTTTATTCTCTCTCTCTGTCTCTGTTTCTCTCTTTCTCCTTTTGTCTTTGTCTCTATCTCTCTGAAGCAGAGAGAAGTCTTTTCATTGCTGGCCTTTATATGAAGCAGAGAGGCTTGCAATGTATTCTACTCCGTTCAACTGGTCCCCTAATTGATGGACCCCTGGGATCCTTATGAAATGTCTGTCTCATGAGGCTTTTCTAGTGAGCAAATATAAGTACAGGAAATGGAGAAGAAATAAAATTTAACGATCTTTATGCTTTTACCCTACCCTTGCCTCAGATAGAAAACATTGTTCGTATAAACAGCGTTGCTATAAATGGTGGTCAGGTTCCCATACTAGTCTTATTTAACCCATGATGTAATTAAACTTTTAGTACCAAACTGAGTTCTGGATCTTAGGTGAAGAAGGGAAGAGGAGGAGGGAGGAAAGGAAAAGGGATGCTCCCATGGGTGCAGGTCTAGCCTTAGGCAAAATTTCGACACAGGTGAAGCTTGCCTGTGGCACCTGCCCCAGTCCCTTTCCTTTCTGCATTCTCATTCATCTCCTAGTGCCCCTCTGCACAGGCCTCCAGTGACCAGGTCTGCTCTGCCCTACAAGGACCTGTCAAGTGATGCAACAGGCAAACAGGCTCAGTCTTGCAGTAAGTATGTCCCGGCCAACATTTCTGAAGCTGTTCCTTTTCCCTGAGGGCTTGTTTATGTCAGAGGCTGGGGAACCAAGCACAGTAATAGCTTACATTTGTAAAGCATGTAGTGATTCACCGTCCATGACCTCATTGTATTGTGCTCGACTGAGTGGAAGGTGAGTAGGTGAGCTTTTTGGAGCGGGAAAACTCGTGTAAATTTTCAGGCAGCATAAAACACAGACGCTCAGAAACAGCCTGAGAAGAGACTTCTTGATGCAATAAACTGATAAAACTCCTGGCTTCAAGGGCAGAAGAGGGATGTCGTTTGCCCTTACTCTGGATTTCTACCAGAAAGGGCTCAGTACCTGGCACACAGTGGATGCGTTATAAGTGTTCAGTGACTCACTGACTTACTGAGGCCTGTTACATGTCTCCGGTTGCTTTGGTAAAGACGTGCCTTTCTTCCCCACTAAATCCCTACATTTGCTACCATTGGAGTTTTCTGTCACTAGTGAGACTTGGGGTTGAAGAATTGCCTGAGAGTTTTCACAAGAAGTCCCTTTCCACCTCAACCTAGGCTGTTCCCTCAGAGCAGCCGGGTGGCTAGAGCCCAGGTCTGGAGTCAGTAAGACCCGAGTTCAACACTGGCCTTAGGCACTTACTAGCTGTGTGACCCTGGGCAAGTCACTTAACTCTGTTTACCTCAGTTTCCCCATCTGTAAAATGATCTGGAAAAGGAAATGGCAAACCACTTGAGTATTTCTGCCAAGAAAACCCCAAATGGGGTCATGAAGTGTCAGACACAAGTCAAACAACTGAACAATAGCAACAACAGACCCTGTGCCTTCTTTTATTCTTATCCATAGGGAGACAGGACTGGATTTTGAAATGTGGCTTTATGAGATTAAAGGGGAAGGGAGAAGGAAATAATAGAAGGCAAAATGGGATAAAAGCTTAACCAAATGATTGCAAAAGGCTAGGGCTGGGTATTAGTTTTAAAATCTTCATTTTAATTTCATCCCCAGCCTCACTTTCCAACCCAGATTCACCCCCAGGCTTTTAGCTCTCCCATCTCAGACTCCATCTTCTTAAGAATAATAGCAATTTCGGGGGGGCTAGGTGGCACAGTGAATAGAGCACCGGCCCTGGAGTCAGAAGGACCTGAGTTCAAATACAGCCTCAGATACTTAACACTTACTAGCTGTGTGACCTTGGGCGAGTCACTTAACCCCAATTGCCCTGCCTTCCCCCCTCCAAAAAGACAAAAAAAAAAAGAATAATAGTAATTTCCAGGATTTCTATAGCACTTTAAGGTTCACAAAGCTCTTCACATTATGTTCTCTCATTTGATCCTCTTAACAACCGCTTTAAGAGAGGTTCTATTTTATCTCCACTTTACAGATGAGGAAACTGAGGTTCACATCTTCCTGATTCCAAGTCCAACACTTGATCCATTCTGAAACCTAGCTGCCCTCTTTATCTTTTCAAAGGTAGAAGTGACACAGATACTCTGAGAGACAGGTGGTGACTATGGTTAATGGGTGGCATACAGCTCTATGTTTATTGGGGTTCAGGGCCTTTACAAATTAAAGAAGGCACTAGAGAAGGTAGGATTGGGAACCAACTGGAAGAGCAGTTGGTCCTGGGGTTTGTTGGTACAAATTAAAAATAGTTTTTTTAGATGGAGAATAGTAGAGAAGCTAGCCAGATAATACAACACTGGGCCTGGAGTCAGGAAGACCCAAGTTCAAATCTGACCTCAGACTTTACTAACAGTGTTACCTGGAGCAAGTCACTTAACCCTGTTTGCCTCAGTTTCCTCATCTGTAAAATGAGCTACAGCAGGAAATGATAAAAAACAAAGATACTCCAGTATCTTTGCCAGGAAAACCCCAAGTGGGGTCATGAAGAGTCAGACATGACTGAAAAAACAATAGAGAAGCTGCAGTGACTTCCTTCAACTTGTGCCCTGAATTTCAAAATGAAGCCTGAAATTTATATCCTCACAGGCCGCAGTGCTCTGAAGGCAGTTAACTGCAATGTTGCCAAAGAAGCATCTCCATTTCTCTTAAAAAAAAATAAAATCACCCATTAACTCTCTTAGAATTCAAGTGGTGAGCTTTTCAAGGGAAAGCTTACACTGTATCCACCCATATTATGGTTGGCTCAGTTTAACACCATTATTTTCTCCTTTCATGTTTTAAATGGGGGGAATTTAGTTTGTAGAAAAGAAAATATAATCTAATATTTTTCCTCATGTGTGTATCCCACGAAAAGTAAATTAAAACCAATGCTAATTTTTCTGAATAGACTTCAGTGGGAAAAGCATTATCCAAAAGTAAGTCCCCGTCTCCTATTCACCTCACACTTCCTGCTGTGGCTTTGTAGGGACCACTCTTTTAAGACGGGCCCCAGCATGCACAGTTCCAGTCTGTCCCTTAATCCTGACTCAGCTGTAGAAAATTGTCTCGCCCCACTGACTGGAAAACCTGCCCTCCATACACCTTCCCTTTTAAAAACTCTCCTTGTCAAGGACAGTCTGAGGCAGGATTGTGGAGCAGGAAAAATCTGTTTGTCTTTCTTTCTTCTTGAAGATTCTTCCCCTTTTCTTTTCCTCTTTGCAGCCCCCCATCTCTTCAGATACCTACTCTCCTTGTAAGATAGTAACTTACTGCCCCTCTCTGATAGTCCTGCAAGAAAAATGGTGATATCAGCCATTTGTTCTTGATGGTTGTTGTTCAATTGTGTTCAACTCTTTGAGACTCTATTTGGGGTTTTCTTGGCAAAGATATTGGAGTGGTTGGCCATTTCCTTCTCCAGCTCATTTTATAGATGAGGAAACTGAGGCAAACAGGGTTAAGTGACTTGCTCAGGGTCACACTGCTTAGTAAGTCTCTGCGTCAGTTTTGAACTCAGGTCTCCCTGATGCCAGGCATGACGCTCTAAGCACTGTACCACCTACCCGCCCTAGTGTGATTTTAAGCCACTGTGTTGTCTTTCTCAGGCCTACTTATATTTGGTACTTTACTGTAAGTTGGGTTTTGAACTGAGGAAAGACTTTTCTCTCCTAGTGGAGTTTTAAGCATCAGTGATTAGTTAGGATAAAGCATTAACACTTCACTATATACAATACTGTCTTCTAACAGTGAGAAGGTAGGGCAGATAAGCTTTCTTGTTTCTATTGAAAGTAAAACTGTGTTTGTGAGCATCAGTCTGTCTATGTTTAAGGATGGGCCTTCAAGGACTTAGGACATCTAGGGGGTGCAGTGGATAGAGCGGGCAGGCATGGAATGAGAAGGGCCTGAGTTCAAATGTGACCTCAGACACCTACTAGTTGTGTGATCCTGAGCAAGTCACTTAGCTCTGTTTGCCTCGGTTCCCTCGTCTGTAAAGTGAGCTGGAGAAGCAAATGGCAAAACCTTCCAGCATCTTTGCTAAGAAAACCTCAAATGGAGTCATGACTGAAAAACTGAACAACAACTTCAAGTCCTTTTATTAAATGCTCAGATTTCCTTTGCAGACCTTATGCTAGCTACACAAAATACAGTAAATGTTCCCAGAATACTTCCCACATTATTAAGGGTGTGTGAAAAAGGTTCCTTATTGTGGGACTAATATTTTATCCATCCATTCATTTAGGAATGCAGTGAAGCTGTGAAAAAAAATGGAAAATATGAAACCAAAACTGATTCTGCTGAATTAAGAGTATTCACTTGATTTTTTCAATTTCTACATCAGAGGCTAGACTATAATAAACCTAAGGAAAGGAAACGATTTGTGGCTTATAGTGGGAGTGTGAGAATTTATCTCTTCCTACTGTGGGAGAGACAGAAGAGGTATTTACTGCTCCAGAGGGGAATTTGTTGTGTTCTATGGAACCAGAAAGAAAAATTGAGCCGAATGCTCATTATTCAACAAGTATTTATTTAATTCCAATACAAGCCGAGCATGGGCAACTAGTTGGCGTACCATGCTGGGAATCAGGAAGGTTTGTCTTTCTGAGTTCAAATTTGACCTCAGATACTTCTCAGCTATATAATCTTGGACAATCACTTAGCCATGTTTGCCTCAGTCTCTTTTCTTTCTTTTTTTGCCTTAAGTAGTATTATTTTCTTTTTTCCCATAATTATATACCAAGAAAATTTTTAGCATTCATTTTTACAAGATTTTGAGTTTCAAATTTTTCTCCCTCTTTTGAAAATGGTAGGCAGGGGCAGCTAGGTGGTGCAGTGAACAGAGCATTGGCCCTGAAGTCAAATCCAGACCCAGATACTTAACACTTACTAGCCTTGTGACCTTGGGCAAGTCACTTAACCCCAATTGCCCTCCAAAAAAACAAAGGCAAAAAACCAAACAAACAAAAAAAGAAATGAAACATTCTACCCTTAAGTAGCTTCTGATGTACATATCTGAATATATACAAAAGAATTTTGGGCACCTAGGTGGCACAGTGAATAGAACATGGGCCCTGGAGTCAGGAGCAGCCTCAAATCCAGCCTCTGATACTTAACACTTTACTAGCTGTGTGACCTTGGGCAAGTCACTTAACCCTAATTTCCCTGACCTTTCCCCTCAAAAAGCCAAAAAAAAAAAGGCAGTTTGATATAGTTTATAAATATGCTGTCCTGTGAAACATATTTCCATATTCATTTCAGTTGTGGAAGAATAAACAGATCAAAGGGAAAAAAAACATGAGAAAGAATAAAGTGAAAAAAAATATATTTTGATCTGCATTCAGAGTCCATCAACTCTTTATCTAAATATGGATAGCATTTTCCTTCTTGAATCCTTTGTACTTGTCTTAGATCATTGTGTTGCTGAGAAAAACTGAGTCATTCATAGCTGATCATCACAAGATGTTGCTGATACTGTGTACAGTGTTTTTCTGGTTCTGCTCATTTCACTTTGCATCAAGTTCGCATAAGTCTTTCCAGGTTTTTCTGAAATGTGCCTGTTCATCATTTCTTATTGCACAATAGTATTCCATTACATTCATGTACCACAGCTTGTTCAGTTGTTCCCCAATTGATGGGCATCCCCTTAACTTCTAATATTTTGCCCTCATGAATAGGGCTGCTCTAAATATTTTTGCACATGAAGGTCCTTCTTTTGGATATAGACCTAGTAGTGGTATTGTTGGATCAAAGGATATGTTGCTTCCTCACTTTCTTCATCTGTAAAATGCACTGGAGAAGAAAATGGCAAACCACTACAGTGTCTTTGCCAAGAAAACCCTAGGACTGAAACGACTCAACGAATGAGCCCAGCATGCCGGTAGGGCCAGGCACTAATGGCACAAAGACAAAAATAAAACAAGTCTTGCCTCCAAGGAGCTTATATTACACAGGGGGGAAATGTCTGCAGTTAAGTAAATGCAAAGTAATTTCAGGAAGGGGGAGATAATCCCCAACAGGATAAACCTGGAATAAGAGGCAGCATTTGCGCTAATCCTGAGGAGAGCTAGGGATTCTAAGAGGTGGCGGTGAGGAAGAAGAACCTTTTAGACTTGGGGGACAGACTGATAGTAATTATGTTGATTTGTTGCATTAAGGTTTGCAAAGTGACTTACAGATGTTCTCATTTTAGTCTCATAGCCGCACTGGGAAGTGGGTGTTCTTAATACCTTCATTGTACCCATGAGGAAATAGAGGCAAACAGATGTTAAGTGATTTACCCAGGGTCAAAAAGCTAGTAGGTGTCTGAGGCCAAATTTGAAGTCAAGTCTTCTTGATTTCAGGCCCAGCATTGACATTATGTCACCCAGTGGCCTCTACAAAGGCTCAGAGACCAGAGGAGGAACGTCACGTACAAGGAACAACGAATAGTCCAGTTTCTCTGGGAGGTAGTGAGAAAAGAGGAGTGACCTGCAAAAACCTGGAAAGGCTGGAGCCAGATGAGGAAGGGCTTAAAATTTTTAAAAAAAATTTATTTTGTTTAATATTTCCCAATTACATGTAAAAATCATTTTAACATTCATTTAAAAAAATTTGAATTCCAAATTCTCTCCCCCTTCCATCCTTTTTCCCTTTTTGAGAGGGCAAGTAATTTGATATTGATAATACATGTGAAGTCATGCAAAACATATGTGAAGGATTTTAAGTGCCCCCTCAAATAGTAGTTTATGTTTGATCCTAGAGGCAATAGAGAGCCATGGGAGTTTCTTGAGCCAGGGAGTGACATCAGTCAATCAATAAGAAGCATGTACTGCGTGCCAGGCACCATACTGAGTGCTACACAGGCTTATGCTTCAGGAATATCAATTTGATAATTATATGGAGAAGGCATTGGAGAGAGAAAGATTTGGAGAAGATGGTGTGAAAGGAGAGCAAAAGGAGCATTAGACCTGGATTCTGGCTCTAGACAGGATAACTGCCTGACCTTGACAGGATTCCCTTCTCTCACAAATCATCTCACTTCTCTGGTCTTCCAGCAGCAAAATTCAGGAAATTCGATGAGGTGGTCTCTAAACTCCTTTCCATCTTGGAATTTTTATAATTCATTCATGCAGCATTTTACACCTAATGTCCTGGTCCTGTTTGTGGAGGGACTGTATGTTCTACAATTAGAAATATATATGAGGGAGAGAGGGAGGGAGGAAGGGAAGGAGAAGAAAAGAAAAAGAGAAAGAGAGGGCAGAGGACGAGAGAGAACAAAGAGAGAGAGAATAATGAAAGGGTCATTTTTATGGGAATGATATATTTATCTATACTCTAAATAAGGAAGATAAAATTAAAACTCTGAAAATAATACTTTGTAGCTTGGGGCAGCTAGGTAGTGTGGTGGATAGGGTGAGCTAGGGCTGGAATCAGAAAGATCCGAATTCAAATCTAGATTTAGATTCTTCCTAGCACAAATCACTTAACCTCTGCCTGCTTCAGTTTCTTCATCTGTAAAATGGGAGTAATAAAAGCACCTGCCTGCCAGGGTTGAGAAGATCAAATGAGATACTTGTAAAGTGCTTCGTAAAACTAAAAGAGCTGTATCAATGCCAGCTTTTATTATAAATGGCCTTTGATTTGTGGATCTGGTCTTTTATAATCTGGGAAGATTCCATTTTGATAAGAAAGGGATTTTGATTAATGGGGAGGAGGGGGAGAGAATAACATTCACTTACAGAGTTTTTCCTGTGTGGACAATGCAGCTAATAAGATTCTTCAACAACCATTGACTGGAATATCTATCAGCCCTATTGTCCAAACTTAAAAACTTATAGCGTTTCAGAGCTAGGATTTAGCCTGAGGTCCTCTGACTCTAAATCCAAGATCACACCATCCGGTTTCTCAAATCTTCCTCTCAAACTCATTTCTGGGACTTAGAGGTGACCCTATCATTCCATTTCTCATACTGCATTCTCTCAGATGATATTCCTAATGTAACTGAGAAGCAATTATCCCTGAACTGCAATGAGTGGCGATCACACTCTATGCTGCCAACTCAAGCCTTCAAGATCCATCTCCTTCAGTGAGCCTTTCCTCCTACTCTGGCATCTCTTCATCAAACAGAGGTTCTTCACCAACCAGCCAGCCCCACACCACAGTGTGGGAGAGAAGAGGTATTAGATTGTCTACCAAACAGAAGATCTACAGAACCATTGCGCTGACCTTGTTGTATGCCTGTGAAACCTGGACAGTCTACCAGTGCCATGCCAGGAAAGTGAATTACTTTCATTTGAAATGTCTTAGGAAGATTCTGAAGATCATCTGGCACCCAATACTGAAGTCCTTTCTTGAATTAAACTGCCAAGTATTCAAACTCTATTGAAGAAAGTACAACTCCAATGGGCTGGCCACATTGTACCCATGCCAAATAGACGCTTGCCAAAAAGGCTATTTTATGGAGAACTCACACAAGAAAACTCACACATGGGTGGTCAGAAAAAGAAAAACAAGGACACTCTCAAGGTCTCTCTTAAGCATTTTGGAATTGATTGTGTGATATGGGAAACACTGGCACAAGACCACCCAGCATGGTGTGCCTGCATCCAAGAAGGTGCTGTGCTCTACAAGCAAGTAGAATTGAAAAGAAACATGAGATGCACTAATTTAGGGAATTCACCCCAAATGTTCACATGGACTATTTATGCCCAAACTGTGGTAGAGCATTCTAAGCTTGTATTGGTCTGATCAGCCACAGTCAGACTTGATTCTAGCGTAACGGTCTCATTTTGGTCCTCTTTGAGGAGGAAAGACAGCAATCAACAAAGCAACCTTTGAACTACTGAGATTCAGAGGAGATAAAGATCCATTATTAGTTATAGTAGTCCTTTGACACTTAGATCTTATTGTTTTAGGACGTTTCTGGTTTTGTTATCTAGTCGTGTGTGTGTGTGTATATGTGTGTGTGTGTGTGTGTGTGTGTGTGTGTGTGTGTATCTTGTCTCATTCCAGACTGACCTCATATCACTGGCCGTCATATACTCTTCAGCTCAGCCAAACTGGCCTGCTCTCTGTTCCCTAGAGGTAATATTGATTCTTGTGCCTTTCTTTGTAAGGCTTGGCATGCTTTCCTTCCTCACCTCTGCCTCCTGGAACCCCTTGCTCTTCTCAAGGCTTAATTCAATCGTCATCCACAAGAGGCCTTTTCTGATTCCCCCCAGTTGCTCAGTGCTCCTCTCCAACCTCATCGAAATAACTCTGTAATTTATTTTGTGTAAATGCTATATTTTGTGTTTACGTAACAAGGCACATATTATTCTACCCAATAGAATACACGGTCCATTAAAGCTAGGACGTTTTAGTTTTGTCTTTCTGTCCCCAAAATGCCTTGAAGTTAGTAGCTGCTTGTTAAATGGAACTTTAATACCAGAGAGTACTAGATTTGAAGCTGTAGAATCTGAGCTGAAATATTGGCTCCACCATTCTGTCACATTTTTGACCCTGGGTAAGTCATTTAACCTCTAGGGGACTTTTTTTTTTCCTTTGTAACATGAAAGGGTTGAAGATTATCTCTAAGTATGTCACGGGAACTGAATTAAATTGTTGCTTCCCCTTCACCACCCTCCCTCCAGTGTGAACTCCTGGAGGAGAAGGATCACATTTTGTTATTATTTTCTATTCTTATCAGCACCTATGATTCCAGAGCCACAATAGCAAGTATCAATTGAATGAATGCTACACACTATAAAAGTAGGAACAGTAAGTAAATTTTGCAAGAAAAGAGAGTCAAGTTTTAAGAGTGCATTGTTTTAACACACCCAGGCAGGCCCCCACAGGCCCTCACGCTGAAAGTAACATGTTGCCATTGCTTAGAACTGTATCTAAAGTTTCTGGTGTTTTTTGAGGCTGTGTCAGTGAAAATGGAGAAATCTTTTTTGTTAGAATTGTGTATTTTACGGGCTTCAGTCACACCTAAGTGCTGAAAGATCTTTAAACCACTGAGTAATGCCAAATCTTTTACAGTCTCAGAGGCAGTATTTTTGAGTGAACTCCCCGAAACAAATTTTTATCTCAATTTTCCCAGTCTTTGTAAGGGATGCCAGCATTTCCAACAATTTGGTTGTTTTTCTCCTTGCTTCCTAATCTGAATGTTAGTTCTGAGTCACCAACCTGTAAAGGTGATTAGTAGATCTAATCACTCCCCAAAATTTCGTTAGCACTGACTACTCTTTCAATATCTCTTATAGTCAACAGGAAACATTTTCATACCGAAAACAGGGTGCCCAGTTTTTAATTGTGCATTTCAGACAGGGTTTGTGGCAAACAGGCTAACTGGTTGTGTATTTTTTCTTTAAACTTCTTTAAAAACAGCCATTCAGGAAAGAATTCGGGTGGTGACAGGGTTGAGGGGGAAGCAAAACAATGTAGGCCTGAACCAGTCATGTCTAAATATGGTTTGTGACCTTAAAAAAAATACAAAAGAAAAAAACCCACCAAGAAATCTTCTATCAATTATATTACACTTTTTACTATAAGACTTTTATCATGATTCATTTTACCCAGCCTGTATTCTGACTTTTTCTTGTGAAGAACTCTGACAAGCCTTACCCACCTAGAATGGTCAGATAAGGATCAGATAATTAAATCAAAGGACCATAGATTTGGAGGAAGTGAATTTAAAAGGTAGCTTACAAGCCATCTAGTTGAATCCCCTCAATTTACTTACAGATAGAGCCACTGAAGACAAGAAGCTGACTGAACTTGCTTCCCTAGACTCTAAACCTTCTTCATTAGGCCCTGCTGTCCTTACATCTTCCTCTGAAACTCATTTCTAGGACTCACAGGTGACTGTGCTCTTCAGCTGATGATACTGCATTCTTCTAGCTGGCATCCCCTTTGTAGCTTTGTTAAATCTCCTTTGATTAGCTTATTCTGCCTTCAGTTTTTGTGGTCATGACGGCAATGCCCCATCATCTTCCCTCTCCTTTGTTTCTTAGAATAAATCTCCACAGTTAAAGTTCACTATTCGTTTCGTTCCATACATATTTAACAAACACTGGCTACAGGCAAGGCTTTCTGCTGTGTACTGAGGGAGATACATAGGTAAATGTGACTATCTCCACCCTTGTGGAAATTATACCGTAGTTTGGAAAGAGAAAGCATATACATAAATACCTGTATCAACACAGAGATGGAGAAATGAAGATGTATGAACAACATTTGCATTGGTTCATTGGAGGCAGAGATCACTTCTGCCTGGGAGGAGCTGGGGTGCTGGCATGGACCAGTTAGAGCTGGGGCTTTTTGGAGGATGAAGAGGAGAGTAGGAAGACACTCTCCAGGGGTGGGGAACCTGTGGCCTCCAGGTCCTTTGACGGAATCCAAATTTCACAGAACATTGAGTCAAAGGGTTGCACTTGAGGACTTAGAGGGCCACATGCAGACTTGAGGCCACAGGTTCCCCACTTCCTAGTCTATGTATAGGGCAGCGGTTCTCAACCTATGGGTCGCAACCCCTTTGGGGGTCGAACGACCCTTTTTCAGGGGTCACCTAAGACCATGAAAACACATATTTCTGATGTTCTTAGGAACCAAGACACTGCTCCTCGATCTGTCTCCAGGTGGGTCCGCCCACATGCAGATACGCCTACATACAAGTATTAAAGGGTTGCGGCATTAGAAAGGTTGAGAACCACCGGTATAGGAAATGGTACAAATAAATGTCTGAAATGGGAATGTGTGGGATCCGTTAGGGGATATAATGTATTCTGGGTTGGCTGGAATGTAGTACACATGAGAATTAGTTTGAGGTAATCAGGAAAGGGGGATCATAGTTGTGTTTTAAAGAACATTGAATATAAAACTAAGTAAGGAGTCTGAACGTCAATTGGGCAGTGAGGTAGAACCATTGGAAGTTTCTGGTAAATCGACAGGGTCATATCTGCAGTAGATAGTGGGTGAAATCACTAAGGATAGTTGTGCTTTTGCTGATTGTGATAAAAAGTATAATTTTATTGCAATATGACTGTTGTTTTAATTGGCATGCGCTCTGGCTCAAATTACATTCTCCTTAATAGCTACATTTAAAAAAATTTTGTACAGATAAAAATCTCACAACACGATTATTATTATGTGATTGTGTTGCTGTTATACAACACCAGTCTTATCAAGGGTTTCTCTGTATTTATAGATTTATGTCCGACCTGTTTCTTATAATAGATGAAAACTTTCTGGTGGCCTGGGATTGTATGTTCTGCCCTGGTTTTAGCTTCTCGGATGGCTTGTTCTATGCAGTGGATACTCAGTCAATTAATAGCATTGGACAAGTCACCTTCCAACTAGTGTTTAAAATTGCCCACTTATCTCAATACCCATCCTGTAAGTGTATTTTACAGATGGGAAAAGGAACTGAGGAATGTATTTTATTCAAAATGACCCAGTAATCATTTTTACACAGAAAGGGAGGAATAGAAGTTATACAATTGAAAAAAAAGTCATATTATATATATATATATGTACAGATATATGACCAGACCTGGGATTTTATAAGTATAGGGAACTCCCAGTGCAGAAATTCTTTCTCTGAGGCATATTGTCAACTGGTCTATAACTTACTGTCTTAGAGGATCACCTGGTACACAGAGGGCTTGAGGTTTGCCCATGGTGACATAGGTGGTGTGTTTTTTCCTTACAAAGGCAGTGTGGCACAACTGGGGGAAAACTGACTCTGGAATCACTAGATGAGGGTTCAAATCCTTCTTTTAATGTTCCAGCTCTGTGTGATCTTGGGTTAGTTACTTAAGCTTTCTGAGCAGTCAAGTGAGGGAGCTGCACTAAAGGAACTCTGGGGTACTTTCTTGTTTTAGACTGATGATCCTCTGTACTAGAGGCAAGTTTTAAACCTCTCAATTAATTACTAAGCATTTTTAAGGCTTGCTGTGCATCAGCCGCTATACTAAGCACTAGAAATACAAGGAAAGGAATAAAACCTAGCTGGTCCTCTATCCATCCATATATGCGTGTGTGTGTGTGTGTGTGTGTGTGTGTGTATACACATACATACATATTTGAATTCAGGAGATACTAAAGTAAATTTTACCCTAAATCAATTTAAATGTGCTTAACAAGGTCTGAGAAGGTGGTAGAGCTGGTCTTGTGAAGGAGAAGACAAAAAAAAAACCAACAGATTTTCAAGGCTTCACATCATATAATGTTGTTTTCCTGCAGTTTTTAATGTACAGTGGGAGATTGATTCCTCTCCAAAACAAGAGGTCTGTGGACATAATTGAGAAGTATATTAGAGCAGCTAGCTAGGTGGTGCAGTGGATAAAGTACTGGCCCTGGAGTTAGGAGGACCTGAGTTCAAATTTGACCTCAGATACTTATTAGCTGTGAAACCTTGGGCAAGTCATTTAACCCCATTGCTTCCACAAAAAAAAGTATATCAAGGCCTTGTGGTCCCACAAGATATTTGAGAACAACTTCACTCTAGGCTATATTATGTTTACATCCTTCTTTCCATCCCTGAATTTCGTTTGATCCTTATAGCAGCCTTGAGAGGTAGGAGGCCAGGCTTTATCATTCCCAATTTATAGATGGAGAGCCTAAGGCTCAGAAAACCTAAGTGACTTACTAGCTCACCAAGTGGCAAAGGCAGGGCTTGAGCTACACCCGGTCCTCTTTCTACACCACGTTGACAGGTATGTGGCATGCCGCAAGAGACAGACTCGGCTGTTTGTCCAGATTGGCCCTCGCCGCCTCTGGCTAAACACTGACCCAGAACAGCATCTCATCTCTTCCTCGGTTCCTCTGCTTCCTCAGACACAGTCCGAGCAGCACAGCTCGAAAGCGCATGCATGCCCGTGCACACACCCAGAATCCCAGTGAACAGAAGAGAACACCGTCAGCCTGTGGAATGCATGTCCCTCTGCGATTTAGGGGACAAGAATCCGTAACCTTAAAACTAGAATCTTTTGCTGTGATTTTTGTTTATTTGGGTGTTCTGCTGGCTTCTGTTGGCTGAGATATGCTTGACTGGCAAACCCACAGAGGTTTTTAATTGTTCTGGGCTGTGTAAACACTTGGACTTAAAGGGGGCAAAGTAATTTAAGGCAGGGGCGCGTGAACACCCTGGGATATATAATCACAGGGTTCCCACAATCTACTGTAATTGAATTAGAAGTGGTGGTGGCCATGGATGGGGAGAGGAAAGGAGAAAGGCAGCTTTTTGGCTAATGTAAAAGCTTTCTTATTGGCTGAAAAAGGAATGAGACACCCTGAAAACTGATTCTTTACTAAGTATCTCCAGGAATAATATAATTTCATTACACAGCAGTCACCCCCCAAAGTATCCAAAGTTAACAACAAAAATAAAACTTTTCCACAAGCATTGAGGGTCGGAGGCATGGCTGTTCATTTGTTGTAGTGTTAACACTTGGCTGCTTAATCCCAGCACTTTGGGAACATTTTTCTTGAAATGATCTGGTGAACCAGACTGGAAAATCTAATAAGGACACCCCAGGGCTAGTCCTGGGTCTCATATTAACTGGCTTTGTGACCCTAGCTTTGCACAGCCCTGGTGGCTTCACTTCTCAGGGCGCAGGTTTCCTTTTCTGGAGCATGATGGAGCTTAGTTGTTTTGCCCTCTAAAGGTTTTCTCCATCTCGTGATGGGAGAGCTCTTGATTAAAGGACTTTATTTTCAAGTGATCTTTCCAGGAGAGGAACACCCTATAATGTGGGTATCATGAGAACCATATTTCTAGCATACATTGATGGAATAAATTTCGTATTTACCCAAAGGTATTTATTAACCTTTTCAACACTGTCATTATGTGTACGTAAAGCCTAGAAAATTGCACTTTGACCATGCATCTCATCTTTTGGAGAAGAGTAGCTCCATGCTACTCTAACATGCTCATCAATCATCCAGTTAAATATTTATTAAGCGTCTACTGTGTGCCAAATAGGAGGCAGCTAGGTGGATAGAGTGCTGGGCCTGGATTCAGGAAGACTTGAGTTCAAATATGACCTCAGATACTTACTAGCTTTGTGACCCTGGGCATGTCACTTAACTTCATTTTGCCTTAATCCACTGGAGAAGGAAATGGCAAACTACTCCAGTACCTCTGACAAGAAAACCTCATGAACACTATGGTCCCCAGAGTCATGAAAAGTCAGACATGACTGAAATACTGAACAACATGTGCCAGATGCCATAGTGGGTTCTGATAACATATAGATTGAAAAATATATAGTCTCTTCCCTCAAGAAACTTACATTCTATTTGTGAAAATAATATGTATAAGGGGCAGCTAGGTGGCAAAGAGAATAGAGCACCAGCCCTGAAGTCAGGAGGACCTGAGTTAAAATCCAACCTCAGACACTTGACAATTAACTAGCCGTGTGACCTCGGGCAAGTCTCTTAACTCCACTTGCCTTGCCTTTCCCCATCCAAAAAAAAAATCATCGCACAACTATATTGAAAACAGTATGTATACATATAAGTATTTATAAAACATATACAAAGTAATAAAAGATAATGGGGGGGTGTTGGTAGAGGTCTTAGCAGCTGGACAGGGAAGTGAAATTATCTTGTAGGAAGTGGTGTTTAAGCTGAGTTTTGAAGAAAACTAGGGATTGTACAAGGCAGAGGGGAGTGTGTTTATAAGGGACAGCCCATGTAAAAGAAGGAAGATGAGAGATAGAATTCCGTGTGAATAAAAGTCAGGGCAATTTACTGGCCATCGATGTTGCTTCCTTCTTCCCTTCCTCCCCTTCTCCCCTCCTTCCTCTCATATGTAATACATTATATACAATACAATATGCAATAATGTATTTATGTATGGGGATAGGTATATAGATAGATATTGAGGAGTAAGAAAAAATCTATAGAGAGACATCTCTATGTATCTCTCTGTAGATTACTTCACATGTAGAGATCTTGATCGGTTTTTTTTAGTTAGATTTCTTGTCTATTGAGCAGGACCTTCTATGTGAAGTTTTCCTTGATCTCCTCATCTACAAATCCTGCCTTACCAAACTACCTCGTATTCATTTTGAAACTTTCATCTAAAAACATTTATGTACAGATTGTCTTTGCCGGTAGAATATAAACTCCTTGAGGTCAGAATCAGTTTTAATTTTGTTTTTGTATCCCTAACAGAGTATCCTTTCCACTTTGGTAAAACTAGCTTTTTAGTTAATCAGGAATCAAATTCTTTGTGACTTTACTGAGTTTTTCTTTTTTCTAAGAATGAGCATGAATTCTACTACTTTAAAACAGAACAGTACCCTATACAAACCACTCAGAAAACAATCCAGGAGTTTCCACACAGAATTTTATGTTTATTATCACTGTTGCCCAATGATATTTTTAGAGTCCCTGGGTGTGCATGGCAGTGATTAAAAATGTTAATGGAAAAAAAGACAGCCTATGCCTGAAGGTGCTGGCCTTCTAAAAATAATATCACATGTCACTAAAAACATGCAGCATGTTCATAGCACCTAACAGTTCATTCTCCACAGTCACAGTAAAACACGTTTTTGCCCAAACTTTCCAGGTAATTGCTCTTTCTTCTCAGTTTTCTCATCTCTGCTTATCTGACTGCTCAGTTATAGTGAAAACCAATATAAAAGATTTGTGCTGGTAGTTTAAGGTTATGCCATTAAACCATTGTCAGGAAAACAAGTTGGGAAGGGATGATCCTCAAAGGATGTAGCTAAGCCCCAAAGCCTAGTGGTGATGTTCTTACTATCTTTCAGAGGAATCTACCCAGAAAGGGAGCAACTGAGCCAATGTAGTTAGGCTTTGGAATGACAAAACTGAATAGATAAGATAAATGCTTAGCTTTAAAACTGAATAAGTGTCTACTGCTTTTTTCTTGTCTCAAAAGAATTGGTCCAGGAGAACAAACTCTCTTACACATACATAAAATGGAACAGAAACAGCATTGGGCAGCTGAAGAAACAGAAAGATAATTTGGGTTCCAGTCTTACCTCTGATTAACTAGCTGTGTGATGCTTGAGAAATAATTGTACCTTACTGGGTCTCATTGTCTTTATCTCTAAAAGGAAGCAGTTGTAGAGGTCTCTTCATGATCCCTAAGATCCCTTTAAGCTTGGAAAAGTTATGTTTAATTTGTCATTCATCTATGAAGGAAATACTGCTAATTCACCATCAGGAAGGGTATTCCCCTTAAGTTCCACCCCCTTCCCCCCCAGTAGATAGGATGGATTTGTGTGAATAGAACTATCTACCTACTCTTCTCTGATCTTTCTTAACTAATGGCATACATTTTTTGTTTGTTTTTGGAGGTGGAAGGCAGGGCAATTGGGGTTAAGTGACTTGCCCAAGGTGACACAGCTAGTAAGTATGTCAAGTGTCTGAGGCCAAATTTGAACTCAGGTCCTCCTGACTCCAGGGCCAGTGCTCCATTCGCTGTGCCACCTAGCTGCTCCATGCATTTTGTAAGACATGACATTATCCATATCTCACCCCCTAAGAATCTCTATATTCCAGAGATCTGTCCCAGATCTTTTTTCCTTCTCTCTCTCTAGTCTCTTTCTTGGTGATAAACATGGGAACTTTGCAAGGATGAACTCTCTATGTAGATGACTGCCAAATCCACCTGTCTAGTCCTCATCTCTTTCCTGATCTGTTTTCCCATCTCTCTTTGCCCAGTTGATATCACTACCTGGATATCTCATAAGCATCTCAAATTCAACATATCATGAACATGATTCATCATTTTCCATCACAACAACAGGTCTCCCCCTCCCAGTTTGATTTGATTTTTTTTTTATTATTATTAAAGGGTCCATCCCTTGGCTCACTTCTTAAACTGCCCTAACCATTGAATGGGCATTGCCTCAGTCATAATGAGAACTCTGATAGACCTTAGCTTAAAAAGGCCAAGGTCTCCCACTGCATTCTGGGCCATCTCCAGTTGTCCTAATCTATATTTGGCCACTATGTCCAGGTGGCTCTTGAGGAGAAAGTGAGGCTGGTGACTCTGCACAGTCCTGCCTCACTTAAATCCAGTTCACTTGCAAGTCATGGCTTCATCTGCCTGATCTCAGGGTCCTCTTCGAGAATGAAGGACAAACCACAACAACACAATCACAACAACCACAATAGCTAACAATTTATAGCACTTAAAAGTTTGTGAGGACATTTTACATTTTGATCTCAATTGCTCTGAAATGCTATCCTGCTTTCTAGTTTCCTCATTTCCACTGAGGACACTGCCTTCCTTCTAGTTCCTTAAGTTTGTGAGGTAGGAATCCCCCTTGACTTTTCTCTGGTACTCAAGCCTCTCTTCCCACATCCAAACATATCCTGCCTTACTGATCCAGGTCCTCGGTGGTTTACATCACAACCACCCTAGCCAGGCTCTGGTAGGACAGCACAATAGAAGGGTTGCTGGCCTAATGCTACCCATACGTAACATTCTGTCTTGTTTCTGCACCATCTCTTGGAAGAACTATCTCCCTTCCAGGTTCAGTTTAAGTGTCATCTCCTACAAGATGTCTTCCTAATTCTCCAGCATTATTAGTCCTCTCCCCATCCTGCCAACTGAAATGACTTCTTTATATTTTGTGTACACATTATACCTGTTGATCTGTGTATGTGATTTTTACTACTAGTAGAATGAAAGCTCCTTGAAGTCAGGGCCCCTCTTATTTTTCTTTTTGTAGTCCCAGCATCTACAATTGAGATTGAACTTAGGTCCTCTGGTTCTGGGGAAGTTAGATGACACAGTGGATAGAGCGCTTGGCCTGGAGTCAGGAAGACTCATCTTCATGAATTCAAATCTGGCCTCAGGCACTTACTAGCTGTGTGACCCTGAGCAAGTCACTTAAACCTATTTGCCTCAGTTTCCTTATCTATAAAAAATGAGCTGGAGAAGGAAATGGCAAACCACTCTAGTATCTTTGCCAAGAAGCATTGGACAGGACTGAACAATACATAACTACTTCTGATTCTGACTTTCTCATAGAGCTTTGTGAGGACACTTTTTTGAATCTACTTCACTCTACCATATTTATGGAGTTATATGTTTACTACTTCCTCCCCCTGTTAAATAGTAACCCTGTCTACCATTGTATCCTCAGCCCTAGCGTAATGCCTTACATATAATAGGTTTTTAATAAATAGTTGTTGAATTTAATTAATCAATTGGATAAAGGTTGGACTGGATGATGTTTTAGGTCCTTTCCAACTCTGATGTCCTTTCCCCTTAGTTCTGCAAGCTTGTCACTGTCAGGATTTTCAATGGGGAGGGTAGTGAGCTGGTAGCACTGACCCTTCCCTTACTGTGCTCAGGAGTTATTTTCTCTTTTTTGCTTTTCTCAGTGGTGATCTCATAGCCTTTTGGGGAATGAAGAGAAGATGCTCATTGACAAAAATTGTTGGGGATCCCATCCCAAAGATGGTATCTAAACTATAATAAGAGCAATAGCGAGGATGAGCCTTTAGGGGTTATCTGCCAGGATATCATATATTTCAGGTATACTGCATTTTTTTTCTTTTTCAAAAATATCATTTGCTGGTATTATCACAACATTTCCCCGGATTAGTAAACTATTATATAACCCAAGCTTCCTTCATGTAACAATTTAGTTTTTTTGGTCAAGACCAGTAAGGAACTCCCTTTGCCAATGCAGATTGGCACCTCCCCTGAACATGAGAGATTAGGGGTATTTTCCATGCTCACACAGCTAGCATGTGTTAGAGGCAAAATATTCCTGACTCCAGGTATTCCTGACTCCAAGACTAGGCCTCTATCCAGTATGCCTCACAAAACACAACATGAATGAATTAATTCTGATATCTTGACGAGGTCTTTTTAAATCTTTTGACCATTGGAAGATAACATTAATGAACTTAGCCTCTAGTCCGAGAGGTCATTTAGTATATAGCAGAAATGAGGACACTGAGTCTGAGGGAAATTATATGATTTGCTCAAAGTCATGTAAGTAGTATGTGGTAAAGGCAGAATTCAAACCCCAGACCTCTTATCCAGTATTCCCTCTACCTCCCAAACACCTTTTGTTTTTTGCTTTTTGGTGGGAGAAGGCAGGGCAATTGGAGTTAAATGACTTGTCCAAGGTCATATGGCTAGTAAGTGTTAAGTGTTGGAGTCCGCATTTGAACTCAGGTCCTCCTGATTCCAGGGCCAGTGCTCTATTCACTGCACCACCTAGCTGCCCCCCAAACACTTCTAAAAGGCCTAGAACAGTGGTTCTCAACCTTCCTAATGCCGAGACACTTTAATACTTGTATGTGGGCATATCTGCATGTGGGCGGACCTGCCTGGAGATGGATAGAGGAGCGCTGTCTCAGTTCCTAAGACCATTGGAAATATGTGCTTTCCAATGGTCTTAGGTGACCCCTGTGACCCCTGTGAAAGGGTTGTTCCACCCACAAAGGGTTCGCAACCCACAGGTTGAGAACTGCTGGCCTAGAAGAAGGTCTCCAGTATATTGGGTGGATCATTCTAAGGGATCACGGAGGGACCTGGACAAGACTCCAGTGTGAAAATATAGTTAGCTTTTGATCACAGAGAGTCAGGGAAAAGAACCAGTTTTAAGGAGTATGGCCTCTGGCAGCAGAGAAGAGAGCCAATTATGGATTCAAGAGAGAACTAGTCCTGCCAGTTGAAAGTCAAGCTATGGAGAGAAGCAGAACCAAGGAGCCCAGGTGAGACTGCCTAGCAGAGGTCCTGTTCCTAGAGGAGAAGCACCTAAGGACTCCATGACAGAAGAAAGTACATTAGGGTCCTGTAGTACTAGAGGTATGAGTTGCTTTGAACCAGATGTTCCCTACCTGTGAGCCTCACTACCAGTCTTCCCATTGATTATGTGTCTTTTTGTGGGTGGCTTACTGGGGTGGAGATGAGGAAGAACACTGTTTGGCCACTGTCATTACCATGCTGTCTGAGTAGGTGCTCTTGCTTTAAGCTAAGCATATCTTAATATTAAACTGGTTGAGGCTCCTGAACTATATTTTCAGAAGCAGCATGAAACCTAGGAGTATGCCCCCTCCCACCCTCTGGGGACACAATCCGAAGTAATCCAGTGAGGCTTCTAGGGATAGAGGAGGAAGCCAAGACCCAGAAACATTAAATGACTTCCTTAAGAGTCAGTTCTAATGTTCTTTCCACTCTCCCATGCTGTTCTCCTGACAAATCACTCAGTCCCACCGGGGACACTGGGAAAGGGAAGGGTTGAACCATGACGATGATGACGGTGATGATGATGATGATTCCACCACCTGGCGTAAGCGATGTAGATTTTGAAACATCACTCGACAAACAACGTAGGAGAAGGAATTCTAAATGTAACACAATTCGCCGATGTTAATGTCTTGGGAATATTGAGGACCCCCAAATTCCCAATCCTTCTCCTTAGGGCTGGGTCTCCTAACAGTCTTCAGGGTGTGTTTGGCTGTTACTTGTTTCTTCTGATGTTAATGCTAACTACTGATGTCATTCAAAACCACCTTCCCAATTATACAAGTTTACACAGGAGATCACTATGTTTAAGACGTTCGGTGGTGAACTTGGAACTTGAGATCAATCACATCACTTTACCGATGAGAAACCCTAGTTTATATATTCTTCTGATTCATGAAGAACTAAAGATTTTTTTTCCTCCCTGATGTTTGCTCTTTCTCCAAGCGTGGCACAGAACTTTCTGCTATACTATGTTAGCAGATGTAAAATGTGTTAATTCTGTAGTATTTGGAATGATTTTCTTTACCAAAAGTATAATTGCATTGCACATATTGCCTTAAGAGTTGGGAGGGAAGTGATGTCTTTGTTCTGTATTTCTAGGTCTAATTTCACCAGCAAAGAGCACAATAATCCAATTCCAAGAATATTTCTATTAAAGAGAGCCATTAAGGTTAGCTTGAATTCTCTTTGTCCTCTCTGTCCTCCCAGAATCCTCTCTGTCCTATTCTCCTCTCTATCCCCACACTATTTTTTTTTTGAATTCTGGGAACTCTTTGCAATTAGGTAATGGAAGCATTATTCCCAAGTGGATAGGAATTTTGCAAGGCCCTAACCACAGAAATCATAATGTAAAAACACACATAACATAGAGTATTACCATTTCCTAGTGTTTGAAAGATGATTCTGTCATTAAAATAGGCATGGATATAATTTTTTAGATAACAATGGGAAAATGGGTCATCAGGATTCCTCGACTTTCCCATTTCATACTAGAAAATGTGGCTTAACCACCATTTTAGGAATAAAAATGCTATTGCACAATAGGGATGGCCATATGTCAAACCGGAGTGGATAAGACATCACCCAGCACTTGCTCACCCATTAATTGTAAACACTTGAAATCTATTACTATAGTGCTTAGTACCCTGACGGGATGTAACTTGCTAAATGGTATCAGGTACTTTAAGCTGTTCTCAGAGACCCTTTCTGGGAGGGAGCTGTGTGAGGTCAAAACGATAATATTAAGATGTTTTAATTTCTAGTATGGTAAATATTGATTGACATAACCAGATATGTTCTGGAGCTATCTCAAACCAGATAGCAAAAGCCAAATGTTAAATTTTCCATATGAGCATTTACACTTGGAAATCCACAAAACCTACAATTCAGGGCTTGATTTATTGTTTTCGTTGATTGTCTAGACTTGAGAAAGTTCTGGAGAAAATGCTAAAAATATAGATTAAACATGAAAGTGTGTTGCACTACATCTTTTCCCCCCCATCAGAGAGTTGATTGTTAAATATTTGCCAGCATGCCCCTTGATATGTTACCTAAAAAAAAAAAGCTCTTTGAGGTTCTCAATAATTTTTAAGAGTTTAAAGAGTGGTTCTGAGACCCAAAAGTTTGAGAACTGCTGCTCTATCTCAAGAAAACAAGAAAGGAACTCTCATTCTTCTAAAAATTCCTAAAACAAACAAATCTCTCCTTGCACATGACATGCCTTTCTTGTTCTCTTTCTTATGAAGGAGGTGTCTCTGTTACTTGTCATGGTGTAGTAGAAGATAAGGGTTTTTGACTGGACATTGGGGAGACTTGGTTTCAGATCCAGTCTCTGATACCTGCTGGCTAAGGGACTGACCATGGGCAAATGACTTTCCCTTTCTAAGCCCCTGTTTCCCAGTTTGTACAATGGGATACTATTTGTGGTATCTTTCCCCCAAGACTGTTGTGAGGCTCAAATGAGATGATGTATACAAAGCACTTTGTAAACTCCAATATACTGCACCAATGTCATATGGTGTCAGTGAATGACAGCACAGTCTTCACTTGATATATAATGAGTCAGTTCTTGGGCACAGGCCCCCATGCCTCTGGCAGAGTGCCTACTCATTGGCATTGTTGCCTGAACCCCCCCCCCCTTCAGTGGTTGTAGTTCAGTTAGTTGTTTTCAGTTGGGTTGACTCTTTGTGGCCCCATTTGGGGTTTTCTTTGCAAAGATACTGGAGCAGTTTGCTATTTTCTTCTCTAGATCATTTTACAGATGAGGAAACTGAGGCAAATGGGTGCCTTGCCCAAGGTCACACAGCTAGTATATATCTGAGGCTGGATTTGAACTCAGGAAGATGAGTCTTCCCGACTTCAGGTACGGCACTCTGTGCACTATGGCACCACCTAGCTGCTCTATCTCTCAGTGCAGAGAGTAGTTTTTGGAAGAAAGCTCATCACTTAGGATGCTGATGAGATACCAAAAAGAGTGAGGGGGCTTCTCACTGGTCCTAAGGAAGGGGTTCTGGCTGTCCCTGAAAGCGCCTGGAAGAAGTGCCTTAGTCAAAAACCTAGACAAATGGTGAGTCCAAACCTGAAGGTGGTGAACACTGTGGTTGAATGGTGGAGTCACTCACACTGGAGGCAATAGAGACTGTGGCCAGGCCATAGAACTACGTATCCTGCACAGAAAAGATGCCCAGCCTGGCAATAATGTGCCCTAAAGAGACACACAATTCCCAGAGAAGTGGGCCCTGAAACTCTGGATGGGCACGTTGTCCCCTAACATGAATTTTCCATGACCCCATCGATGGTATGTTGATAGGACAAGGTCCCCTAGGTTGTTTTTTTCTTTTTGGAAGGGGGGGGGGATATTGAAATGTAAATCCTCTTACTATGCCCTGTAATGAATGCTTTTTCTCTAGACTAATTGCATTCTCTGCCTGACTATGGAGAGGTAAACATATTGGTGGGAGCTTATTACTTAGAATTTCGAGAGTATGCACCCACAGAATACACTGAACCTAAGGTAGTGCCTTTCTTTCTGGGTAGCCCAAGCTGCAGGGGTAAGGAAGGAGGTAGCCCTAAGTGCACTATACTAGTAAGTATCAGAGATAGATTGGACTCAATGTGTGCTAACTACAAGCCCAGCAAGTTATACTCTCCACTAATTGTTTTAAAATATGGGATTAAAGCACATCTAGGTTAATTGCCTAGGGGCAGCTAGGTGGTGTAGGGCCTGGAGTCAGACTCATCTTACTGAGTTTAAATCTGGCCTCAGATATTTACTAGCTGTGTGACCTTGGGCAAGTCACTTCTCTGTTTGTCTCGGTTTCCTAATCTGTTAAATGAGGTGGAGAAGGAAATGGCAAACCCCTCCAGTATCTTTGTCAAGAAAATCTCAATTGGGGTCAGGAAGAGTTGGACAGGACTGAAGCGACTGAACAACAACAACAACAGGTTAGTTGTTAAGCATCACAGGATCCTTAATAAGTTCATTTTGAATAGCTAAATCATAGGCTGAAAGAATTGATCTAGAAATAACCTTTCTGATGTATCTATGATGGTAGAAAAGTATTTCCATATTTAAAGAGCTCCAGAAGAGGAAATTCTCCGGGTTGTATTATAAAAAGTTTTTATACTATTACACATATTTATGCCTTCACCCCCCACTAATGCAAGTACAAGAATGTCTATACTCAGCTGCACACACAGCTCTTACAAACAGTAAAACCCATTTTCGGTCTTTCTCCTTTTTCTTGTTCTTCTCTCTGTACTTCACTCTGTCGGCCAGTTTTCTGACTCTTAAGCAGTTCAACAGATTTGTTTTTCTATTTTAATTTATTATTTTCTATTCATTTATTCCATTTTCTTCCATTCTAAGATCATGAATGTTCATTCTTGCTTTCCCCCCTTTCACAACCACAGTAGATTATGGGAATATGACCATTCACTGTCTGGAAGTTCTTCCTTTGCTCATTTGAAATCCTTCTAAAGCTTATGCTATTTTTGGGTCCTGAAAATTAATCTTCTTCCTCTGTATGATAAGCCTTTCTGTTCTTGGTGGGATAGGGACAGGGATGAGGACTGGCTGTGTGATTCACTAGAGGAGTGGGGCTCTGTTCTTATAATCACACAGGCCTCCGCTGCCCCTCACTGTGCTGCTGTCTTGGGCCCAGGCCAGCCTGTTTATACAGGGAGGTATTTCTAGCTGGCTGCTTTCTGCTCCCTGCTGTAGTCACCTCTTTTGTTCTCAGACTCAGAAAAGTTTGGTGTTTTCCGTTTTCTTTTTGTCCTGAAGTTTTTGGTTGTTCAAAAAAGCCAAGGGCATGCTCTCTACCAATGCATGTTGGCACTTTTTTTTTTTGCAACTTAAGGACTTAATTGTTGCTTGGGGGGGCATTGAGAAAATTAAGTAATTTGCCCAAGGTCACACAAATAGCATGTTATCAGAACCCAAGTTTTCTTGACTCCACTCTACTACTCCATGCTGTCCTTTATTTCCTTGTCTGTAGAATGGGTATATCAATACGTATAATATCCACTAGCTTTCTTAGTTGTTAGTGTCAAATAAGACAGCATAGGTGAAGAGGTTTACAAACTTAAAAGCTCCAAAATCAGTCTTTTTGTTTCTCTGGTGATCATAATGGGGTTTCCAGTGCCCAGCTCACTCCAGGATTCCATGCTTCCCTCTCTCTATATACAATTCTTAAATCAAGTTGATTGGTAATTCCCAGAAACCCTGTCCCTCAAGCAGCATGGAGATGTATTTCTATTCTTTGAGGAAGCCAGAAACATTGCTTAGTATGGTGGAAAGAACTCTGGTTCTGGAATCTGAGGACCAGGGTCGCATTCTGCCTCTCATGCTCACTGCCTGTGTGACTTTAGGAAAGTCAATCAACCTTTTTTATCCTCACCTATAAAATGAATGTGTTGGATTAAAAGGCTAGCTCTAAATGTTTGATGTATGATTCACCTCAGTAGCTTGTTTCAGGGAGTTACAATTCATAACCGGGAAATTCTTCATGGTCTCTAACCCCAAACCCTCCTGTTATAATTTAAGACCATTTCCTCTTTTTCTAATCTCAGAGGAAATGGACAACAGCTGGCCACCATTCTCTGTGTAAAAATCACTCTATATACTTAGAGACTTATTAAGGAATCCCTTAGAGTTCTCTTTTCCAGACTAAACAAGTGCTCTGGTCAGAAACTAGCTCCTTTTGCCTTTCCTCTCACAGATTCTTCCCCCATCCCTTTCCTCCTCTGGCCCTTCAATCTTTTTTTGGACCCTTTGAGGAATTAGCCCACCGGTCTGGAAAGTATGTGTAAACCTTTGCTCCTCTGAAGTGAAAAGCATGGGATATGTTGGATAAATTGCCATTCTGACTGCCGAACGAGCTTTGTCATTGAGAAGACATCCGGAAGCATTAGATGAAGGGACAGCTGTTGAGGAAATGCCCTAGGGATCAGGCTACCTCAAGAGATTAAAAACCTTGGTGTCTATTTGTTGATGTTCAGGTCAAATTAATTTATATTGGAGTTAGGCCAGATGACACTGAGGCAGCATGGTAAAGTGAAATGACTCTTGGCCCTGGAGGTAAGAGAGATACAGGTTCAAATCCTATTTCTGGCACTCACTAATTGTGGGAATGTGGAAAGTCATTTAACTTTTCTTAAATTTTAGTTCCTGTGTGTGTGTGTGTGTGTATGTGTGTGGGCAAGAGGAAGGTCCAGTTGTATGATTTCATCTGGGTAGGGAACTCCCAGTGTGTGCAACTCTCCCCTGATGCAGTTCAGCAATTCATCTGAAACATAATTTTAAAGAGTTTCCTAAGAGCATAGAGAGGTGAAGCAATTGCCCATGGTCATGTAGCTAGACATAGGACACAAACTCAGAGCTTTCTGTTTCAAGAATGGTGCTGCTTTCCATTCTTCCATGCTGTCTCTTTCCTCGTAATCTATAAAATGGGTACAGTACTCCATGTGTTACCTACCTCACAATGTGGTTAGTAACAAATGAGATAATGTAGGCAAAGTGCTTTAAGGATTAGAAAACATAAAGATATCGTTTGTTCTTGTTTTTCTAATGATTAGAAATGGGGTTTCCCTAGGAAGTGGAAAACTGTAAGTAAACATATAGATATTAAGTTGGGAGAAAAATTCTCTCATCTGACGGATGAAGGGCCAGAATGGGTCAGTGACTTATCCCATATAACAGAGCATGCTAAGTGGCAAGGTTAATGCTTGCACCAGGATTCCCAGCTGCCACTCTTGTACTCTTTCCAATACCTTGTAGCTGCTTCTCATGAGATTCATAGACTCAAGAACTGAAAGGGGGTTAGGAGTCTTCTGGTCCAAGTTGCTCTTCTGAGACCCAGAGAGGTAAGATGAGTTGCCCATGTTGATGTAACTAAGGAGGAACAGAGATGGGATTTGAACCTGAGTCCTTTGACTGTAAGGTCAGTTACTGAATTGGTAAATCAGCTGGTTATTGTTGGTATCAGAACTGAAGGTCTCTAGGAAATATTAAAAGTGTGCTTAAAAAAAGATCAAAAGGGGATTTCATTATTTATTGGATAAATATTTACCTTCTTGAAAGAAACATAAATAAGCAGCAGGCAGCTAAGTAACATTGTCAGGTTGAAGTTGGGCATGCCAGTGATAAAGCCTCGCTCTCTTGATTTATTTTTGCTACTGGACAAATGTGTCCCCTTTTCATAGAAATTCTTCATATTGTTCAGGCAAATAAAAGAGTGGTGGGGCAGATTATAGTCATATTATTTTATCTTGAGTGAATCTTCTTGGACTTAGCATATTATATTCTGGCCCAAGAAAGGAGAAGACTTACTCCTCAGGCTATTTAGCAGAGTAGCTTCAGGGAAATTAGGAATGATTATGCCACATGTGATGTTCATCTCCAGTAATTGCTAGAAGCTGCCCAGTTTGATGTCCATAGTGTAGAGCAGTGGTTCTCAACCTTCCTAATGCTGCAGCCCTTTAATACAGTTCCTCATGTTGTGGCGACCCCCAACCATACAAAATAATTTTATGGTTGGGGGTCACCACAACATGAGGAACTGTATTAAAGGGTCGCATCCTTAGAAAGGTTGAGACCCACTGGTGTAGAGAGTAGTGTACCTACAGTCAGGAGAAGTTAGGTTTAAATCCCACCAACCACACCTGTTATGTGAACATGGGCAATTAACCTCTCTGAGTTTTCTCTGTCAAATGGGGACAATAGGACCTATAACATCTGACTTGACTTGTCAGATTCAAATTAGGTGGCCTACATAAGCCACTTTGAAAACCTGAAGCAGCTTTATAATGGTGAACCATTATTATATTCAAATTTATAAATGTGAACTCTTATTAATAAGCGTTTCTCAAGTACCTACTACCAGCCACATGTGAGAGACAGCATGTCATAATGGTTAAGAGCTGGCCTCAGAGTCAGGAAGACCTGTGTTCAAGGCCCCACCTCCCACATATAGTGGTTGAGTGATGATGGATAAGTAACTCAGCTCTTTCACTGCCCCAGGCAATCTTATAGTCTCTAAGACTATGTGTTGCAGAGAATAGACTGTTCTGCATTGACAGAGGAAGTGTCCTTTTCTTTAAGCATTCTACACAAGTAAAAGCAGAGGTCTCCTCAGGGGAAAAATGTACAGGCATTGTGCTAGAATTCTGAATTATAAATATGCACATATCATTATAAAAGATTATCTCCCATACAGAGTGTGCACACTTATGGGAGAGGAGCGAATTGATGCTCTTTGGGTAAGCCATCCAAAATGATATAAAATCTCAAATGCTTATGACTAGCAGTAGTGGTCTCTTGCTGGCATTTCCTTCTTTGAGCTGGGCTTCTATTTGGCTAAAATGGAGAGCACCACACTTCAGGCACCTGTGTTTTGAGGGAGTTCACCAGCAGCTGTTATGAGACATGCAAACTTGTTATATGCCCCAGACTCAATTGCTAATATTTCACTTTAGTCACTTTGGGACTTCAGTGGTAACTCTTTATAGAGTTAGGTTGGCATAGGTTGGGTGGGCAGGGGGAAAGGGAAATGGTGATCCATCCCTCCTGTAAAAATTTGTGACTCACCTATCCCCAGCCACAGTTGGGGAGGGGTGTGTGTGAAGGACTGGGCTCATTGCATGTAAAACTGGTGCATTAGTGATACTTGTCCTTCTCACTGCCTTGTAAAGCTCTTGAAGAGATCAGTGAGATAATGTCTGTGAAGAGTATTGGATGGAATGTACTCCAGTGAAGTGTTGTTATTCAATGTCCAGGGTGAATTATGTTAGTGAGTTGAAAGGAAAAAAAAAACCCAACTCAAACCAAACTCTTTTATTTTCTTTTGATTCTCACAAAACCATTGGCAAACTTGAGGGATATCTGCACAGATTTTCCCATGCCTGTAAGTTTAACTCCTCTCTGCCAACACACTCTGGGTAATTCATTTGTGGTCTGTGTAGGTGGCCAGCTCCCGTCTACATCTTCATCTTGGGGAGCTCTGACCTATACAGATGGAGCTGCTCTGAGGAGAGAAACGTGTGCAAAAGTCCAGGGGGAGAGAGTAAGACATCACAAATTTGACCCAGGAGCTCAACCATTTCGTCATAAACAAAGCAACTCTAATGCCCAGAAAGATCTCTGATGTTTAATCAGAATGATCTATGTTGGTTCAGAATGTCTTTCCTAAAAGACTGGGACAGGGGTTCTTAAACTTTTTCATGCCATAGATACCACTGGCAGTTTGATGAAACCTATGGATCCCCTTGTCAGAATTATTTTTCTTTTTGACACACATAGCCTCTCTATCTCAACCATGTTGGGATTACCGTGTCCACTCACAGGCAGCCTTGTGGTCCTCCATTCTCAGGAGACCACCATATTGGTGCTGGACCTAGTGTAGACCTTTCTCCTATGACTCAGAATACCTGAGCTCAAGCCTCAGCATATGGAACAGCAGGCATTAGAGGGATTTAACATCAAAACCAGCTCAGAATAATGTTTTTAAATGCATAAAACAAAACACAGGATTATAAAGAATCCAGTTGTATCAAAATGCCATTATCTGTCTGTCTATCCATCCATCCATCCATCCATTTATCATCTATCTATCTATCTATCTGTCTATCGTTAAGAAGCCCTGGTTAGATTTTCTACGTGATCTTCTATAAGAAAGTTGGCAACATTATTAACAATTGATATTTATGTGGCATTTTACAAGGCACTTCTCTTATAACAATTCTATGAGGTAGGTAACATGTCATTATCTCCATTTATAGAAGACAAAATAGTTTCAAAGTATCTAAATCAGTGATATCATACCCAAATAAATAATGATCCTTGTGGGCTACATATTCACTTAGAAAACCTCAAGTTAATGTTATGTATGTTTCATTGTATTTGATTTATTTTGTTAAACATTTCCCAATTCCATTTTAATCCTACTGGTGGGTGGGGAAGTGCTGCTTACGGCCTGTGGGGCCTTCTTGGATACCTCTGGTCTAAATGACTGGTTCACTCATACACTGCTAGTAAGGTAGCAGGGTCAGGATTTAACGCCCGTTCTTCTGGTTCTAAATCTGGTATTTTTCTCTACTATTCTGTTGTGTGAAAGCACAAACAGTACCCAGCGGCTCTAGATATCACTTTTCCCCTTTTCTCTAAGAAATATAACCTTAAAATGTAACTTCAAGAAATATAACACTTATATAATAATAACTTTAAAAATAGTGGCTTCTACTAGCTTTCCTGAATGATGTATTGATATTTCTAAACTTATTGGGAAGCCACGTGAATGGTGCAGGGTGGAAGGGGAGGGGGAGCATAAACTCTGTGAAGAATAGAGAGGACCTATAAATCCCTTCAATCATTACCAGCTGCTGAACAACTCCTGTCTGTGGGACAGGTAGCTAATTTAGCAAGGTATCCTGAAGGAGACCTAGGAATTGACATGTCAGGTGGGGCAAACCACTGCCACTACCTTTATGATCGTCTTCCCTTGCACCTTGTGGAAGGAGCCAAGAACCCAGAGTCCAAGTGCCCTGGGAATGACAGTAACAAGTCCATGCACTAATCCCGCTTCTAGAATGATCTCACAGGCATCATTGAGAAGAGTTTGACATACCTTCAATGGCCTATCCATAGGGAAGTAAATCTAAAACACCCAGGAATAGCCGTGCTCCCCAGACCCCCAACCAACGACCAGCCAAAGCCTCAGAAACATAGACATCTTTTAGGGGAGGAACTCTTTTGGAGATTCAACCCGAAGCACTCTGCGTCAGCTATTACCATTTTTTACAGTTAGGAAAACCTGTGTTCAAGCCCTGCTTACGAAACATACGAGTTCTTTAGTATCCTTTAATGTCCAAATCACTCTTGAGGACAATAAACAGCAGTTAAAATGGTGGTCTGTGTCTGTAGATATTGATGGGGATCTGAAACCTCCTATATGTGTCTTTGCCTATTAGAACGTGCACTCCTTGAGGGTAGAGACTTTCTTGCTTTTCTATGCCAAGCATTTAGCACAGTGGTTGGCACATATTAAGTACCTGATAAATGCTCATCCCTTCATTCACTCAATATGGTATCTTTGAGAAATACAGCATTCAAAAGTGAAAGGAAGAGACTATGTATAGAGAGAGCTGCTCATGGGGAAAAATATTTGACTATATCTATAGAGTTCATAGATTCTTCACCCCATCAATCAACAGCATTTATTAAGGACCTACTATGTACCAGGTACCCTGCTAGGCCCTGGGAATACAAAGAATGAAACAATTCCTCCTCTTAAGGAGCTTGCATGCTCACAGGGAAGATAATGATATGCAGAACAAATTTAAAAAGGATAACTTCAAATATATACAAAACAATGGTATCTGGGAGGGATGTCACTAGCGGCTGGTGAGGGGGGTAGGCAAAGTAGATCAGTAAAGAATTCATGTAGAAGGTGATACTTGAAAGAAGCCTATGGCCAGAAAATCTAAACATACACATTGAGGGGTTAGATTACAAAAGGATGCTTCATTGAAAATGATTTTTAAAAAGGAAATCATTGTAGACATTCCTTAAGTAATGAATTTCTCGAGTACATTTAGAATATTATTCAATTTGCAAAAATCTAACTTTTTGTTGTTGTTCAGTTATGTCTGGCTCTTTGTGACCCCATTTGGGTTTCCTTGGCAAAGATACTGGAGTGGTTTGCCATTTCCTTCTCCAGCTCATTTTACAGATGAGGAAACTGAGGCAAACAGGGTTAAGTGACTTGCCCAGGGTCACACAGTTAGTAAATGTCTGATGTCATATTTGAACTCAGGAAGATGAGCCTTCCTGACTTCAGGCCCAGCACTCTATCCACAGTGCCACCTAGCTGCCCCAAATCCAACTTGCTATGAGCAAATCTACTGCAAAATAACAACCATGACAACAGTGACAAAACACATTCCTACTTTTTTTTGGACAAAGGTAACCTCTGAACTTTCCTAGCAAGATTGATTTCTCTGGCCAGATCTCTGAAAGCTTAGCCTTGCATTGGGGTCCTTGTCTGTGGCAGTCACAATTCAGAAAAGCTCAGAGAATTTTTTGTAAGTGATAACTTGTTGATTTCACCCAATAAAAAGCACGAATCTTACTTAGATAGCAAAGCCAGAGGCAAGAATGAGCTAAATAATGGAAATATTAGGCTTTTTCTTTGAGGCAGTTGACAGGATATTATTTTACTTCCTTCTGAGACACTCTTAAAGAATTTTTAACGCATACGTTGTATTTCATTACAAAGGTATATTAAAAATGTAACAGAATCTGGGTGGAGTGGTAATACAGAAACCAAAATCTACATCTCCCACACTGCTAGGGTGGAAACGAAGGCTGCTTAGGGCCAAGCATGTTTGGTTTGGCCCGCAAGACAAGGGAGTCCCCTCTATGAGGAGGATCTTTGCTATAGAATTTGAGAGCCCCCTCTGACTTTGTGTCTTCTAGGGTCTATTGGTTTTCCAAGAACTATTCATTTCCAAATGATCTCTATACAAAAGGTGTTTCCTTTTAAATTGAAAAGCGGTGAGTAATTGGGATTTATTATCTTAGTAAAAAAGTGAGTGTAAACAAGAATATTAAAAGCCACCCATCTGAAGCACAAGTTGAAATTGCCTATTTTTCTGGGTCTATACACATTTGAGTAGTTCACATTGTTGGTGATATTTATTCATAAACCTATTTCAAAAGCTCCAGTTTTCAGAAGAAACAATTTCTTGGCTATGCCTGTACAGATGGTCATTTGAAAAATTCAGGCAGGTCAAGAGGTCATTTCCAAATAATTCTGATGTTCTGTCATTTCAGTCATCTTTGACTCTTTGTAACCAAGCCCATTTGGGGTTTTCTTGGCAAGGATATTGGGTGATCTGCCATTTCCTTCTCCAGTTCATTTTTCAGATGAAAAAACTGAGGCCAGCAGGGTTAAGTGACTTGCCCAAGGTCACATAGCTAGTAAGTGTCTGACGTCACATTTGAACTCAGGAAGATGAGTCTTCCTGACTTCAGGTCCAGCACTCCATTCACAATGCTACCTCGTTACCCTTTCCAAAAAATACACAAAGTTTAATGATCTCAGAGCCACAACAAAAAGAAGAGAGGGTAAAAGAAAAAGTTAATCAGGCGAAATGCTTTCTTTCAAAGTTATTCATTTATTTTTTACTTGGAAGTTTGGGATAAAAAAGTGAAATAATCTTTCACATTGTAGATGGATAGTTTCTGTGATTTGGTACCTATAAGAGGAAGAGGTGAATTGGAAATAGTTTTGATAGATTTATTCACGGAAGACCCATCATATGCTAATGAAAGAAACTGAGATGTTTGGGGGCATGATGTTAACCTTGGAGTTCATGTGAATGTAACCTTCGACCACCTGCCCCTTGTACCCCTTATCAGAGGTTTAGACTACTGTGCTGCACTGATCACGGGTCTGGCAGAGTATGGGAATTCCAAATACCTCATTATTACCTTATTTATTCCAAACTGTTAGAAAAAAGATCAAACTACAAAAAGAAAACAGTCACCAGAAATAAAGGTGAAATATTTCAAAGTGATGTTATTTTTTAATTCAGCAATTCAAGAAATAGTTATTAAGTACTTCTAAGGCATTATGTTAGGTGCCTAGACCAAAAAGCAAAGCAAAACAAAACACAGAACTCCTTTCAAAAAGCTTATATGCTAAGGTTTTTATGTAACAATTTTCAATCACAGGTTTTCATTCTATGAGACAATTTGCTTTTGAGGACTAAAAAGTGAATTTTTTCATTCTCAGTTCTAAAAGCATTCACCATGAACTGGAGCAATAAGTAATTTTTATACGTGAGAATAAACAAAGGATTCCATAGGGGAGAGTGAGAAAATTCAGATGTTTTAATGGAGAAGTATGAATTATTTTTCCTTATCATGAGATCAGATATAAACTAGACAGTGCAGTTTTATTGAAAATACTGTAGTTGTTCACAGTGAATTTAATTATACCTCTTGACAAAGTTCTAAGCTGAGTGGTCCCACACATTTTTGGGAGATGCCAGGGAAAGCAGACTTGGGTTTTAAGGCAGAAAGTTGAACCATAATCCAGTTAAATTGATCCATTAAGATAGTTGAGATGCATAATTCATGCCCCCAAACTCAATTTAGGGTTTAAACTTGGATTTAGAAGATATTTATCTAGGCTATTTAGCTTCTGAATTCTCATTTCATTTTTTCCACATTCATGGCCATGGACTTACTTCTAAATCAATTCCTGGTCCTGTCCCTCGCCAAAGAGGCCACATTCAGAATTTTTCTCTAGACTCACTCTTTAGTTTTGGAGAAATTTTCTAAAAGTGCAGAGATCTGAATGTAACTTTGAAAAAAAATGTTTGGTTGATCTATATGGATGGGGATAGAGATCATATCTGTGATTTCACGAATACAGGGAACTACTGAATAAGAAAACTTTCTTTACCAATGAAAAGTCAAAACCTTCTCTGCAAATTACAATTTTAGAGAGTTGTCTAGAGCACTGAGTGGTTAGGTGACTTGTCCAGGGTCACACAGCTAGTAGGTGTTAGAGACAAGATTCATTCTTATCTCTACTCCTTTGAAATCGCTCCCTTCCACACTTCTTCATTCTTCTTCCTGTATATTAATTAATATGTTCCATCGGGAAGACTGAGGCACAGTGGATGGAGCTCTGGGCCTGCAGTTGAGAAGAACTGACTTCAGAGCTTGTCTTGGATACTTTCTTACCTAGCTGTGTGACCCTAGGCAAGTCACTTAACCTCTGCCTCAGTTTCCTCCTCTGTGAAATGAGGATAGCATCCTTCTCAGGGTTATTGTAAGGATCAAATGAGATAATAATTGTAAAGTGCTTGGCATAGTGGGTGCTATAAAATGTTAGGTATCATTATTGTTGTCGTTGTGTTGTTGTTACATGTTGTGGTGTTATATGTTGTGTGTGTTTTATTATTATTATTTGTTCAGTTTTAGTTTCAGTGGGAGTCCAGGTCTGTAAACTCTTCGGTGTAGGGAACGCATGGTAGAAACTCCTTCTAGATACTGGCTATTTTCTGTACAGAAAGATCAACAATCCATCTATGCCCACGGTCACAGAGGTAACAGGTGTTGTAGACAGGACTTGAACACAGGTTTTGCTCACTCTAAATAAAGATAATAGCAGATGTAGAGAGCTGCAAGGTTTATACAATGTTTTACCCACCTTATCTCTTCTGATCCTCACGTCACCACACGAGGCAATTTTTATGGAAAGTATTCTCCCCATTTTACAGATGAAGAAACTAAGGAACAGGTCTGACTTGTCATTTGTTTTCAGGGGTCTCTCTATTTTCTCTAGGATCATATATAAATTCCTCTGTTTGGTATTTAAAGACCTTTAAAACGGCACTCAAATCTTCCTTTCCAACTTTATTAGGACCCGAGTTCAAATTCTACCTGTGATCCTTGGTAAACCATTAAACTTCTCTGGCTTTCTGTGTCCTCTGTAAATTGAGGAGGTTTAATGACACTTTAGCCCTATGATCCTTACCTAACTCTACACATCCAGTTAATCTAGCCACCTTATTGTTTCACATTTACTGAAGGACCATCTCCTGCACCTGGAATACTCTCCCTACTCTCTTTTGTCTTTTAAAATTCCTTGTTGTTTCAGTCATGTCTGACTCGTTGTGCTCCCATTTGAGATTTTCTTGGCAAAGATACTGGGGTGGTTTGCCATTTTCTTCTCCAGTTTATTTTATAGATGAGGAAACTGAGGCAAACAGGGTTAAGTGACTTGCTCAAGGTCACACACTAGTAATTGTCTGAGATCAGATTTGAACTCATGAGGAGGAGTCTTCCTGACTCCAGGCCTGATGCTCTATCTACTGTGCCACATAGCTGCCTCTTTAGAATCCCCTGATTCCTTCCAAGCTCAAGGAAAACATCACTTTCTACAAGACGCCTTCCTCAATCCTACCTCTCCATTGCTGGTACCTTCCTTGACTGTCTCCTATCCCCTTTCCTCATTACTGTGTATCCATTTGTGTGTTCTGATTAAGCAGCACTTATGCTGGGGCACTTCCATGAAATCAAAGCCCACTTTTTCAGTTCCAAGGGAAATACTTCAGTTTAAATCTACTCCAAATCCAGTCTTGTCTCCTCTTGGGTAAAATGGAAACTTCTTGAGGACGAGGACCATTTCAATTTTGTCCTCACGTCTCTAGTACCTAGCATGGCCTGGCACACGGCAGGCATTTGATAAATACTGGCTGATGGATTGGTTGAATGACTTGCCCAGTCTCACAAAGTTAGTAAGTATTAGAGCTGGGATTCAAACCCAGGTCTCTTCAAGCCTACCGCTCTTTCCCCTATCCCAGTATTGCTTCAAATACTATTTGAAGTAACAATTCAGAGATAATCCAGCCTCAACTCTAACCAGGTCAAGAGACCCAACTGTTAAATTTTACACCTTAGAAATCAGTGAACACTACAAATCAGGGCTTGATTTACTGTTCAGCTGATGATCTACACTTCAGAACATAACAGAGAAAATGTTAATATTGCAGATTATACTTAAAGGTGTGTCCTGGAATACATCCCCATCTTCCCAACTACTGTCCCCCAAGCTGGTTGTTAAACATTTACCAGCATATCACTGGGTTGCAAATATATTAAGACATTGAATTAAGTAAAAGAATTAAAGTTCAAGTCTTCTGATTACTAGGCAAAAGCTTTTCCATCTGGTTTGGCTGCTTCTAGATATAATCTCATTAATAAAACCTATTACCTGTTCTGACTCTCAACCCATTTTAAAAATTATTGTGGCCTTAGTCCCTTTACACAGAGAGAAAAGCAGATGTGATTTTTATACCCAGCGTATAAGATAAGGGAGAGAAAACCTAGCTCTTCTATCAATTAGCTGTGTGACTTTGGACAAGGTTTTCATGCTCTTTGTGTCTCAGTCTCCCCATCTCTGAAATGAAGGTTCAGATTAAATCCTGTCTAAAGCCCCTTCCAACTCTAACATTCAGCAGTTTCACCCTGGGCAAGCACTCACCATGTCTCTGTTTTTCCATCTCTGAACTGGGAGGAATGTATTGTATTAGTCTTTTAGATACTTGGATGGCTTTTGTCTGGATGAGTTTTTACCCCCCAGAGTGAGTTCGGCCTCCAAGTGTCTTGTCAACTCTAACACTTACAGACCATGAAGAATATGAGTACATGTTTACATTTTAGAAGTAATAATTCTACTTCAAGAAAAGCACACCACGGGATTGAATAGTGAGAACATAGAAACTGAAATGGATGAATGAAAAATTGAAACCAACTCTAAGAAGGGCATTTGATGACATGCAGGAGGACACTTAACAACTTCCTTAATTAAGTGAACTAGAAACCAGATAGTACTATTTGAGACAGGATTTTCCCCCCTCACTGAGTGAAAACATTTGTTTTATTTTAGCCAGTTACAAAAAAAAGCAGAAACCAAAACACCCCGCCACCCCAAACCCAACTCTATTTGCAATATCTTTGCCAAAAGGGAAAAAAAAATTCCCATTCATTTCTGGTCTTTAAATTAAAAAAAAAACAAAACATTTGCTATTTTTCCCTTCTCCCATCCCTCCCTCCCACCCCCAAAACGTTTCTTCATTTTAAGTGATGGCTTGGCTACTGCAAGAATGGTGATTCAATCTTTCCAAGACAGCTGGTCAAGAGACTCTTCATCTTTTGGGCCACAATATGTTAGAGAAGTCAATGAGAATATTAGATAATACTCAACAGCATTCATGAATTGGACCTACCTAGTCTCTCCTTCCCTTGTGTAAGTATAATTCTCTAAGGAGAAAATTCCAGACACAGATGGTACTGAATTATTATTTTTTGAAACAGAAGTGAATGATAAAATACAATTTTAAATAAACCTTAAACTGTGGCTCATGTCTGTCTGTCTGCATAATTCTTATTCCCTTTGTGTTAACAGTATTTTCTGGAAAATCTCTGAGACATTGATTGAAATAGGAGATAAACAATTTTCATTTGTTCAGACAAAAGTGCATGAGTAACTTCCCTCAAACTCACTCTGTCCTACTCTTTCCCTTCCCCTTTTCCCTTTCTGACAAAGGGATTCTATGAAGAGGCAAGTTAGTCATGAAGAAGCTAGAATGAACAAGAATGTGGTAAGAGGAATTTCATTTAGAAAGAGGAAAGCCCTTCCTAGCTACACAAAACAATGGGATAGGGGACTGACTGGTCCACTACAGTGGACATCTCTTTTACTGAGTACATTTAAAATAGTAGAGCTAGTCATCTGTTTTAGATAAAGAGTACTATTTAGAGAAAGAGGCCTGGATGAAATCAGCCTCCTTCTGTACATCCCTTTTAGTTGTGTGATTCACCACACAACAGCAACTGAAATAATTTTAAGGGATAGTGTCAAAAATCTTTGATGTAAACAGTCTCTAACAATGGGATCTGCTGAAATGAACAGGAAACAATGCTCAGTAGTTCTCAAACTTTTGGATCACAGGAGTCCTTTACGCTACTAAAATTTTTTGAGGAACCCAAACCCAAAAAGTTTTGGCTTGTGTGGGTCATTGATATTTATCAATATTTACTATATTAGAAATGAAAACATTTTAATATTGTTATGAAAATAGTTTTGACATCATGGACCTCTATAAGAGTCTCGAACCCTCTCAGAGTTCCCCAGACCACAATTTGAGAAATTAATGACTTAAAGTAATAGTTCCCCAACCAGTATGTAGAAGAAAGAGCTCTGGATTTGGACTCGGAAGAATATTAAATTCTGGCTATGTTCTTTTTTAATTTCTTAATTTTTTTTTTGCTTTTTGGAGGGCAGGACAATTGGGGTTAAGGGACTTGCCCAAGGTCACATAACTAGTAAGTGTTAAGTGTCTGAGGTCGGATTAGAACTCAGGTCCTCCTGACTCCAGGACAGGTGCTCTATTCACTGGGCCACCTACCTGCCCCACTGGCTATATTCTTTACTAGTGATTTTGGGGAAGATCACAAAGGTTTTCAGCCTTAGTTTCCTCATTTGGAAGGTTGGAACTTTGAAAGACTTTAGTGTACTGATGAACACAATGACAAGCTGCAATTCCAGGGGATCAAAGACGAAGTAATCCAGCTCCTGACAGAGGGGTGATGGGTTTAAAACGAAAAAGAGAGGAACCTTTTTCAACATGGACAATGAAGGAATTTACTTTGCTTAAATGTGTGTATTTACTACAAAGTTTTTTGTTTTGTTTTTGTTTTAATTATGAGAACTATTGTGAGGGAGAGAGAAAGAATTCTTGTTAATAAAGAAAACATTTAAACGAGAGTGTTAAACTAGATCATCTGTAAGGTTCTTTTTGCTTCGATCCTATGTTCCTTTAATTGAATGGGTGAATTTGAGGGAGTGTAGTGTGAGACAGGGAAAGGAGCGCTGGTTTTGAATCTCATTCCAGATATTTCCTATCTATATGACCATCAGCAAATCACTTGACTTGAGCCTCAGTTTCTTCATCCATAAAATGGGGATAATAATACCTATAGGACCGACCTCATAGGGTCGGTTGTTTTGGGTATCAAATAAGGTGTGTGTGTAGTATGCCTCAGTGCACTAAAGCATCATATTAAAGCACCTAAAGTGTTAAATTATTAAACCTTAGAACTTCATCAAGACTTTTGGGACACCCAGTATAAATGCTAGTTGTTATCTGAACGTCTTACCTGGTCAGTCCCCGCCTCTCTTCTTATTATGCTCCTGTCTGCTGAGTTTTCCAGTGCTCTCAGAAGGAAAGGGAACACAGTTGGTCACTATTCTTCTTCCTCAGGGACTTTCCTACAAGGGCCCCATTCTTCCTTAATCTCCCTTCCCCAAGGAACTTAAATCTTCATTGAAAAAAAAAAGAAGAGAGAAAAACTCCCTGCTAGAAGGTTGAAGACTCCTGATTCATGTTAGATCTAAAGACTACTGAGATAGTAAACTTTCAGCCTCCTTAGGTAAGGGATCTTTATAGGAGACCTAGAGGGATTGAGAGGTTTTACCAAAGTCCTACCCTTAGTTAATGACTGAGCCTTAATTAGAAGGGAAAGAGGAGCATCATTATCTCTATAAGCCCTGAGTTTTTTCCCTCTACTTCCCCACTTATCTTCCTGGGATTCCTTTCACGAGGGAGAGAAAAGGAGATGGTTATCACTTATCTAGAACCTTAAGGTTTGCTAATCACTTGATAAACTTTATCTTACTTGACCCTCATAACAATCTAATGAGATCATGCTGTTATTAACTCCTTCTTACAAGGGAGGAAACTGAGGTTAGAGAGGTCAAATGACTTGTCCATGGTCCTATAGTTAATATTGGCAGTGGGATTTGAACTCATGTCTTCCTGATGCCCAGTTTAGTGCTCTTTTCATTATACCACACTCATGATGATTTTTCTCTTCATGTCACAGAGGAGGTAACTGAAATTGCTCTGGTAACTTCTGACAAAATTATTTGTAGGAAGCTGCAAGGTAAACCGAGTCAAGAAGTAGAGCCAACCAGACTATGCTAATTTCTCAATCTCTCTTTATACTGAGTGGAGCTGTCTATCCTACAGGATAATTTATAAGAGAAAAACAAAACATGTTCTGTGCAGATATCACTCACATTTCATCTGGGTTAGTTTGTAGATAGATGTGTAAGGAAAACGCCAACTGTCTCATTTATATTGCTAAGAGCTGTGGCAAGAACAAAACATGGCAAGAAAAGCCTACGACATGAAACAAACCCTGCAGAGAATAAATACTAACCATCTGTGAGTTATGGCACACGGATTTCATCGTGGGGTTTTGGTGACATTAGATCTCAGAAGAGAAGGAGGTTTTCTGATGCTCATGAAGCTTACAGTAAGCAGAGATGGAATGATTGTCCCATTATCAAATGCTCCTGTTTTTAATTTCTCTCTAAAATATGGATTTAATTGGAAAGATTTTTTCTTATTCTTTCTGCAAACAGGGAGCTGCCTGGTTGATGGAGAACTTGGGAAACCAGCATTCCCTTGGACCTTCTGAGGACTTGAGGCTTACTGCTCCATAGACTGATTTCTTTGGTGATTCCATCAAGATTCCAGGTGAAAGACCTAAATGTACTTTCCAGAGATTCAGAAATATAATCATAGGATCATAGATTTAGAAATGGGAAGAAATGTAAAAGTCATCTAGTTCAATCCCCACCCCATCCCACCTTCATTTTTCAGTTGAGTAAACTGAGGCCCAGGGAAGTGATTTGCCTAAGGCCACTTGGTGTATCATTGGAAGGAAGGTTCTTATCTTCTAATTTAAGCTTTTATTCACTTGGACAACAGTAATAACCTCTTAATCGAGCTCCTGGATGCCCATTTCTACTCTTTTACCATCCTCTGGAACTATTGGAATAATTTTTTTTAGAGCACAAGTCTGACTGTCCCACTCAAGAAACTTCTGGGTCTTCCTGTTTTCCAAGGATAAAATACAAACTCTTTAGCATGGTATTTAATTAAAGTCATTTGTAATCTGACCCCCCTTATCTTTCCTTATGTATTTCACCATTGCTCCAGAGTGCCCTCAACATTGCAGCCAACCCGACCTAACCTGTGTTTTCCAAATCTGGCGTTCTGTCTTAGAATGGGTATTGTGGTGAGTATGATAGTGACAAATGGAAAGAGTTATAAAGGGATTTTCATGTCATGGTAATATCTCAATTAAAAAACACTCATTTTTAGTAACTGTTTTTATAATTCAATTTTTAAAATGTTCTACTGATGCCTTCACATCCATGCCTCTGTTCAGGCCCCCCTGCCTGGAACACACTCCATCCTAAACTCTGTCATCTCCATCCTTCTTCAAGGCTCAGTTATGGGCCAGTATCTATAGGAAGGCTTTTTTGATCTCAATTATCAGTGATCTGCCTTTCCTCAAATAATTATGAATATGCCAGTTCATTTAAAAACTGTCTCGCTTAGTTCCAGTTCGTGTGCGAGTTAAGACATCATCCCCGTGATGTCACTGGTCCTCTTTGAGAACGGATGAACAACAGAAGTAACAATAATAATTATAACTGGCATTTGTAAAAGGTTTGAAGCTTTTTAAAGTGCCTTACAAATATCTTCTTTGCTCTTTGCAACAGCTTTGGGAGGCAGGTGCTATTATCAGCCTCAGTTTACAGATGTGGAAGCTGAGACAGACAGAAGTTAAGTGACCTGCCCAGGGCCCTACATCTAGTAAGCACTTAAGTAGGGTATGAGTACATGTCTTCCTAACCCCGGGTCCAGCTGACCACTGAGCCACCTAGTCCTCTAGAGACATAAATACCCCATATCCCTTCAGTAGAATGTAAGCTCCTTGAAGGCTTGCCCTTGTATCTCTGATACCTAACACAAGGTCTGGCAAGTGGTTGCTGCACAGTTGTTTTTCAGTCATGTCCGATTCTTCATGAGTCCATTTTGGGGCTTTCTTGGCAAAGATACTGGAATGGTTTGCCATTTCCTTTTTCAGGTCCTTTTACAGATGAGGAAACTGAGGCAAAGACTTAAGTGACTTGCCCAGGGTCACACAGCTAGTAAATGTCTAAGGCTGGATTTGAACTCAGGTCTTTCTGACTCTGGGTCTGGCACTCTATCATTTCATTACCTAACTGCCCCCAGCACATGGTAGACACTTAAAAGATGCTTATTGGACTGGCTGCATTTCTAGGACACTGGACTGCTGCAGTGCAACCTGTTATAGCATGGGATTCAGTGCAGTTCCTCTTTGACCTTGTTTTCGTGGGGGTAGTTATCAAAGATGCCTTATTAAAATTATACTGGAGTTTTACTTATAATATGGTCTCATGTCATGGACCAAGAAAATCACGATTCAAAATCATTTGAATCTGAAACTTGGCAACTAAATAGGTAACGCTAATCTGGTCTTTCCTTCCCTTCCATTGCGTTCCTTCCCTTCCTTTCCTTTTCCTTCTCTTCTTTTCCTTTTTGTTTATTTATTTACTTGCTTTTTGAGACAGTCTTCCTATTTCTTCCACTCAACAGGCTTAATTCTACTGTGGATTATTTCAACCTGCTCCATTTTCAACCTGACCTGGTTCACCTTCTCTCTTTTAAGTTAGGGAAAGGGCCCTAAGGCCCTTTGCTCCCTTTGCAGGCTGACTTCTAGTTAATTGTGGTTCTATTGTAGCTTAGAACTCCTGAATTCATGTAATCCATCAGCCTTAGCCTTCTCAGTACTGGAGATTATTGGCATGTGCCAACACATTGGTCTATTCTGGGCTATTTTCAATCAGTAAATATTTATCGAGTATCTACTATGTGAGTGACGTTAAATTCATTGTTGTACTGGATTAAGAAAGGACAAAAAGAACATCCCAACTGAAGTTCTAATCTAATTAATCGTAGATCAAGTTTGGATGCAATACTAAAGACACTTGTCAGTGTCTTGACATTGTCAGTCTTGGGAAGAACAGCAGTGGATTTGGTCTTGGTAGACTTGATTTGGAGTCAGGGCTAGGAACATCTCCAAGACATAGTTTCCTTATCTGTAAAATGAGGATAATAATACTTATATTATTTTCCTCATAAAGTGTTTTTGAAGAACACACTGATAAATTTTTTAAAAGCTAATTAACTACGAGTGGCCATTATTATTGTTGCTCCAAGCAGTAAAAAACAAACATGTTTACTACATTAAATGTCATAAACACAGCGTACATCCATATAATGCTATATACATACTAGTTACTCAAAGAACATTTATTAAGCTCTTACTACATGACCTTTCCCTCTGAGAGAAACAAAAGCAGATCTACTGGACCAGTTTCCTCCAAACTGAAAATTTCTGTAAATGGAGAAATCAAATTAGCCAAAAAAGAAATGTCAGTGGGTATTTTGGAAAAAACCAGGAGCCTGGCTTGAAGTACTCATCCTGTCTTTGTGAGATGAGAGCCAAGTTACCAGATTGTGGTACAAGCTGTGATTTTGTTAATTTACGACAGTTGTACGGGTAAAAAAAAATTCTGCTCATGATTCCCTTTCTACTGGCGTGTTCCTCATGCCCACAGCCCTGTATTATATAAAGCTGTTGGGACAGGGACAAGAATGTTGTGGGAATTTAGGAAAACCAGCAGTGGGAACCAGTCCATGTCCCCTGAGTGTGTGCTGTCCTTAAGGACAAGACTCACATGGTTTAAGAACCTGTAAATGAAGTAGCTTATGTGTGACTTGCAGGCTTTAGGAGAAATCAGTTGCAGGCCATACTATGAGGTCACAGGATGAAATATGGAGAGGGAATGTCATCCGGCCAGTCAACAAGCCTTTGTTAAGTGCTTTCCACCTACTGCATTGGTGGAGGGAGTTTCCTCATCTGGGAGTCCAGTGAAATCTCACATCTAGCACCTATCCTTTCTCCTTTCCTCAAACTCTAAGTGCCTTCAATTTCTTCATTTTTGAAATACGAGATGATAATTCTCTGCCTCTTTCCCTAATTACCTTCAAAATTCAGCTCAAATCCCACCTTCTGTGGGAGACTCATTCCCGGCCCTCCAGACTGCTTCTGCATTTTCATCGGAGGTCGCCGTCCATCTGCTTTACGTTAATCTATCATATACCCAGTTACTTATGTGCCATCTCCCCATCAGAAGTTGAGCTCCTTGTGGACAGGGACTGTTTCTTGCCTTTCTTTATATCCATACTATTCATTATTACTTGGCACGTGGGATGAGTAGTTATCAAAAGATACTTCACTACATCACACTACAGTTTTGCTAAGAGTGTGTTATTGTTGAGTTGTTTCCAGTCAGGTCTGACTCTTGGTGACCCCATTTCTTGGCAAAGGTACTGGACTGATTTGCTATTTCCTTCTCATTTTAGAGATGGGGAGACTGAGGCAGACAGGGTGAAGTGACTTGCCCAGGGTCATACAAATTAGTAAGTTCCTGAGGACAGATTTGAACTCAGATCTTCCTGCCTCTAGGCCCAGTGTTCTACCCACTGCCCTATTTGCTAAGAGTATGGTCTCTCTTGGTATAAACTTGGGTTTACTGATAATAACACTTGTACCTATTTTACAATTTTGTTTTGTGATCAATCCTTTGATAGGTTCTTAGAGGTGAGGGTGCAGCTATGTTGATGGGGGGAGGAAGAAGGAGATAAAATTCCACCAAACGTCGTGTGGGTTCGGATGAACTGTTTTCCAAAAGAAGGCCAAAAGAAACCTTCCACCCCCTACGTGACTTTGGAAGGCATGAGACAGTACACCCTGCAGATCAGACCTGGATATAATAGGGGATGCTGAATTTTCAGGTTAGAGACATCACCATCATCATCATCAACATGTAGGAAGCTGATGCTTCCTACTTCATTTGCAAGGAAGATACTTGTCCTTGACAGGCACTAGGCGGTTTTTTTGTTTTCATTTTTACAAAAGGGAGGGCAAGGGGGGTAAGTGTGTGTGTGGGGGCGGGGGGCGGGATTGTCCTCATGTTGTGTACACATGTATACTCACTCCTCCTCATGACTTTTGGCTTGTGTCTGGAGGTGAGCTCACCTTGAAATATCAGAAACCAAAGAATCATCAAGTTTTACTGGAACTGGAGAGAAATAACATCTAGTCCAATTTTCTCATATAAAAGATGAGGAAAGTGAAGTCGAAGGAGTCTGAATGACTCCTAAGATCACCCTCAATAGTGACAGAACCAAGACCTTTTAATACATAGAATAATTCTGTTCTCCCTGAGACCACACAGTTATAAAGTCATTTTCTTACTTTACCCAGAAACTTTGAAATTAGCCCTTTTCCTGGAGTTGATTTTTAAAAAGTGAACGGTGACATTTTATATAAATTGAATATATAAATCTGTGTTAGTAGGAGAAGTGATGGGAGCCTTGAACCAGTGGAGCAGGCATCTAAAGATATATAGCTGCCATCAGAATGTACCTCCTAGAAGATTTAAGGCCAGTGCTGATCCCCATGAAGCACACTAGAGATTCTATTTTTTGGAGTTGGTAAGAGGCAGTCCAATTCAATGTTTGTTTTGTAGAAGGAGGTGTGTGATATTCCAGAAATTGCATAGGGGTTGTGTGTATGCATATGAAAAAAAGAATTGGATATTTTCTTGGTTTCATTAAAAACAAAACACTTAAAACTGGGAGGAGCCTTACTGATTGAATAGTTAAAATGGGCCTAATAATACCTGTACCCACATCACTAGGCTATTATTATGAGGCTTAAATAAGACTATGTATAGATAGGACTTTATAAACCTTAAGAGTGTTAAATGTCAGTTGTTATTATTTTTAAAGTAATTATGATAGGAAGATAATCGTGTTTTATAAATTTGAAAATTGGTTGAAAACAACAACACAGCACTAAAATGCCATCTCTCCTTGACAGAGTCAGACAGGGTCTCTGAGCTAACACAAGGGAGGCCATGAAAAATTCTACAGCTAGCGCCTTGTCTGTGGGAATTGTCTGTGCACAGTTCTATGTACAATCACTTCATGCTGACCTGACATGAAGTAACAGTTTTACCATTCCTACAGTGCAATATTGCAGTTTATTAAAAAATAAAGAAGTTGAGCCTCAGTGCCTTCATATGCTTTTTTCTGGTTTATTGGCACTTTTTGCTAGTAAAATATGTTTTCAATTATTTTAAAAATGTGATTCAACTTACTTTGAGAAAGTCTAAGATATATTATTTTTCTTGATAGGATCACATACATCCTAGTTCCACTGAGACCTAAGAGAGATCTGATTTATTTCAAGTGACCAGAGAGGGCACAAGGGCTCACTAGGAAGGCGAAGGATAATTTTGGTGACATTAGTAGCTGAAAAATAACAGAAGCCAACTGTTCACTCTGGGCTGGTTATAAGCATGGCTATAAATGGCTAAATTCTGAAACCCAAGGGGAAAAAAGAGACTCCTTGGAAAACAATAATAAAGGGGAAGTATTGGCTTGAAATGATCTCCTCTTCCTCAGATGACGGATTTCTGGATACTTTTACAAGTTCATCAGAGTGATGCAGTGAACAGATTCCTAGACCTGGAGGCAAGACCTAGGTTTAAATCATGTCTTTTATGCTTCCTACTTCTTCCTACTCGTGTGACTGTCGGCATATCATGGAATCTCTTTGAATATCATTTTTCCCATCTATAAAATTAAAAATGCCTGTAGTACTTATCTCTCTGACTTGTTGTGAACATCAAAGGAGATGTGTTATATAAAGTGCTTTGTAAATGTAAATGCATTATAAAAATACCAATTATTGTTCAATAATAATAATAATAATACAGTGCAGAAAGAAGATCCTAAACCATAGACTTAGTGGGGCTAAAAAAAATGACATTTTTTTGTATCCCTTATTGGAATAATAATTATAAAATAAAACTATAAAATAAATAGTTACATCACAAACAGAAAGCATAAATCCTAACTCAATACTGGAGAAGGGCTGTTGTTTTCCTAAGATGTTGAGGAGGGATGGTGGATGAGGTGACTAAATACAGATGGGCTGTACTCTTTGCTACCAAAGTCAACAAGCATTTATGAAGCACCTATTGTATACCAGGTGATGTGCCAAGTGCTAGAGGGGGCAGTAAAAGAGGGGATTAGTAACCAGACATGGGCAGCTGGGTGGCTCAGTGGATAGAGCGCCAGGCCTGGCGTGAGGAAGACCTGAGTTTAAAGCTGACCTCAGACACTTACTAGCTGTGTGATCCCTGGGCCAGTTACTTACCCCTGTTTGCCTCAGTTTCCTCATCTGTAAAATGAGTTGGAGAAGGAAATGGAAAACCCCAAATGGGGTCATAAAGAGTCGGACATGACTGAAAAATGACTGAACAACAGAGTAACCAGGCAGCTAGCAAGACACTTCTCATACTCCTGTCTATCATGAAAGACCGATCAAGTTACTAAGGAAATAGATGGTGCTCAGCCAGATTAGATGTACTGCTATGAGGGATCAATGGGTAAGCATTTACCAAGCACTTATTACCCGCCAGGCACTGTGCTAAATGCTGAGAGTATGAAGAAAGACAAAAGTTAGTCCTGCTCTCCTGGAGCTCACGTTGTAAGGGGAAAGACAACAGTTTTGTACAAACAAAATATACAAGATACATTAGAGACAATCACTAGAGGGTAGATGTTAGCATTAAGAGGGATCAGGAAAGGCTTTTGTAGAAGACAGAATCTTATCTGGGGCTTGCAGGAAGCCAGAGAAGCCTGGAGGTAGAGTAGACTATTGGTGCAGAATGTTGGAAAGGCTTCAGACATAGCAACTGTGTTGGTTGGTTTTGCTTAATGCATTTTCTTTGTTGGTTGGGGATTTTTTGAGGGGAAGTGAGAAGAGGGTGGGAAGAATAAGGCATAGGAGAGGGGTGGTGAGTATCCAGAAAAGACAAATACAAAAGCAAAAATAAGATAATTTTAAAAATTTAAAATTTATGATCCCATGATCGAACTGTGTGTTAGTAGTATACTAAACACTATGTTAGGTGCATCTAGCTGGGTGGTTCTCAACCTGTGGGTTGAACGACCCTTTCACAGGCTCACAGGGGTCGCCTAAGACCATTGGAAAACACATATTTCCAATGGTCTTAGGAACTGAGACACCGCTCCTCTGTCGTCTCCAGGTGGGTCTGCCCACATGCAGACATGCCCACATACAACTATTAAAGGATTGTGGCATTAGAAAGGTTGAGAACCACTGATCTAGCTATTTAAAGGAAATTTAATTGAATTACAGGGGAAATTAGACAATAAAACAATTATGATTAGGAACCTTAATGTTTCCCTTTCAGAATCATGTAAAAAGCAATAAAAAGATAAACAAGGAAGAAGAATCTGGATGGTTTATTTATTTGTTTTTAGAGAAGTTAGATGTATTCTGGGAATAACTGAATGGGAAAAGACAGGAAAAACACATATTGTTCAGTTGTGCATGGCATCTTTACAACAACTGCCTGTGTTCTAGGTCATAAAAATTCGTAAGATATTTAGAAAAGCAGCAATATTAAATATCCTTAATTTGCCACAGTGCAAAAAAATGATGTCATTTAATAAATAAGTATTTATTAATAGCCTGGTACTGTGCTGAAATGCTGAGGATACAAAGAAAGGCAAAAGCCAATCCTTTTTCTGTAGACTCTCACAACCTAATGGGAGAGACAGCATGGAAATATCTACATATAAGTAAGCTACAAAGAGGATAAATTGGAAATAATCAATAGAGAAAAGACATTTGAAGAAGGGGTTCAAACTGAAATGGTGACAAAATAATATCATCCTAAAAACTGTTCATCAAAGAACAGATTAGAAGAACAGATAATTTCATCAAAGAAAATTACCACTTCGAGACAATATACTGAAACTTTTGGGATAGAGCTCAATCAATCCTTAGGGAAAATGGCTATCTCTAAACACTTAGACAACAAAAGAGAGATATAGCAAATGAATGTATTGTACAGGAAAGTAAAACAAACAAAAAATAAACCAAAAAAACAAAACACCCAAATAAGCACCAAATCAAAGACTTCACCTAAACACAAAAATAAAAATTCCGTAAATCAATGAGATGAACTTGAAAACAAAACAAAAAACTCCACTGAGTTGATTAGAATTAACAACTGCTTTTTTGAAAAAGCAAAGCAAAACAAGGTGAACCATTTACTTAACCCAACAAAAGAGAGTAAAATCAAACTGTCAATAGATAAAAAAGGAGAAATAACAACAAATGATGAAATAAAGAAAATTATTAAAAACTATTATGCTCAATTGTGTTCCAGTAAAAATAACTGCAATGAAATAATTGAATATTTGCAAAAAGGAAAATATCCAGATGAACAGAACAATAAGTAAAGAATTTAAATTTGTAAATATATAATATATAAATGTATACATACATATATTTATGTAATATGTAATATATATATGTATATATATATGTATTTTCTCTCTTTTGTAGCTAAGTTCCTTGAGAAGGCTGTATATAATCAATGCTTCCATTTCCTTCTGTTTCACTCTTTTCTAAACTATCAGTAGTATGACTTCCACCTTTATCATTCAGTTGAAATGGTTTTTTTCCAGAGTTACTAAAGATTTATTGATAATACAGTCTGATGGTCTTTTGTCAGTCTTCCTCCTTATTGACTTCTGCACAACCTTTCACGCTGTCTGTATAACCCCTTTCTTTTTGATATACTCTTATTTCTGGGTTTTCTTGACAGTGCTCTCTCCTTGTTCTCCTCCCATCTGTTTGACCACTCCTTAGTCTCCTAACTAGATCTCTTCCCCAGTTATCCCTGCTAATCTTGAGTGTACCTCAAAGTTGTGTACTGGGCCATCTTTTCTTTTTCCTCTATACTACTTCACTTGGTGATCCCATCAGCAACCATGGATTCAACAATGCTGATGATACTCAAATCTGTTTTTCCATCCTTAACCTTAACCCTGTTGACCTCCAATCTCATATTTTGAACTGCCTGTTGACCACTTCAAAGCTGATATATTGTAGACATCTTAAACTCAACATGTCCAGAACTGAACCTCCCCTCTTACAAATTTTCCTGTGATAGTCAAGGACACCACTATCCTCTCAGTCCCCCTGACTTGGAATTCTACTTTGTACCAACTATTATATATGATACCTCCTCCCTGACACTGTCACCATACTGGTCCAGGACCTCCTTACCTAACAACTGGACTCTTGCAGTAGCCTGCTAGTTAGTCTGTTACAATTCTTTTTCTATTCTCTTCTGTCTTTCACTTGGCTGTCACTTGGGGTAGCCAGCTGGTTCAGTGGCTAGAGTGCCTGGCCTGGAGTCAGGAAGACTTATCTTCCAGAGTTCAAATTTGGCCTCAGCCACTTACTGGCTGTGTGACTTTGGGCAAATCACTTAAGTCCATTTGCCTCAGTTTCCCCATCTATAAAAAGGGCTGGAGAAGGAAATGACAAACTTCTTCAGTATCTTTGCCAAGAAAACCTCAGATGGGGTCATAAACAGTCAGATATAATTGTAAAATGACCGAACATCTACAAAGCACAAAAATCTGACTATATCATCCCCCTATTCAATGAACTCTAGTGGCTCCCTGTTGCCCCTGGATCAAATATAAAATTCTCTATTTGGCCTTTAAAGCCCTCTATAACCTGGGAGAGCTAGGTGGCACAGTAGATAGAATGTTGGATCTTCATGAGTTCAAATCTGGCCTTAGACACTTTTTCTAGCTGTATGACCTTGGGCAAGTCACTTGATCCTTTTTGCCTTAGTTTCCTTGTCTGTAAAATGAGCTAGAGAAGGAAATTGCAAACCACTCTAGTATCTTTGTCAAGAAAACCCCAGTTGGGGCCACAAAGAAATCAGACATGGCTGATACAAATGAAAAACAACAAAAATAACGTGGTCTCTTTCTACCCTTCTGATCTTTTTACACCTTCTGCCTCCTACATAGTTTGTGATCCAGATACACCAGTCTCCTTGTTGTGTCTCACACGGGACTCTCAGTCTCCTGATTCTGGTCACTTCCACTGGCACCCCCCATCTCTGAGCCTCATTCCTTCCTCACCTACAATTTCTTAGCTTTTCTGGCTTCCTTTGGGTCCCAGCTAAAGGATCATCTTCTACAAGGGGCCTTTCCCAGTCCTCTTTAACATCAGTGCCTTACCTCTGATGTTATCCAGCTTATCCTGTATATATCCTATTTGTGCACAGTTGTTTTCAAGTTGTCTCCTTTGGTAATTGAACACGGGAACTATTTTTTGCCTTTCTTTGCATACCTAGTGCTTAGTAAAATGCTTGGCAAATAGTAGGACATTAATAAATGCTTGTTGATTGACTGACTGTATAGCAGGATACAAAATTAATAGACAAATATCACCATCTCTTCTGTATATTACCAACACAATTGAACAGGACGATCTAAAAAATAAATTTCTTTAAAAATAACTACAGATCTATAAAATATCAGGGAGTCCACTTTCAAAGGAACATGTAGGAAGTATATGAATATAATAAAACACTCTTTATGAACTAAAAAAACCCCTTAAATTTGGGCTCTGCTAACATAATAAAAATGACAATGCTACCTAAATTAATTTATAGATTATGCTATACCAATCAACTACCAAAGGGTGACTCATCAAACTAGACAAAATAATAGTGAAATTCATTTGAAGGAAGGAAATGTTAAGGATCTTAAGGGAACTAATTGAGAAAACTGGAAAGGAAATGAGCCTAGTAGTACCAGATCTCGAACTATCTGAAAGAGCAACAATCATCAAAATTCTGTTACCATTTGAAACATAGATGAGTTGATCGTCACATTTTAGCAATCCAAAGTGACTAAACCATTGCAGTTGAATTTTGAGCTATTAACTCAACTCTGGTAGAAATTAAACATTTTAATATTTTATTTTTGAATCACCAACACCTGATTTGATGTTGTTGTGTTCAGTGATTTTCAATTGTATCTGACTCTTGTTGGTCCCATTTGGGGTTTTCTTGGCAAAGATTGGAGTGGTTTGTCATTTCCTTCTCCAGTTCATTTTACAGATGAGGAAACTGAGGCAAGGAGGGTTAAGTGGCTTATACAGCTAGTAAGAGTCTGAGGTGAGATTTGAATTTATGAAGATAAGTCTCCTCACTCCAGGCCTGGCAGTCTATCCATTGTGTGCTTAGTTGCCCCAGCTGACAAAATAGACGCTCAGTTGTTGAATTTAATTGTCAAACTTGATTTCCATCATCAAAATTGATTGAGGGTCTCTGCTTAGCCTTTAATCACTGAATGGGTGTTGCCTCAGACAAACTGAGATCTAGGAAAGATATTAGCTTGAAAAGACCAAGGTTTCCCACTGCATCTGGGGTCATCTCTAGTTGTCTTGGTCTGTGTCTTGCCACTGGACTCTGATGATTCTGGAGGAGACAGTGAGGCTGATGACTGAACAGCACCTCCTCACTTAAATCCAATTTACTTGAAAGTCAAGACATCACCTTCCTGATGTCATTGGTCTTCTTCAAGAACAAAGGACAAACAACAAATTCCTTGCTACCTACCTCTTTCTCTCACCAAAGAATACACAATTTACCTCTGTCCTAATAGTACCAGATCTCAAACTATACTAACAAGCAATAATCATTGAAATTCTCCCCTACAAATTAAAATACAAAAGAACTGGTCATCGCGTTTTAGCGTTCCAAAGTGGCTAAACAATTATGTCCACAGATTAGGTACACAAGACCCAGAAGTAATTGAACAAAATAGCCTAAGTGGATGATTGTTGAATTTAATTCTGTCTTAAAGGCAAGTTCAAGCCAAGACACTGTCCAAGACCATAAGGAGCGAGGTCTGAAAAACCCCGAGAGACAAATGTAAATATTTCACCAAAATGAAATGTAACCCCCTCCTTTTATCAGAAAGGTCAGAAGAAAGAAAATTGCATCAATGGGGAGGGAATGCCTAAGTGGATTTTTCTCACAAATGAATAACAGTGGACAGATTTGGAATGTGCCATTCTCTCTGCTAAAGATGTTTTTCCACTCTTGGCCTTCCAAAACCCCAAGTTCAAAGCTTCATTACTACTTTTTTATGTAAGAGCAAATTGACCACAGTACTATTAGAAAAAGACATGAGTCAGTGGATTTGGCTTTCTCTCTCTTTGTTGTGTTCCTTGGAAAGGAAAGGTTTTAAGCAAAGAAAAGTAGAGTAAGATTTACTTTCTTTGTATCATTTTTTTGAGGGGGGTGTCTCCTATGTGAAATATTAAAGCCAGGGGGGAAATACTAGCAATAGGAAAAAAATAACTGGAATTTTTATGATGTCTTTCCAACTTTTAAAACAAGAATAAATCCCCCCAGATCTCCAGTGAAGTACATTCTTATTCCACTCATTGTAAAGATAGATACGTTGAGGCACCCAGTAGTGAGGTCATCTCTCTGCTGGCCTCCTCCTTCCCCCTTCCTTCTCCCCTTCATTTCAGCTGTGTCCTTTGAAGAGAAAGTAAGAAGTCAAGGGTTTGGATTCTAGCTATCTGCTTTGATCATATACATATTTGAAATTGAGAACCTCCAAGAGTTATCCAGTATATTTGAGGGATGTAATTTTCTGGCTTAGGAAATATTCTCTTTAACAATATTCTTATGGTAGAATGGAAAGAACACTGTATTTGGAGTGGGAGAAGCCGAATCTCAGTCCTGGTGCTGTCACTTAGTACCTGGGTGACCTTGGGTCACCTAACCTGTAAGCCCCTATTTCCTCATCCATAAAATGAGCACAAGGCCTCTAAAGTCCCTTTAAGCCTTTGTTTCATATGGTAATATTATATAATATGATAATTATATAATATTCAATGATAATATATTCATATGGTAATATTATGACTGGATTGCCGGTTTTCAAACAGTTAGAATACAAGACAGCAAAATATTACTCATTCTGAATCCTCGGGGAAGAAATTATTAGTATGTGTTTGAAATTTTTGGATAGCCAAAAGTTTACTCCTTTAAGCATTGAACTAATTCTGTTATTTTAACCATTTGGGATTGCAGCCTTTCCAAAACATATTAGACACTTAAAAAACATCAGATATATATATATATATATATAAATGGATTTGTGATTTCATTCACATGGGGACTCCCTCCCTTAATATCTATTGAAACCCATCCCTGACTTGTCAGCCCATTTGATTTTTCTATGTGTCCTCCCAGAAATCCTACAGGAGCATAAATCAAAGATCTGATTTTGTCACTGGGATGTTCTTTCTATCAAAGTGGATGATAATTCTGTGACTTAGTAGGATCGTAATTGTATAGCCAAAATACATCTCATGGAACCTATTTACTCTTACTTTATATACAATTATAACAACTTAATTGCTTTCATTTCCAAACCCATAATAGATTAGATGCAGAATCACAGAAATAGTCAATTGGATTTAAAAACTTGCCTTTGTGGCATCATTCTGAATATTAATGGCTGTTGTTCAGTCCTTTCAATCATGTCTGCTCTTTGTGACCAGGTCTGGGGTTTTCTTTCTTGGCAATGATACTGGAATGCTTTGTGATTTCCTTCTCCAGCTCATTTAATAGATAAGGAAGCTGAGGCAAACAGGGTTAAGTGACTTGCCCAGGGTCACACAGCTAGTGTCTGGGCAGATGTCAACTCGTGCAGATGAGTCTTCTTGATTCTAAGTCCAGTGCTCCATACACTGTGCTATGGAGCTGCTCCAATTAATAGCTGTACTATACTATGACAGAATGATGAACTCAAGGCCTATTGAGGCAGGTAGGACTGTTTGTACCCACCCTAAATGAATTTTTAGTTTTTGTGTCTCCTTTTCAAATAGATTTTCTAACTTTCCCCTTGATGTCAGGTTATCAGCTATGACTTTTTTTGTGGATGTCTATCTACCCACTTCTAACAGAATCTTTGGATCTTTTATTCACTATTTTTCATTTGTTGCAGGCTTAGAAACAATTTTTTAAAAAAAAGTGGCTATGACTCTATGTAAAGTAAGAGTAAACAGACCTAAAGTGAAGGTGCAGAGACTATCCTTTGACTACACTGCCTAAGTTTAAATCAGTGGACTTTGTGACCTGGCTCTTCATTGTTTATAATCTTTTTTTTCCACTTATTTCCCATTCTCAGTCATGTTCTAGATACTTACGGTTACATTTAGCCTAGTTCCAGAAAATAAGGTGTTACTATAAAATATGCTTAACCCTAAAGCTACAGTGAACTGAATTTAAACTTTCTACGAGGTTCAGAAATCACATCTGGCCATGCACCTCAGTCTTCCCATCACAGTGTCCATTTTAATTGCATTGGCAAAACAAAGAAAACAAAAAGGAAATGCTATAGAAAATTTTAAGGGATGAATAGTGAATAACAAAGGAATTGAGCTTGCTCTTTTTGGGAGCAATGGGTGAAAAGGGCAGGATTTGGCATAATCTAAGTTAAAATATTCTAAAATAGCATTGTATATCTAATATAGCTATTGATAGATATAGCTATCTAATCTAGCCATGTTTTAATATAGCAAGTAAACATTTTGCTACCCAGAAATTTCAAGTACATAACATTTTTTCCCTGAGGATTCAGAATGAGTATGCTATCTCGTATTCTAATTGTTTGAAAACTGGCAATTCAGTTATAATATTACCATATGAACAAAAAGTGAAGGCTTGAAGGGACTTTAGAGGCTATGTGCTAATTTTACTGATGAGGAAATAGAGGCTGACAGGTTAGGTGACTCACCCAAGGTCACTCAGGTCCTAAGTGATAGATCTAAGATTAATATAGATTGCGGATGGAGAGTTAGACTTTAGACCTTCAGGGTCATTTAATTCAACCACCTCATTTTACCAAGAGAGAAACTGAGGATTAAGGTGGTTAAATGACTTGATCTAAGGTACTAGTAGAGCCCAAAGTAGAAAAGCTAGGCTCAGGAGGCAGCAGGTTCTCCACCACTGGGGATATCACTTGCAGGTTACATGACTGTTCCTCAGTGACAGTGGGATTCTTGTTCAGATGTAGGCCAGATCCTTTCATCTCGGAGAGTCTGTGATTAGACATTTCCTGCAAGAGGCAGCACTTCGAAAAGGTTGTTTTAAAGTCTTTCCTTTGGTATTAAGTGGGAGGGATACAAAGCATCTGGATAGAGTACTGGGCCTGGTCAGGAAGTATGCTGTTGTTTAGTAGTGTCCAACTTTTTGTAACCCCATTTGGCGTTTTCTTTGCAAGATACTGGAGTGGTTTGCCATTTTCTTCACCAGCTCATTTTATAGGTGAGGAAACTGAGGGAAAGAGGGTTAAGTGACTTGGCCAGGGTCATACAGCTAGGAAGTGTCCAAGGCCATATTTGCTCAGACTTTAGACCCGGTATTCTATCCCCTGCACCACCTAACTGCCCCTTAATAAATAGTTATGAATTAAAACAGGAAGAAGTTATTACAAAAAACCAGTATGGTTTCAGCAAGAACTAATGCCAGACTAATTTTATATAACTGGTAGATTAGGAGAATGCTATGATAATTTTGTAGATATAGAATGCTGTATGATTTTCTAGAGTTTAGATAAGCACTTGACAAAGTCATGCTATTCTTTTCTAAAAGATGGAGAGACTGGGCAAAATCATAGAATAATTAGAGGGATATAAATTTATTTATGATTAGATTAGGAAAGTTCAATGATTAATGACTCATTATCAGGGAGGAAGTCTCTAGTGGAGTGCCCTAGGGCTCTGCACTTCGCGCTTTTTAATCAATGACTTGAATAAAGGCATGGATGGATGATATGATCATATTTATAGTTGACATGAAGCTAAGAGGGATGGCTAACACACTGGATGACTGTCAGAACCCTTAGTAATGGTAGGAGAGAATCAAGCTTAGTAGTATTGGTCTAGGGAACTCCCAAGTAAGGAAACACCTTCTGCCAATGGAGTCTGGCACCTTCTTTTCAATACATAGTGTTAGAGAGGTGCCTTAAAGCAATGAGTGGTTAAGTGACTTGCCTAGGGTCACATAGTCTATGTCAGATACAAGACTTGAACACAAGTATTCTTGGTTTAGAGGCTGGCTGCTTTTTATACTTTAAGCCATATTTCTTCTTGATTCTTTAAAAAATGCCCTTTTCCCACCAAATAATAATAATAAACACTAATTTTTATAGACAGTTTTTCAGATATAGGTCTCATTTAAAATATATAAACAACTTTGTCAAATCTGCAAGAATATAAGTCATTTCCCAATTGATAAATGGTCAGAGGATATGAATAGGCAGTTTTTCAATGAAGAAATAAAAATTTATAGTCATGCAAAAAAAGCTCTAAATCATTATTGATTACAGAAATGCAAATTAAACCAACCTTGAGATATCATTTTACACCTACCAGATTGGCTAAAATGATTGAAAGGGAAAGCAAAAGATGTTGGAGGGGATTTGAAAAAATTGAGAAACTAATTCATTTTTCGTGGAATTATGAACCAATCCAACGATTTTGGAGAACAACCTGGTATTATGCCCAAAGAGTTATTAAACTACCTATATTCTTTGAGCTAGTAATACCACTACTGGGTCTATTTCCAAAGATAATTAAGAAAAACGGAAAAGAACTTATATGTTCTAAAATATTTACAGCAGCTCTCTTCGTGGTGGCAAAGAACTGGAAATTGCAGAGATGCCTATCAATTGGAGAATGGCTGAACAAGTTGTGGCATATGATCTTATGGAATACCACCGTGCTATAAGAAATGATAAGCTCAATGATCTTCGAAAAACAGGGGAAAGACTTGCACAAAATAATGAAGAGCAAAATGAGCAGAACCAAGAGAACATCGTATCAAGTAACAGCAATATTGTTTTAAGAGCAATTTTGAGTGAATATGTCATTTTGACTATTTTAAGTACCCAAATTAAGTATGAAGGACATATGAAGAAAGATGCTATCTGCATCCAGAGAAAGAACTGATAGATAGAAGTATGTATAGAATGGTTTTACACATATGTGTATATATGTGTACATATATACATATACATGTGTGTGTACACATACACATCTATTGGTGTCAAATGGTAGCCCTCTTTTGGTTGGTGGGGAGGGCAGGGAACAAAAAATATCGAAAAAATAAATTTACACAATAATTTTGTCACGTATTTATAAGGAATCGCAAGCTGTGCACGGTAGATTTGCAGCTTCATGTGCACTTATCTTTTTTATTGTATTATGTTATGGAAATGTTTGCTTTATTCCATAAATTAAAAATAAAATAAACAAAAATAAACTAGCAATAATAGATAATAATACACACCTGATCTGTAACTTAATTTTATGGAATTGTTTGGGAGTTACTGAAAAGCGAAATGACTAGCCCAAGGTCACACAGACAGAATGGGTCAGATGTCAGCCTTGAATTCAGTCCTAGCCGTCGTACTGTACTTCTTCTCAAAAACAAAAACATGAACACACCTGAATGAACAGATAAAATGGCAGAGCGGACGTAGGGAAGCTGTCGTTCAGTTGTATTTGACTCTTTGTGACCCCATTTGGGGTTCTCTTGGCAGAAATAATGGAGTGTTTTGCTGTTTCCTTCTCCAGCTCATTTTACAGGTAAGGAAACTGAGGCAAAGAGGGTGACTTGCCCAGGAACACACAGCTAGTAAGTACCTGAGGCCAGATTTGAACTTGGGAAGATGAGTCTTCCTGACTCCAGACCTGGCACTTTGTGCACTATGGCGCCACCTAGCTGCCCCCAAAGTAGCCAGGACGTTATCTTAAATTTTAGGCATGTATAGCGCAACTTATAGGACTGTTTTTCTCTCTTGATATGGAATTCCTTATGGTGCCAGTCTGCACTGAGTACTACTTAGAACCTGTTTGTCATTAGTTAACAAGAGAGAATGGGGAGCTATTCTTTGAGCATCAGAGAGTATGAAACTCATTAGCTGCCTAAAGATATTCAGATTTCTGAATCTTCTTTAAGAGATGCTGTCCTTTAGGGCCCTATGAGCATAACTTCCTAAGTGGTTCTTAGCAAGTCACTTTTCTTTTCATCTTCCTCAATTTCCCACTTTGTGGAATCAGGGCATCCTGAACCTCCTCTAACTTTTCAACTTGTGGGAGATGATCCACAAAATATTTTCATAGTGAAAAGTTCCCAAATCAAGGTCCAAAGCCTCTTTCTGCCCTTCTTTCTCTGTGGCCTTCAAATGTGTAAGACATACCAGCCTTCTGAATATGTTCTTTTAAGAGGAAATCCTAGTTTTTCTCTTTACCCACAAAGCTGTCTGCCTACTAATGGGAGTTTTATTTGCATGCCTCTAAGTGTGATTTAAACACATGGTGATTCTTTTATGGATAAAAATAAAAAATTTACAAGTTCGATGTTATTGCTATCTTTACCGTTGACTTGAGAATTTGCTTATGCTATGATTTGTAAATATTTTACAAGGCAGGGGAAAAACACACACCCATAATTATTTTCTCAATGCTGTCTGGCTTGTGATTGCAGGATAATTTTTTTTTTAAGTTTTCATTGAAAGTTTTTCCAGGGCCTCCAAATAAACTGAGCTGTCCTTAGCTGTGAATGGAAAAGACACAGCTGATTGTCCTGGCTTCTGAGACGGCATCTCTTGCTCCCATCCATGGCTCTTAGCTGAGTCAGAGGGAAGGCATTTGGTGTGTCTGTCCTCTGAAATTGTTAAACATCTCCTGTAAATTGTTGCTGTTAGACTCTCTCCCTCGTTTGTTTTAAAAGGGCTTATTAACAAGCCTAGATCTAATCTGCTGCCAGATGACATTTGATCATTAGGGTTGGCCTACATTGTTGATAAGAAGGACTTCCTGGCTCAGGATTTGATTCCACTGTTTGGTGGTTGGGACAGTGATTCCTAAAAACACCTCAGAGAAGGCAGGAAGGGCAGGAGGGCTATCACTGTCAAATACCAAAGACTTGGCACTTGTGTTGACCCACATGCAGAGGATTATAGTCTCTCTCAAAGGTGCCTGAATCCAAAAGCCCAGTTCATATGGGTGGAACCAAACACTGAAGGTTCACTTGTGGTAAATTGGCTACCCAACTTCAGAAATGAGTTCAAGGAAAATAAAGAATGAAATCCAATCACAGTGACGAAGATGATGATGGTGATGACAATAGTACTATTTATTTAGTGCTTTAAGTTTGCAGAGTCTTTTACAAATATTATCTCACTTGATCCTTACAGCCCTAGGGAGCAGATATTATTAATATTTCCATTTTAAAGATGCAGAAATTGAGGCCGAGGAAGTTGCACAGGAAGCTAACGCCATAAAAGGGTACTCACCGTTGGCTGGCTCTCTGAGGTTACAGTAACATTCCTAGGATAGATCCATGCACAGTGCTGTCACACAGCTTACCTCTTTCTTAAAGGTCAAATATAGGTGGGTACTCAGACTCCAAACCATTCTTATCTGGAAGTCTTTTCGGTGAATACAGTAACTTACTGGAAGTTTAATCCCTTAACTACAGATACTAAAGCCATTTTGTGGAAATACAGGGGGTCCAGAAGGTCTCAGCCATGGATCATCTTAGAAAGCTCTGGGAAATCCCAATGGTTCTAGAACTAAGATAGTTCCAGGGACTCTGATACTAAACAGGTCTATGGGAATAGTTGGATTCAAAAATTTGCCAGTGCATAGAATTGAATTTCAATGAATTTCAGTGAACAAAAGGGTTTCAATTATTTCAGGTTCCTTGAGATTAAAAATGACCTGGGGTCAGACTGAGCCAAATGGGTTTATCTTGGGGTGGGGAGATGGGAAAGGAAGTTTAAAGGACATAGTTTTCCTATGTGTCATTATCCTGAGATATTTTCCCCCACTGGTTTCATCTGTGTTGCTTGGTAGTTTTTTATTTATGTTTAGCTCTTTGTGACCTCATTTGGGGTTTTCTTGGCAAAGATACTTGGAGTGGTTTGCCATTTCCTTCTTCAGTTCATTTCACAGATGAAGAAACTGAGGCAAACAGGGCTAAGTGACTTGTCCAGGGTCACACAGTTAATAAGTATCTGAGGCTGGGATTTGAACTCACAAAGATAAATCTTCCCGAATCACCTGGCACTCTATCCACTGAGTCACCCAGCTGCTGGTTTTGTCTGTAGCTCACAGGAAAATCCAGCCATGCTTGGTTATAACTGCCCTCTTTTTAGGTTCTGCAGCAATGTGGCTTATTGGAAAGAGTATTGGATTTGGATTGGGACGGGATATTCAACTGACCGAATGTCATGTTTGAGGGCGGCCAAATTCAAGTTTGTTCAATTCGACTTGTTCTCAATACATTTATTCTAATTTCACCTGGAAGATTGGCCTGTCAGTTTGCTGCCCTCTCCATCTGAATGGAGCCAACTTGAGTTGCCCAGGTAAGATTTTATAGGGGAGAGTTTAGCCCTAACAAATTATCACTTTGGGACACATGAGGATACCTCTTTCTTTGTCAAGTTACACACCTTTTACTTTTTGGCCTGAAATGACAGTGTATTCAGATGCTTTCAAAAAGAAAAATTAAATTACATTCTTAAATAAGAAACAGAGTCAGTCAGCAGTGACTTCAAGCAGGCCTATTGTCATTCACTCACTTTTTCTGAAAGTCAGGAACGACTTTGTTGCAGCTTCCAACTGCTCTAACAGTGACCCTAGGCCATTTAAAAATAACATGTTAGATTCTTCCCTTCGTGTTTGGTTGGATGTTAGCCGCAAGTGAGCTGTCTGGCTGTGGATGGGAGCTCCTTCCCAGGGTTTCACTTTTCAGCCAGCTTACATCTTGACAGAGAAGAAGGGAGTTACCCACCTGCCAGCCCCCTATAGGATGGTCACTGAGCCAATTTGTACGTTGGGTGAGGGATCTTGGGAATGGGGACGCTCAGAACACCCTGATTTTGCTAACACGTTAAGATACATTACTCTTTTAACAGTGGTGTTCTTGTCCTAGAGCTTACATTCCTCATTAAGTAAACTTGGGTGAGAAAGCAAAAGTTACAGAAAAAAAGGCTTGATTAATGATCCATGGTGAAAATGAACCAATAGAGTCAACTCTGAATTTTCAGGGCTGATGAGTCAGTTCCTAGACCGTCCAAGCTCCTTTTTTGTCCTCTTCTTTCCTCTCCCTTAGCTATTTCTTTTTCCCATTGGTAGCACCTTTGCGGGAGAAAGAGAAAGAAAAAGACAAAGGATACTTCCAGTTTCTCCAGTATCCTCCAGATGTACAGGGAGAGGACGTAGAGATGCATGGTTAAAATAGGGGAATGAGAGACGTATTTCATGCATTCTTGATCACTTTGTCTTCCACTACTATAGATAACAAATGCCATCAACTTGATTAGAAGATCGACTGAGATGTATTTGTAGAGAGTTTAGTACAATGCCTGGCACCCAGCAGGTACTTAATAAATGCTTGTTCCTTTCCTTCCTCCTCCTCAACACCAGGGTGCCTGAGTCTTCTTAACCTGCTTCTTCCTACTTGATTTGCTTGTGTCCACCTTAGCTGTCTATCTGGAAATCCATTGTGCAGAGACTGTTTCTTATACACTCACCACAGCTTAATATTGGAACAGAGGATTAATAACAACACATGGAGGTAGCACAGTGTATTGGATAGAAGATATGAGTTCAAGTCTTGTATCTGATGTGAATTGGCTGACTGACCCCTGGTCAAGTCTCTTAACTTCTTAGTGCCGTAGACAACCCTATATAAGACCATGAATTGCAGAAAATGCGCTGACTTTCAAAGGTAGAGAGAATGTCCTTATCTATAAAGCTTAACGTTTTCTATACCAATAAAACCACAGATATAGTTCCTATTCTTATCATCACTTACTGTTTTATATTACATTTTCAAAATGCTTTCTTTCAGAGACCTTATTTATCTGATGTTTATGACAATTCAATGGGGCAAGCAGGGGAAGTTTCACTGTCTCAATTGTAGAAATTAGGAATCAGTCAATGCTTAAGGAAATCAAAGGAAAGCTCATTTTCACCTGACTGAGCTTGGATTAGAACCCAGGCCCTGAGGCACAGAAAGAGCACTTTCTGTCGTGGTAGAAAAAGCCAATACCCAACAGCTACCAAAGGAATAGGATGATAAGATGTGATGGCTATTAAAGGGTTATTAAAAGTTATTAAAATAAAGGTTGACAAATTAAACTCTTCCCTATTTGAATTCAACCAGAGAGTAATGAAACTTTGTAACCGAGCAGTTCCTATTTTAATGGACACAGAAAATGAAGGGATGAGTACATCCTCCGGGTATGATTTATCAGCATCTCTTTGCCTGCATTGGGTGACCCTTAATTTATCTGTTCTTTGCACAGAGCATGGGATGGTCTACGTAGTTCAGTGTAGAGCAGGGGTAGGGAACCTGCGCCCCTGGCATAGAGGTTCCCAACTTCTTTGAGAACCAATGTAAAAGTGTGAGAACCAAAAATTTCATCTTCCCCTCCACAAACGTTATAGTGGTAGTTCTATGACGATCTATTGTTAATTTGAGAAAATGCATGACTGAAAACCACTATGAATTTAGTAATGCAATATTTTTGTGCTTCATTGATTACAGTACAATTGACATACATTTAAAAATAGTAACATATTTAAATATATAGTAATATATAAAATAGTGATATATTAAATACATGTATTTTATATATTTTAAATAGCAATATATAAATATATTATATAGTAATATATATTTATGAGATATTTATTTAGGGGTACAGAAGGTATGTTAGTTTATTTGTGGATTCACTTATGAATTTATGGATCCCATTCAACAAAAGAATGCTTAACCAATAGGATGGCAACCATTAGTCTAATCATTAGGTTGGATCTTAGAAGGTCAGGAAGTGCTTAATATTGGAAATTCCATTTATTCTGATCTGATTATATATACATTAAATAAGCTACTTCCAGATGGCTCTGAGTATGACTGTTTACCAGTGTATAAGGTGATCAAAACACTTAATAAGGCATAATTTAAGGTAATCTTCACTATTTCCTGAGACTAAGAGGTTAAAAGATTTGTGTCAGTCAAGATTCAAACTTCCTGACACCAAGTGATGTCTAAGTTCTATCTTTCTATTGACCCAGCTGCACCTGAATTAGGTCCTTGAATGTTTCTTGGACCAATAGACTCCCAAGACCATGCTCTCATCATAAACAAAATTTCCTAATTAAATGCAGGTCCTGATTTGTGTGAATAGTGAATCCCCTTAAGTGGTTGCTTTTTTGAATTCAGATGGCATATTTCCCCCCCCCCCCTTTTTTTGTGGCTTTTTGGAGGGGGGAAGGCAGGGCAGTTGGGGTTAAGTGACTTGCCCAAGGTCACACAGCTAGTAAATGTTAAGTGTCTGAGGTCACATTTGAACTCAGATCTTCCTGAGTACTCTATTCAATGTGTCACCTAGCTGCCCCTACATGGCATATTTTAATAGGGCTAGTACTGCTTACCATATTACACATAATTGCAACTTTGAAAAGTACAGATCTGAATACATGTGACCACTTCAAGAGGTTTGTTATTTGTACTAAATGAGACCTAACTCTATAATCATCAGTAACAGCCAGGAAGAGTTGATAGCTTCAATCTAGTGGGAATGTTGTTAATTGGTAAAGGCAGTTGCCCTTCTTCAGCGTGCCAGGGAAACCGTACTTCTGTTGACATGATTCACGTCCGTTCCCTTAAAGCCTTCCAAATTATGCAAGTGTCTCAAGTCTTAACAAGCCATCCACACTCAGCTGTGCAATGGAAATGTCTGATACAAAAGGCAATTCACTCCAGTCTAAGGCTAGACTATTGTAAATTCCCTCGAGTGACCACAGATGCTGAGGAACAGGTTTTGTGAGGCCATCTTCCGAGGGAAAAAATGGTGAATTAATTTCTGCCTCCTCTTCTCCTCAGCTCCCCTTCTGATGGGTTCAGAGTGAGATGGGAGTGTGACATGTAATGAGATAACAACGTGGTTCCCTTTTGGGGCTGGCAAATCTATTTCTGGGTCTTTGGCCCTTTGGAGACTCCTTTCTAGCCGACCCAGCGGCTAGAGGGTGTTTGTTACTGAATTGAGCATTCAGATTCAGCCTTGGCTTTGTCACGGCCTTGGAAAGAACTTTCTCTGAGATTACTTTGGTTTTCTTTAAAAGAAAAAAAAAACCCTTCAACAGGCCCTGACATTTTGGCACCATTAAAACGTGAAAATTTATTCAGAGAGTCTTATATCAGGATTTTGTAAAAAAGGAAAACCCACTGTGTGAAGTGCTACTATGGTATATTATAGCTCTTAATTTCAAGGAAACATTCATATCCACTTTTCTTAAGATAAGTTCAAAGCAAAAGTCTGCCCTGGAAATCATGCAACTTTTTATTCTGAATATCTCCCTTTTCTCTATTGGCCAGGAGCTTTTGAAATAATGTTGAGAGCAGAGGGACTACCTCGCAACCAGAGAGAAACTAGAAAAGAGGTCAGAGGATCCAAGAGTAGGAAAAAAAATGCCTGAGATGTTTGCTGAATTGGTAGCTAGGTGGACATCTTTCCTCTTTTATTATTTTTTTTTTTTCTGGGGTTATCTGATAGTGGGACACAAAGTCTCAATCCAATTTAAACATTTCCTAGAACTTGAGATATTCTAGACCTGGTCTTTTCCCCAAAATGTTTCTTAAATTTTTGGCCCCATCCTCATATTTCTTCCTTTTACTACCTATATTCCTTGATTTCATCTTATCTTGTACCTTAAAAAGAGGCCAATCCAAATCATCAGTGCCCAGACGCTCCGTCCTCCCGCATGAGTTCTTAAGATCCTTAAGTAGGTGGGCAGCTAGGTAGAGCAGTGAATAGCTGTGCCAGGCCTAGAGTCAGGAAGACCTAAGTTCACCTGCCTCAGACACTCACTAATGGTGTGACCCTGGGTAAGTCATTTAACCTTTGTTTGCCTCAGTTTCCTGCCTCTGCAAAATGGGCTGGAGAAGGAGAAGGCAAACCACTACAGGATCTTGGTAAAGAAAATCCCAAATGGAGTCAAGAAGAGTTGGACACCGCCCAAGAACAACAATCTATTTAATAGGTATCTATTAAAAACAATTATGCAGAACATTTCTGAAATAGGCTTATTGTGAGACAAATAGGGACAGAGACCCACAATTGTAATTTCATTGGTATAGGGAACTATCGAGTGCGAATGCTCCCTTTCAAAACCCGTGTAGGTTTTCAACATATTTTCCTAGACCACTGTCCAGGGTTCCGTAGGGTAGGCTCCATCTATGTCAGAAACACATCTCCCTGACTTCAGTGCCCACTGCGCCCTATAATCTGTTCTGTGACAGATGGACAAGTACATGAAACGAGCGGAGCAGCCTCCAAGCCGGCAGAATATCCCCCAGCTGTGGCAGAGTAAACACTAATCCCCAACACCCCGAGGAAGATGAGACCTTCCGAAGCTCGGCAGCCTCAGCGTCCACGTCTTCTCACTGTGTACGTGCGACTTGGAGAATGGAATCCTTGGCTGGGCTCTCCCAAAGTACAGCTGCCGAGTGTCGGCAGCATGGGGGACTGCAGAGCCTACCCAGCAGGCTGGGAGCGCTGCAAGACTGCGGTACACGCCCATGCCCAGGCCCATTCATCAAACCTTTTCCTCCAGCCTGGTTTGGAGATGCGAGAATAGCTTGACGACTTTATGGATCCGACTGTGAGTAATTGCAAGTTTGTCTCTAATCTCAGCATGTCAGGCTATGGCTCCGCTTGAAAGAGTTCATGATGTAAATACATCAGTAAGGGGCTTGTGAGAGGCAGTCCCAGAGCCTCTATTTAGAAGCATTTTTTGGGGAAGAAGTCATTTTCAGATGGATGATCCTACGTGGAGTACTGTATATAAAATTCTACACGCACCCGTGTGATTCATGCCTGTCGCTTAAAAGTCCAAGCAACTAACGGGTTTGTTTCAGAGCAAGTAAAACCAAACAAACATCTGGTCTCATAACCTGTGGGTTTATTTAATGTTTTTTTTAAATCAAGAATGGAGAACATAACCTATTTTTTAACCTTTATAATTTTCTGCATCTCAGGTTTTTTTTAAATGTATTATAAAATACATCTATTATTTCAGATATGCAAATGTTTATGACCTGAGAGCGTGAAAAACTGAATGAGATGTAAGCCTAAAAGGAATCCAACTGTGTATAAATAAGATCATTAAATAGGCAGGTAGATGGCACAGTGGATAGAATCAGGAAAACTGGAGTGCAAATCTAGCGTCAGACACTGGGCAAATCACAACCTCTGTTTGCCTCTGTTTTCTCAGCTGTAAAATGGGGATAGTAATAGCATCTACCTGCCAGGGAGTTTTTAAGGATCAAATGACATCATAATTGCCAAAGCATTTAGCACAGCTCCTGGCACATAGTAGGTGTGATGTAAATGTTAGCTGTTAATAACGATGATGATGATAAGTCTTGTAAGAGCAGGATTCACACTTATTCTGGTGTTACCGACTCAGGAGTATGGGTGACCGTGGGAAGTTTGATGGAGATACTGTAGATAATACCAGCTTGGCTTTGGGTGAGCGGCACGATAGCCTATCGAACATCCATCTCTAAGCACTTTACACATATTATCTCATTTGATCCTCAAAACAACCCTAGAACGTCGGTGCTGTTATTATTTCCATTTTACTGTCTTTATTGACCAAGATTAAGTGACTTGCCTGAAGTCACACAGCAAGGAGGCGTCTGGGACTGGATTTGAACTCAGGTTAGAGAGGGGGGAAATTTATGGAGAAAGGCTTGATTAGGAAAAGCTCTTACCATGGACTGGTGCCTTCGCACAGACTAGATGAGGGCACTGATCAGCGCCCACTTTTTTCAGGAGTAGGAAATGAAGAAAAGGGTGCTGTCATTGTCACAAAGCAAATCCACAAGTAATATTAAGAATATTAATGTGATATTAAGATGATATTAAGAATAACTCAAATTTATTTTGTGCTTTACCCGTTTGATCCTTACAACAACATGCAGAGTGGATGCTGTTATTAGTCCCATTTTACGGATGAGGAAGTTGAGGTAGGCAGAGGTTAAATGACTTTCCCAGGGTCTTACAGCTAGTCAAAGTCTTAGGATGGCTTTGAACTCATGTCTTCATGACTATCAGTCCAGTGCTCTAACCACTGAGCACCTAGCTGCCTTACTGATCCTTCCTCTATGTCCTCAGAGGTATGATTAAACTTCTTTGTAATCTTGAAAAACTCACTAGACGTTCACAGAATTCCTAAGACGACACCAGATGCTCTGAGGTTTATGCAGGGTGGATGAATGAAGTATTCATTAACTATATGCCAAATTCATTTCTGTATGCCAAATAGAAAGAGTAAGATAGTCCCTAATCTCAAGGAACTCTTGCTCTCCTCAGTGGAGACAATGTGCATCAGAGTATCCAGCGACAGGGTAGGGGGAAAGGCCCATAATTCCGAGAGTGCAGCAATGGGACAGATGGGCAGGGCCCAGGCATCCTTTGTGTGCATTATCAGGGTGGATGGTAAAGCGCAGACCCTGCAGTGAGCTGATTATAGCACTGTGGAATCAGAAAAGGGACTAGTAATTGAGGAGGTAGGGAGACATTTTTATTTTTTTGCTTTTTTGGAGGGCAATTGGGGACAAGTGACTTGCCCAAAGTCACAGGGCTAGTAAGTGTGTCGAGTGTCTGAGGCCACATTTGAACTCGGGTTCTCTTGATGCTGGTGCCACCTAGCCGCCCCAACATTTTTAAATAAAGGATTATCAGTGGGTTGTTGTTCAGTCATTTTTCAGTCACATCTGACTCTTCAGGACCTCATTTGGTGTTTTCTTGGCAGAGATACTGTAATGATTTGCTATTTCCTTCTCCAGTTCACTTTACAGATGAGGAAACTGAGGCAAACTGGGTTAAGAGACTTGTCCAGAGTCATACAGCTGGTAAGTGTCTAAGGTCAGATTTGAACTCAGGAAGTTGAGCCTTCTTGACTCCAGGACCAGCGCTCTATCTACCAAGCCACCTAGTTGCCAACTGTATCAACACGTAGTAATTTTAAATAATAATAATAACTTTATATAGCACTTTAAGGTGTACAAAGTGCTTAAAAGTTGTCTTTTCCCTTAACCATTTAAAATAATATTTAGGAAAAGTGAAAACAAAGTATTTTTATTTGACAGGGTGAAAGTATATACTCTGCCTAGGGAAAGGAGCCATAGGAATGAATGTCAGTTCAGAAAGAATGGTCTATGAGGAAAAATGGAGAGTGTGGCTTCCTCAAAATTAAAGAAATCAAGGGTGGAGGATCTCTTGGGAGATACAGTTATAACAGTCCACAAGTACAGAAAAATGACATTGAGATGGTAAAGAATTTTCTAGAAAAGGTTAAAAGTTATGGCCTCTAATAACAACAGTGGGAGCTTAAGACTAGTCACCAGGTAACTTGTGAAATTCCAGCCGAGTTTGCTTAGGAAGATTATAGTTTCATTCGCCTGACAGTTTAAAGACTAAGTGAGACAATCAGCTCAAGTGATTATTAGTTACAATTGCTCCTGTGTAGAATCAGGAGACATGACTCAGTGAACCTGGAGGGTCCTTTCTGGCTGCTGTATTTATGATTCAATTTCTTGGCTAATTTTTTTCTTGGTTTTCTTCAGCTGCTGTAGCTTCAAACTGCCTTGTGGATTTTTGATTACAGCATGACCTCAAAAGGCTCTGATCTTGCAGATATTCCAAAATTGTATTCTCTATTCTGTGATTGCTCCCTTGTCTCCCCACTCCCAAGCTTCCTTCATCCCCTTTACCCCAATCAGTTGGCTTACTAGAAGAGGTTAAAGCACCACTTGCTTCAATAAGCTCTCAGAATTTCTTTTGAAAATTTTTTATTGAAGTTTTTTATTTCTCTATAGAAGTCTCTTCCAAATAGATCCCTTTCTCCTCTTCTTCCTCACTTAAAAAGAAGCAGATTATAAAGCCAACCAACATATTGACCATGGTTGACTTCATAGACAATATTTAGCACCCATAGATGCCACTCCTAACCCTTACTTCTGCTGTGAAAGGAGGGAGGTCTATTTTTCTTAAACTTTTCAGAGTTTTCAGGATTTATGAACAAATAAAGGCTGTTCAGAATATTGGTGTCTTCCTGATGATCCAGAAATTTATAACCCACTTTCTGTCCACACTGTGCAGTCTTGCCTCTCTAAAAAAGAGTGTTGGCTTATCCTGGACAGTCCAGTGACTGCCAGTTCTCAATAAGATCCCTTTTCTTATTTACTCAGCATTTTGCAAGTGCTAGTCCAGTAATTCTTAGAAGCTTAGGTTTGGTGAAGGCCCCAGTTCACACAATATCAACTGTGGAAGAGGCTCAAAATTCCTGAGGGAATTGGGTCCTAGCCTTGACCTTCTTTCCTCTCCCTCTGCCAATTGATAGGGTAGTATAGCTCTTTTCCTAATGATAGGGTAGTATAGCTCTCAGAAGATCACTCAAATCTGCAACTCTCTGAGCTTCAAATTTGCAACTTTCTAAAATAGCTTACGTGTGTCTACATCTAGGAGCCAGTGAACAGAAAGGAAAGCAGACTGGAAGGTTTTTATAGAATGGTTCTGAAGGACACAATGGTCTTTTGAGGTCAGAGGTAGAAAAAAGCTGCTGAGTCTCTGATAGTGTTGTAGACATTCAAACTGGACACAGGTGGCTAAGGGGTTTTTAAACCTGTAAAATAACAAGGAATCTTGCCAGAAATCAACTACTGTGTGAAGATGTGATGGTATATTTCTTTCACTAGCTCTAACCATCCAACACTGAAGAAATAGATTCTGCAAATTTATAGTTAAAATTTTGGCAGAGGTGGTTTAAATGATAAATGCCAAATTCGCCTGGATTATGCATCAGGATGAGTACAATTCTGGAGAAAGCTTGACTATCCCCTATCCCACAAGGTGATGTGATGGAGATGTGTATCTCATAGCAATGGAATCAGTGCAAGGTATTAACAAAACAGATAGATGGTGGTGGGGCAGATGTGTTCTTTATTCAATTCAGCAAATATGTGTTTCAAAATGGATTTATTAAGTGCCTATGTGGAAGGACCAAGGGAAGTACTAGATAGTGTGGTCTGCTGCTTATAATCCTGACTTTCCTTCAAGGATGAGCTTGAACACTACCTCTTAGATGAGCCATTCCCTATCTTCCCACCTGCTACTCCATTTCCCTCCAGCTACCCCGCCCAATTGTATTTATTTTGTATATATTTCCATACATGTCTCCCAATAGAATATAAGCTCCTTGAAGTCAGGGTGAGTTCATTTTTGTCTTCTATCCCTAGTATCAAGCACAGAGTAGATACTTATCCCTAGTATCAAGCACAGAGTAGATAGATATATATTTAGATCTGAAAGAGACTTTAGGAACCATTTAGTCCCACCAATTCATTTCACAGATGAGGAAAATGAGGCTTAAAGATGTTAAATTCATTGCCTGGTTATCAGTCCATACTAATCAATAAACATTTATTAAGTGCCTATTATAATAAGTGGCAGAGGTGGAATTTGACAAGGGGAGCCAGAGGAAATCGTTGCATATTTTGTGTGGACATTTATGCCTTAGAAATGGCAATTGCTACATACTGGGGTTTATTTTACATACCTCTTCCTAAGAACCTAGTTGCTAAATATTTATCAGCATACTACTGGATTTGAACCTCATCTCCCTTACTCCAGATCCAGCACTCTATCTACCATATCATGTTGCTCCTCTTAATAGGATACTTGTTGATGAATAGAAATAAACACATCTCCATTCACTTTTGGTCAACATATTAATCTGTTGGACCAGCCTGTGAAGGGCAAGAGGGATCTCAGTTCCTCCAGTGGTGGACCATGAGGGACAATTAACAAGCGAAGAAATGTACTTCATTTCTTCACTGTTTATTTCTCATTTGATAGTCTCCCACTTAGACGATTATAGTAAGGATTTGCTCTTGCTACCAGACACCTTGGTATTTCATGTCTTGTGTACTATTCCTGTGTCTAAAATTCCTCTTCTTCTGCCTTGGATCTGTATCAGTGATACCCTTACTCCATCCTCTAATATAATCTGTCTTATGCTTCCTTACTGTTATTATTATCATTATGCCTCTTTATACATACATACATACACACATATGTGTGATTTATCCTGGAAAGCAGTTGGGGCACTCTACTCACATCCTATGCCTAATGGGAGGCAAGGCAGTGGGGAATGGGGAGGAAAGGGATGTGGTGGTAAAATTTTTCAACTCATGTCTTCTTGTCTCACATTTAAAACTTAAGTCAAAATCAACTGTCATGGTGAGTTGTTAATTTCTAAGGGACAGGAGACATAGTGATATGACAGGGAGGTATTAACAAGGTATATAGACCATCTTAGAGTAGTTGAGTTCTTCAGTCAATTCAACCAACATTTATTTCAATGAGGAATTATTAAATGCCTATTCTTTATGTGCAAGGACTGAGGCAAATACCAGTTTTGTCGAACCATGTTATGCTTTTCTCTGACTTAAGGTTGGAAGACTTGTCTTATGTAAGAGGCCTTAGGTGCTAATAGATAATTTTGAAAATACCTGAAAATTAAACATGCCGAGAAAGTGAGGTCATGACCACTCGGACTTTTTCTCAAAATTCATGGCTTAACAAGGGCAGCACAAACCAGGGCATTGCTGAATTAATCAACATGTGTTTGATTACCTTATTCCATTACCTGATTTAACTGGCAGTATATATGAAGGCAAGTTCATCAGGTTAAAAAGAATAGAGTTAATCACCAGAAAGAACAAAAGGAGAGCAGCAAAGACCTTCTTTTCCACTTCAGAAGAAGGTGTGTTACAAGAGCTGTTTCCAATTTGGGAAATTATTTTCTTAGAAAAGATAACTTTTCTCCAAAGGACACAGTATCCAGAAAAGTACACTATCACACAAGCAATGATGCTGAACTGAACAAAATCGAATCATGACCTTAAACAAGAATTGGTTTGAACATACCATACATTTCTGGTGCTTTACATGGGCACTTATCATGGTTGATTACCCACTTAAAGCAGACATAAAAAGAGCAGCCTGTATTTAGTGACAAGAGATAAAAGGTATCTCCATGCACTCAGGTCACGAGTTTTTCTTGGCTAACCAGGAATTTCATGTCATCTTAATATAAACTGCCTCTCCTAGGTAATTACCTTACTGAAATAAAGTTTTACAGGACACAGAATTTGTGGGGAACATAAGTTTCCTACCTTCCCTTCATTTGGATCAGTACAAGACTCTTCCCAGTAGAACTGCTTAATGAATTAGTTTTTAAATAAATAAAAAAATGAAATAAAGACCTGAAATGGCATCAAATGTCAGCTTTTAATGATTTTTTTTTAAAGCAGTGGAGACTTTTTGACAGCTTAATTGCATGATCATTTTCTTTTCGGAGGGGGACAGGAAGGGAAAGAAAAAAATCAAAATAAAATGAAAAATGAAACATTTTCCTTTCCCACTTACAGAACCCTGACTAATAGATTGGTTTGGTTTCCTGAAAGGCAGCCCTGGGTTTTCTTCTTTAAGAGGGTTCTTACACAATCCAAACATGTGAAGAGGTTTCCTCTACCACATGAGAGAGATGCAGTACATCACAAAAAGAGCACACTGCCTTGGATTTGGAACTTGGGGGCAAAAAGTAACTACTTTAAATAAACTAAGTCACCGTGGAGTAGCTCTTTCCCTTTCACAAGTGTGTAATCTGCATCTCTGGTGCTTAGATATTAGGAAAATAGCCTGGACTCAGGACCAACATTTTAGCATCTCTTAAAGGGGATATGTGATTTCAATAGATGGATAACTGTGAGAAACAGGTGTCATCCAGAGAAGTTCAGTTTGGTTGTAAAAGCTACACAAGCAATAAGGAAAGGGAGATGAGCAAAGAGATGCAGATGAAACCTCCAAGGATGATGATAGGGACTGGATCTGTGATTACACTATTATAGTGAGCTCCTGGTGAGGGATTCCCTAAACCAATGCAGGATAAATTCTTTTTCATTTCAAGTCTTAGAGAATTACCTGGGCATTAAGCAGTTGCATAACTTTTTCCAGGATCACAAAGCCAGTATGTATGTCCGAGGTCCAGGTCTTCCACATCTTTATTTTTCTCTCCCCCACCCCCAATTTTGTTGTATATAGAGGCAGCATAGTAGAAGCCCTTGAAGCCAGAAAGACCTGGCTTCTCACCCCATCTCTGACACATTGTGACTCTGGACAAGTCACTTAGCTTCTGAGTACTCCATACAAATTCTCTAAGATTATAGGTTGCATAGAAAGTGCTGGTCTGTTTTGGTAGAGGGAGTTTACCAATGGAAATCATAGGTTCAGTCCTTATTCGTTTCTATCTAGTACCATTATAATGTCTGTCTGTCTGTCTCTCTATATACATACATGCTTACATACATATATATTTGCCTAATTAGAGATAATTTAAAAACACACTATGGGGAAGTGTGTGGTATATTAATTCATAGAGATCTTGACAGGCTATCTTTATTTAAACAAACTCTTCACCTTTTATAAAGTTTTAAAGTAGCACATTTTGCCCCAGCCTACTCATTGATGTTCATCCTTTCCTATCTACCAGCCACCTGATTGCTATCCTTCTGTAAAGGGCAAGCAGTTCACATCATTTTTTCCAAGCACTGAAACCTGGAAAGACTTTTTCTTTTTCTTTTAAAGAACTTACAGAAGCAATCTTGGGGGTTTGGAAAACATCGCAAAATCGTTAACAGGATCTTTGAGTGTGCTATTTTAGGAAGGCAATTGTGTTCTTCTAAAACAACATATTCGACAATATAACAAAGCGTTTACTCCATCCCCCCTATTGATATGTAAAATATTTGTAATGAAAAGCAAGCAAAACACCCTCAACGGACTCGTTTTTACTTCCCCAACAATCTGTGAGGGGGTGAAAAAAAGGAAAAGAAAATGTTTCTTTAATATCTGTGCTGCTGTTTCTCCACAAGATGATTTTTTTTAAACTTCACTGTTCAAACAGGAGTTTGTTTTTAAACCAGATGCTAGTTAAAAACAGCTGATCAGGCAGGCATCGCACAAACCCGCACCAACACCTCGAGCAAAACAGTAAGCGATGTGCCACAAAGGCTACTTACTCCTTGGGGGCTGCTGTGTGTCCTGGTGAGTCAGATGCCTGAAGAGGTTTTGTCTTACCTGGAGTCTGTAAGATCCAAGGAGAGAAGAACAGTGGCTCCCAACAGGAGAGGACTGTGAAAATGCTCTCTGATCAGCTGCTGGTAACAAGCACTTGGCTTTTATGGGCAGGTGGGAGGAGCTGCTTCTCATAGTAGGTGGGCAGAGAGAAGGCAGCCAGGCAGGCAGGCAGGCGGGCAGCTCTCTAAAGGAACTGGCCACTCTGTTCTCTGGGGAGGGAGAAGGAGCCCGAGGTGGAGAGGGAGAAACGGGGAGGAGGGAGAAGCAGGAAAAGCGGGGCGGGGTGGTGGTGGTGGAGGGAGAGGAGAGAAGCAAGGAAGGGGATAGAATTAGGGAGAGGAAAAGAAAGATGTAAAGCAGAGAAATACAGAAGCAGCTATATCTGAAGGGATGGAGAGAGGACAAAAGAGCCAGACAGACTAACAAAATCAGTAGCCAAGAAGGGCTGGGAGGGAGGGGGGGAGAAGATAGCTTGGAGTTACTTAATTTTAGCATTAAATTCTTCTTTGCATGTGTGAATAAAACACAACGCTACGGGAATCATTACTCTTATGGAGCTGGGGGACGGAGGGGGTGAGAGGAAAGTCACTGCCTTTTCATTTTAAAACTTGCCATAAACAACTGTGAAAGGAAATAAAGAGAATGAAAGCCCAGGAGGAAATTTAAAGAGAAGGGAATTATAATTTAGAGCAGCAAATACATTCGATTTCAGCTCAGCCCAGGGGTGCAGGGAATAGATTGCTGACTCCTATAGTTACCTTGTAAAACCAGAGACCACACCCCCTCCCCGCATCCCCCCAAACCACAAGAGCTACCCACCTCTCACTGAGGTTGCCAAAGCCAGATCACTCTTTATAAAGTTTATTTGACAAGAGAAATATCTTAATCTAGGTCCTATGGTGTATGCCCTAGGACTCCCAAATATCCATGGGCTGTGCTTAAGGTATTCTGTAGTATTAGGATAAGCCAGAGAAGTTTGTGGGAGGATCAGGGGAGATTTGTTAGCAGAGAATGGAATCTCTCTAAAGCAGCTACAGCTCTCTAACATCTGCTTACATAACATAGGACTTCAGTGAATCCCGCCTTTTGGTTATTTTCCGCCTTTTAAAAACTTCCATTCCTGCTGCCATAACCTTCTGAGTTTCGCCTTGCCATTGAAACCTTGGGAATGTATGCCACCAGCAGCCGGCCAAGGGATCCAAAGACACTTCTGAAATCTTTACTAGGGAGTCTGGGTTGAAGAAATAGATACACTTAAAAAGTGGTCAGCCCCCTTCTCCCTGCTAACAAGTAACTCACTCCCTAGCTCCTTCTCCCCATCTCCACCAAACAAATAAATGGTTTTAAAAAGAAAGTGCTTGACCTCAGATTATAGTACATGTGTCTGTATGATATCAAGCCCTAAAATCTTTTAGTTATGACAGCTCTTACAGGCTTTGGGGCAGAGAGGGGAGGGAAAGTAAAAGATAATCTTTGGAGGAATATAGTGATAGGGCCATAAATTTAGAACTGGAAGGCACCTCAGGGGGCACTGAATCCAATTTTACAGATGAGGAAACTGAGGCTCTCTACAGGTTTAGTGAGATATGAAAGGACTCAGAGGTAGGATTTGAACTCAGCTCCCCTGCTTCCAGAGCCAACATTCTTTCTAAGATTTCACACTATCTCCCTCCTATCATGTTTAGAGCACCCGCACTGTAATTACCTTCCTACTAGTCTTCTTGCTTTCATGTTTTTTTCCAATATATTTTTTAAAATCACGTTTTCCCTTCAATCTACCCTTCACATCATTGCCAGAATAACCTTCCTAATGGACCAGTTTGATTATCACATTCTAGAATTACCTGCTATTGCCTACAGAACAAAGCCCTCCAAATCTGACTCCAGCCTTGCCATCCAGTCTTGTCTGATGATATTCCCTTTCACAAACTCCATGTTCCAATTAAATCCAACTGCTTGCTATCCCCTATTTTTTGCTACTTTCTCTCTGCTTTTGCTCATGCCATCCCTGTGCTTGGAATAGACTATTTCCCATGTCTCCATCACTATCTGCTAACATCGTCTCCTTCCTTTAAAGCCCCCCTCCGGTGCCACCTCCTAAGTGAAGCCTTCCTTGACTTTCTCAGTGGAGAGTGACCCGTCTCTATATAAATTTCTTCTAACACTTTGCTTAACGTCCCTTGTTGCTGCATTCTCCCTTACTACATAGTATAACCTGTACTGGTTGGGTTTTTGTCTGTATTTTCCTGCCATCGCCAGGTGCCAGAGAAAAGCAGGAAGGGTGGAGTGGGCTTGACTGGGTCATTTAACATAAAAAGAAAGTTGCCTAAGGTCATTGTAATGTGGGACTACAAGGAGGAGGCCTTTTAAAAGGAGGGGGAGAGAAATCATGCCAAGCTTGACTTGCTGACCAGTAGCCAAATGGCAGTGAGATTATTTCCTTCTTTCCTCATGAGACTCTGAAAGCAGATGCTGGGGCATATTTCCCTAATAAGGTATAATAAGTGTCCCCCTCCCCTCCAAAAAAACAGCTGTCCAGAAAACCGGGTGGGGGCAATTTGAGATTTTAGCCCTTACTAGGAGTGGCAAGGTGCTGACATTGGCCTTTTCATTTTTTTCTCCCTGTAGTTAAGAGTCCATTTTAATTCACATATGAATGAATAATCCTTTTAGTTCAGGTAAATTTGGGAAGGAGATTAGAATCTCCATGGGATGAGTGCCAACATGAAGCAAATAAATTGTGGATTATTGTCTGGAATGTTTCCATACCCTTAGACGAGTCTAGAATGAACTCAGGCTAGGGGCACTGAAGGGAAAGCTGGGAAGTACAGGGACCCAGGCAAGACATGTTTGTACAAGTGGACAGAGACTGAAAAGTGCCTTAGAATTTGGAGGAATACAGGTGTTGTAGGTGCTGAGTGGAGGAAGGGAGCTGGAGCAGCTTGAGCTCAGAGCATCCTCTGGTGGCTGAAATAGAGACTGCACCCCGAACAGTCATTTTAAGCCCCATTGCTATTAATGAGAGGTCCTGCCTGGGTGGAAATAAACACAGCGTCACACTTGTAATTTGTCCAAGACTTAAGTTCAAATCTGGCGTCAGACACTTACTAGTTGTGTGTCCTGGTTAAGTCATTTAACCTCTCTGCCTCAGTTTTCCCAACTGTAAAATGAAGATAATAATAGGAAGCTTCCTCCTCAGGTTGTTGTGAGACTCAAATAGGATCACATTGTGTTTTTTTTTCCTTTTTGGAGGGGAGAGGGGAGGGCAATTGGGGTTAAGTGACTTGCCCAAGGTCGCACAGCTAGTAAGTGTTAAGTGTCTGAGGTCACATTTGAACTCAGTTCCTTCTGACTCCAGGGCCAGTACTCTATTCACTCCTCCACCTAGTTGCCCCTAGGATCATATTTTTAAAAAGTAGTGCTTAGCACAGTGCCTGTCTGACTCTGTGATCCATTTAGACTTTTCTTGACAAAGATACTGGAGTGGTTTGCCATTTCCTTCTCCTGTTCATTTTATAAATGAGGAAACTGAGGCAAACAGGGTTAAGTGACTTGACCAGGGTCACATGGCTAGTAAGTATCTGAGGTTATATTTGAACTCAGGTCTTCCTGACTTCAGGCCAAGTTCTCTATCTACTGCCTTACCTACCTGCCAATATGCCTGGCACATAGTACATGTCAGAAAAAAAGCTTATTTTTTCTCCTTTTCCTAGGGTTTTAGGTTGTTGAGAGTAGAATCAGTATCTTCAATATATCCTTGTATGCACAGTGCCTAGGACAGAAACTTGTATATAGTAAGTCCTGAATAAATGTTTGTTAATTTTTTCTTCTTTTGCTTTTTGGAGAGCAATTGAGGTTAAGTGACTTGCCCAAGGTCACACAGCTAGGTGTTTTTTTTTTTGTTTGTTTATTTGTTTTTTAAGTGTCTGAGGCTGGATTTGAACTCACTCCCAACTCCAGGGCCAGTGCTCTATTCACTGCGCCACCTAGCCGCCCCAATGTTTGTTAAATTGAATTGAAATCCCCAATATGAGCCACAAATGACCAATGAAAGAGGAGGTTTGCAGAAAAGTTGTCTCCACAAAAGCAGCTTATAAGGATAATATCTGCGTGATCTTTCTGGCTAATTCAGAATTCCACAGCTAGTTTTTCTATGCACAGACTGCATCCAAGGCTGAGCACAACAGGAGAGTTATTTGATGGAAACAGAAGAGAGGAGAGCTCCATGTGTCCACCCTTTTCCTTTTTCCCCTCCCCTCTTCATTTCCTTTACTTCTTGCCCCCTCCTCTTTTCTTAGAGAAGAATGCCTGCTTCCCTTAGAAAGCTGCTGCATCCCCCCTCTACGCCTGACAGCAAACTGGGCAACTTTGAAATGACTTTTTAAAATGTCTTCATCATAAGTACCGAATGTTCATTGGAGTAGTTACTCAGTTGACACTCAAGGGACAAGGAACAGGATATCCTTCCTTTTTGTAACTTGCATCTATATTTATTAATTTCTAGTCTGAAGGCAATTAAACAACTCTGACCATACAAAAAAGGGAAGGCATTTATATAGGACTTATTATGTGCCAAGCATTTTATAAATATTATCTCGTTTATAAATATTTATAAGTACACAAATAAGTATAAATACCTGGAAGATAGGAGCTCTTATTATCCTCAACTTTAATAGTTGAGGCAACTGAGACAGAGGTTAAATGACTTGCCTAGGGTCACACGGTTAGTAAGTTATTTGAGACTAAATTTGAAATCAGGCTTTCCTGACTTCAAGCCAAGTGCTCCAACCATTGCACCACCTCAGAGACACTAAGTTGATTATCTAGTTATTATCGATCTGGCTGGTACAATAGAGGGCAGCTAGGTGGCGTGGTGGATAGAGTGCCAGGCCTGGAGTCAAGAGTGCCTGAGTTCAAATCCAGCCTCAGGCATTTACTAGTTGGGTGACCCTGGACAAGTCACATAACCCTGTTTGCCTGAGCTTCTTCACCTATAAGATCAGCTGGAGAAGGAAATGGCAAACCACTCCAGTGTCTTTGCCAAGAAAATCCCAGATGGGGTCATGACTGAAATGACAACAACAAGAAAGCAGGTTGGAAGAATTAGAGGCAAAGCAGTGTTCCTAATGCATAGATATGATCACGTCATTCCCCTGCTCGGTGACTCAGTGACAGGATGAAATACAAGTGCCTTATTGGGCATTCAAGTCTCAGCGTCATCAGCTTTCAGCTGCCTTTTCCAGGAATATTTCATTCTACTCCCTTTCGTAACAGCTAAATCGTGCTTCTAGCTTTTCTCCAAATTTCTCTTCATTTCCTTTTCTTCCTTTGAGGCCTGCCTTCTCTGTTAACTCTTCCCTGATTTGCCTCCTGCCATACCCACAATTAGGTGAGAGATCTTCCTCTCCAATTCTTCATTCCTCTCTGAGCTCTTCTATGTACTTTGATCATTCAGACACTTAAGGGAGGCGTGATGTTTGAGATATCGTGTGCCCCATAAGTCACTGTGAAACTCATCGGGTGATGCTGTTCCCTAGTGAAGACTTTGGGGTAGGTCCTAACTGCTGGGTTCTGCATAGGCTGTGTGCGTGTGCGTGTGCATGTGCGTGTGTGTGTGTGTGCGTGCATGTGTGTGTGTGTGTGCGTGCGTGCGTGTGTGGGTGCGTGTGTGTGTGTGGGTGTGTATGTGTGCGTGTGTGTGGGGGGGGGTGCGTGTGTGCGTGTGCATGTGCGTGTGTGTGCGTGTGTGTGCGTGTGTGCGTGTGTGTGTGCGTACGTGTGGGTGCGTGTGCATGCGTGTGTGTGTGTGTGCGTGTGTGTGGGTGCGTGTGCGTGTGTGCGTGGGTGTGGGTGTGGGTGTGTGCATGTGTGCATGTGGGTGCGTGTGTGCATGTGCGTGCATGTGTGCGTGTGTGCGTGTGCGTGTGTGTGCGTGTGTGCGTGTGCGTGTGGGTGCGTGTGGGTGTGTGTGTGTGCATGTGTGTGGGTGCGTGTGCATGTGTGTGTGCGTGTGTGTGTGGGTGGGTCAGTTTACAAAACAGAGCGTGTACCCTTTATGTTTGCATTTACTTGTCTTTTTACCCGCGTTCTGATTAATTGATAAGGGCCTAGGATTAGGGACTGTGGTATTTCTTATTTTCACATCCCCAGCACCCTAGTATTAGTTCTCCTTAAAGTGAACTTTAATAAATATTTGAATATGAAGGGTTTAAGGGGTTGTTGACTCCTATGGGTTCAGTGATCATCCCTATGCAGATGATTTCATGTTTCTGTACATCCAGCTCCAGTCTTTCCCTTGAGCTCCAATCCTGTCTATTTGCCCACTGTCTTTTAGATGTCTCCATCCCATGAACAAATGTGAAACATGCAAATGGAGCTCATTGTCTTCCCTCTCATTCCACCCCCCAAATCTTTATCTTTTTCCAGCCTTCTTGTCACTGTCAAGGTCCTCACCATCCTTTCAGTCACCCAGAATTATGACATCAATGTAACCCCTTGACTTCTCACTTGTACTCACTCCAGGTAACCAATCTGGTGTCACATCTTCTCTCTCTCTCTCTTTTTTTCCCCAAGACAGTTATTTTTATTTCTTACCTACTATTCTTTTGGACTGAAGTGCATCGTGACCCTAGAACCTCATCATCAGGAAACCCATCCTCTTACAAGATTACATTAGTCTTGGTACTCATACCTTACCGGTACTCTTAGAACTCTTTTCCTACCTGATTGGAGGACTGAAGGGTGGAACAAAGAACTTCCTAAGCCTCCAGATGAAGAGGGCTTATGGGAATACCACATCTTCTCTTTTGCCATCAAAGAATGTCTAGTACATGCCCCTTTCTCTTCATTCACATGATCACTACCCTTGTACAGGCTCTCATCAGCACATAACAGGATGACGGCAATTACCTCCTGGTGGATCTGCCTGCCTCACATTGTACTCATTTCACTCCATCCCCCATTCAGCTGTCAAAGTGATTTTCCTGAAGTGGAGGTGCACCCATATCTCTCCCCTACTTATTAAACACAAGTGCCTCCCTGTCTCTTCCAGGATCAGATATGAAATCCTCTTTTGGACATTTAAAACCCATTGTTCCCCTCCAATCAATCTTCTAGACCCCTAGACTGACCTGCCTGCCCACCCATGCCACTCCATCTCTCACCTCTATGCATTAAAAAACACTGATTGCTTTTCCTACTACCATTCTTGGAATTATTAATTTTTTTAACCTTAATTCCATCTTCTGGCTTCCCTGGATTCCTTCAAGATTAACTCAGATTTCATCTTCTGCACAAGTCCTCTGCCCCCTACCTTCTTTCCCTATAAGATTATGTGTATGTGTCCTATATGTACATATTGATTCACATGCTAGAATGCTAGCTCCTTGAAGGCAGGGTTTGTTTTGGCCTTTCTTTGTGTCTCCAGAGCTTATTAGCACATACCTTGGCACAAATAAGAGATTAATAAATCCCTGTACCGAAGTTAAACAAACAAACAAAAAACTAGAGGGGAAATTGAGGAAAGGAGATTGTAAGAATGATTCTGCATTCTTGTCCCTCTCCCTCCTGACCTTGAATCTCTAACTTGATATGGAAAAAAAATGTGAAGTTCTTGCCATAAATAACAAAAGCGCCATTCAGCCTTGTGTAGTCTCTAACACCTTCTTCCCATAATCTCCAATATCACGATTGCCTTCACTTGTTATTTCTGCTGCTTCTTTTCTGTTTCCCTGCTTTGGCTATCACCTTTGCTTTGTGGTCTTTCTCTTGTCTTAAGAGTGCTCCATGTTAAAATGGTTTACTTCGTGGCCACATTTTACCCCAAAGTTAATGTCTGAGCTAGGACTAGATTCTATGACAATGCCTTATGCAGTGGTCATCCGTGACTGCTCAAGAGCTCTTCTTGTAAGAGGAACTGAGTGTCACCAATGGTATGTTTTACTCTATCAGTGCCTGGAACCCATGAAAAACACCATCTGTTGAGACTTCCAGCACCAATAAAAAGAGCCAGTATTTATATAGAACATCAAGACATGCAAAGTGTGTTACATATATCATGTCTAACTTACACAACAACCCCTGTGAAGTAGGTGATACTCTTATTGACATTTTACAGATGAGGAAACCCAGGCTGGTAATGAGAGAAGTTAAGTGACTTGCCCAGGGTCATAAAGCTCCTAAGTGTTTGAGGCAGGATTTGAACTCAAGTCTTCCTCACTCCAGGTCCAACATTCTCCCCACTATGGCACCTACTAAGCCTGAGCAACTTGGTTGGTCCCTTTGTGTGCCCAGCAGTCTCTAGAACCTGATAACTACAATAGATTTCAGTAGATGTTTATTGATCCCACTTGATGTGAGTTTTTCAGTTGTCTCTTTCACTACCTGCTACTTTTCTCCATTCCTTCTATTCCTTCCCCCTCCCTCTTTTATCCTTTCATCATTTGCCCTCTTTTGAGTTTTATAAAATTAAATTTGTCTGTTTTTCAGTTGTGTCTGACTTTGTGATCCCATTTTAGATTTTCTTGGCAAAGATACTGGAGTGGTTTGCCCTTTCCTTCTCCAGCTCATTTTATAGATGAGGAAACTGAGGCAAACAGGGTTAAGTGACTTGCCCAGGGTCACACAGCTGTTAAGGGTCTGAGGCTGGATTTGAACTCAGGTCTATCCCGATTCCAAGTACTCTACCCACTATGCCACCTAGCTACCCATAAAGTTACATATTATCTGTTAAAAGTCATAGCTACAAATCTTTGAGGTTTTTAGGAAGAACATCTCATAGTTGACAGTTTCACAGATGACATTTACCTGTGCACCTAGGTATCACCTCGGTTTTTCTTCTGAGCTCTTTCTGAGGGTACAATGCTTATCAGGCTGTGCCTTGGAGCTCATTCCTGTGCTCTTGCCCCCTGGCTCCAAAGGGGTGGTGGTAGAGAATATCACCCCATGGTATCCTTGGAGAGTCTCCATGACAGCAGGGAGGTCAATCCGTGAAGAATCCCACATAACTTAGACTCTGTGTTATTCAGGAATTTGTTTTCTAAAAATGAAAGGATAAATGATTGGCCCTCTTGGTGTCTGCTTGGAGCATCCACCTGACTTTGAGAACACACTGAACCTGCCAATACCAGCTTCCCCTTTATTCTGGCAGCCCACCTACTTTTCCTAGAGTGAGAGTTACACCCCCTTGGAGTTTCCTTCTATGCATAAGGAAATACTTAACTCTATTTTCAAGATACTACAAAAATATCACATTTATTGACACATGAGTATTAGAACACTGAAATTGAAGGGAGAGAAAAGAGATGACCTACTAAAAATGAAGCATCAATTACTGCTCAGAACCTGTACCCATATTTTATTATACTTTAGAGGCTGTCACTCCTTAGATATAATCTATTGCATTATAGAGATATAACACATGGTCAGTGTTTCCCATTTTGGCTACATTTATTAGCACAGATGACATCTAGGCTGTGGTGGTAGGGCAGAGGGGGCTCCCTGACCACATAAGCACATCTGTTCACAGAAGAGGCAATCTGGTAACAATGGAAAGGATGCTGCCTCTGGAGTCAGAGAATCTGGGTTCAAATCTTACCTCTGCCACTTGCTACCTGTTGTGTTCCTGGCCAAGCCACTGGATCTCTCTTAGCCCCAAATTCCTTATCCAGATCTAGATCTATGATCATATTAAAAATATCATTAGGGGTATGACCTATCTCTGTTGATAGGTCATTACTGGCAAGCCAAAAGCCATCCTTGTCAGAAGTGACATCTCTGAAGGAAATGTCAAATGTTATGTTCATCTGTTCAAAAGAATGTTAGTTGCTTCCTCTTAGCAACCTTGTCCGTAAATTTGTCAAGGTAAATTTGTCAAATGTAGGCAGAGTAGATTGCGAATTCTTTTATGACCTGCCCTACACATCTGTGTATATCCTGCAATCTCAGCACTGTGTGGAAGACTCAAACAAAGACCTTGATTGACATCCAATTAAAAAAAAAACAACCCAAAAAACTCCCCAAGTGTCAGTACAGTGATATATTGTTGTTCTTTAGTTGTATATGACTCTTCATGACCCCATTTGGGGTTTTATTAGCAAAGAGATTGGATTGGTTTGTTGTTTCTTTCTCTAACTCGTTTTACAGATGAGGAAAGCTCAGGCAGACAGGGATAAGTGACTTACCCACAGTCACACAGCTAGTAAATATCTGAGGCCAGATTTGAACTCAGAAAGAAGAGTCTTCCTGACTCCAGGCACCGCCTAGTGCAACATCCCTTTTGAGGTTGAAGTGCATAATTTAAGGTGAACAAAGGGAAATGGTGCAGTGAAAAGAATAATTGATTTGCAGTTAGAAGGCCTAGGTTTAAAGCTGACTTCTGTCTCTACCTGGGTGACCTTGAAGAAGTCAATTTAATTCTTTGGGCCTCAGCTACTTCATCTGTAAAGTAGGGGCTTGAATGAGATGATTTTTCCCTTTTATGCTTCTAAATCTATAGGTTAATGGTAGATTCTTTTCCTTTTCTAGGGCAATCTCTCCTTAGAGGAGAGAACAGAACGCAGTGAATGAGACTGGACAATAGTGGCCTGGTTCACAACTTCTAAGTCCATTCTCCCTCTGCTGTCAGCAAAGACCAAGATGAAGATGAAGCTCTCTCACCCACACAAGTGAGCGTCTAGTAGATCATGGACACTGTCCCCCTGAAGTCCAGAGAGAGATGCTGGAAAGATAATTAATGACAAGGAAGAAATCCCCCACGACTCTTTTTATATCTATCTGTCTGTCTGTCTGTCCATCCGTCCGTCCGTCTGTCCGTCTGTTTATTTATTTATTTATTTGCTTTTTTGGAGGAAGGAAAACAGGGCAGTTGGGGTTAAGTGACTTGCCCAAGGTCACATGGCTAGTAAGTGTTAAGTGTCTGAAGCCAATTTGAACTCGGGTCCTCCTGACTCCAGGGCCGGTGCTCTCTCTATGCCACCTAGCCACCCCTTCCAAGACTCTTTTTAGAAGGCTTTATTCCTTTCAAAGGAGTTTTGTCGACATTGTCACATTTGATCTTTAGCAGCTCAGTGTAATGGATAGAGGGCTAGTCTTGGAGTCAGGATGACTTGGGTTTGTGTCTTATCTCAGACATACGCTAACTATGGGAATATGGTCATGGTTATTTAACTTCCAAGCGCCCACAGCAACTCCGTAAGACCATAAATTGTAGACAGATTGCTGATCCCAACTGATGGAAGGATTTTCTATTAAATCCCAATACAACCTGGTTTAGGATGCTAGAGGATTTTGGAGTTGTAGCACTGGAGGATGCATAGGCAAAGGCCTGGAGAATGGTTATAACTGAACAGAATACAGTCCTGCTTACCAACACTTGTGAGTACCATGCTCCCTCTTAGTACCCAACAAAAGTGTGTGTTTCTACCATGTGCGGTGTTTGTTGTATTCAAGGTTTCACATACTTTTCAGGGCATGTTGAGATAGGCACATGTAAGAGGTAGTGTAAAATAGTGGAAAGAGGTCTGGATTCAAATCTAACCTCTGTTACTTCCTATCAGTGTGACTTTGGGCAAGTCATAAACTCTTTAGGCCTTAGTTTCCTCATCTAGAAAATGAGGGAGGATGACAACCTTACAGCCTCTAAGGTCTCTTTCAACTTTAAATCTATAATACTATACTCTGATTCAGAATAAATATTCCCCATGTTTTTGTGTATGTGTGTGTATGTACTTTTCATTATATATATATATATATATGTGTGTGTGTGTGTGTGTGTGTGTGTGTGTGTGTGTGTATACATATAATTGAGGTTAACTCAACACTAACCAATAGAATGCTTTAGGGTATAGTAGGGTAAGTGAGAAAAGGACTCCTTTCCTTACTGAAAATTTTTCATTCTTTATCAGAAATTACAAATATAGCCACTCTCCATTATTCTCCCTAACTGAAACCACTCGTGGTATGGGAATATCTCTCTATTTATCTATCTATCTATATACATATATATATATATATTTTTTTTTGGTAAATTTTTATTTTCAGTTCCAAATTTTCTCCCTCCCTCTGCCTCCTCCTACATACATTGACAAGACAAGAAATATATCCATTATTCATATGAAGTAATGCAAGGCATATTTCCATAGTTTTGGGAAAAAAAGGCAAGAAAAGTAAAAGAAAAAATATGCTTCAATCTGCACTCTGAGTTGATTGGCTCTCTTTCTGGAGGTGGATAACGTGTTTCATCACGAGTCTTCTAGAATTGTTTTGGGCCATTGTATTGATCAGAGTTACTAAGTCTTTCACAGATTGCTTTCCTGTTCTACTTCTTCTACTTTGTATCAGTTCATACAAGTCTTCTCAGGTTTTTCTGAAACCATCCCCTTCATTTCTTATAGCAAATAGTATTCCATCATATTCATATACCATGACTTGTTTGGCCACTCCCCAACTGATGGGAGTCCCCTCCGTTTCCAGTTCTTTGACACCACAAAAAATAGCCTGTATGAATATTTTTGTACATGTTTCCCTATTCCTTTCCTTTTTCTTTAATCTCCTTCAGTTTTAGACCTAGTACCCATATTCCTGGGTAAAAGGGTATGAATAGTTTTATTGCCCTGTGGGCATACTTCCAGACTGATCTCCAGAGCAGTTGGACTAGCTCCCAGTTCCACCAACAGTGCATGGGTACGCTTACTTCTGATATTCCCTCTAGCACTTGTCCCTTTCCTTTTCTGTCACCTTGGCCAATCTGATGGGCATGAAGTGGTATCTCAGAGTTGTTTTAATTTGCATTTTTCTAATCGTTAGTTATTTAGAGCATTTTTCATAAGATTATTGATAGCTTTGATTTCTTCTAAAAACTGACCGTTCATATCCTTTGAGCATTTATGAGTTATTATGTTTTTATAAATTTGTCTCAGTTCTCTATTATTGGAGAAATGAAACCTTTTTCAGAGAAACTTTCAATAATTCCCCCAATTTCTTGATTTTCTTTTTTTTGACTGCATTAGTTATGTTCATTCAAAACCTTTTAAATTTTATGTAATTAAAATTATCCGTTTTATCTCCTTTGAACCTCGCTCTTTCTCTCTGCATCGATCTAACATGTAACTTATTCCATGTTTCCCTAATTTGCTTATGATACCATCCTTTATGTTTAAATTATTTGCCCGTTTTGGAATGTGCCCTTATTTTAGCATATGGTGTGAGATGCTGGTCTAGACTCAATTTCTTCCAAGCAATGCTCTAGTTTTCCCAGGAGATTTTGTCAGACGGGGAGTTCTCGCCCCCAAATGGAGATCTTTTGACTTGTCAGTCATGAGGCCATTTGGTTTTTTGCTTCTTTGTGTTTGTTTTATTGTTTCTTGGTGTCTTATGGAGTCGTGAGCTTCCACTTGACCAATTCTAATTTCTAATGAGTTATTTTCATCACTGAGGCTTTGGACCTCTTTTACCATCTGACCAATTATGATTTTTAAAGAGTATTTTCTTTAGTACTTTTGGTGCCTTTTAAAAATCCAAGCTGCTAATTCTCTTTTCACAATTTTCTTGCATTGGTTTCATTTATTCCCCTAGTTTTTCCTCTGCTGTTGTTGTGTGATTAAAAAAATTTTTTTTGCTCTTTTTTATCTCCTTCTTTAGCTCTTCTGGGAATTTTTTTGGGCTTGTGTTCCTTCTGCATTTTGCCTTTACGTTTTGGTTGGAGACATTTTCCAGTCATTATCTTCTTGGTTTGTGTCTTGAGTTTCCCTGCCACCATAGTAGTTTCTTATTGTTTGTTCCTTTTTTAAGCCTGCTTCTTTGGACTTTGTGTTAGATTTGGGCTCTTCTCACCTTTGGGGGTGGAGAGAATGTCTGACTTTTTACGTCCAGTTGCTTTCACAGCTAAATCTGGGGGCTAGTAAGTTTTCGGTGCTTTCAAGGTGGTGTAATCCAGGGAGAGCTCTGGTTAGTGCCTACCAGGTCTGCACTCTGGTCCTTAGCCTCATGACTACTGCTGTTCCTCTTTGCCCTGGAACTGCAACCCAGAACTGGGTGATTGGCAATGGAGTTGCCAAATGCCTCTGATCCTGTGCCCATGCAAGTACAGGGGTTCCCTGAAATCTCTCTCTGACCAGGTGTTCAGTTTCTTTACCTTCCCTTGGTGCTGGGCTCTACTGGGCCACTGCTGTTCCCAAGGCCCACAGCTAGGCCAGCCACCACTTTAGAGTTCACAGATCTCACTTTCTGTCTTCCTAAGCTTCCCTAGACTGGAAAAAAAATGACTCTGTAACTTTTTGTTAGTTATCCCACTCAGAATTCAATTTGGTTCACTTTTTAACGTTATTTAGAGGAATGTCTTGAGAGAACTCAGAAAAAAAAATGCTCAGTTCACTCCAGCATCCTGGCTCTACCCCTGGGGATGTCTTTTTTTTTTTTTTTGGAGAGGGGGAAGGCAAGACAATGACTTGCCCAAGGTCACACAGGTAGTAAGTATGATCAAGTGTCTGAGGTTGGATTTGATTTCAGGTCCTCCTGACTCCAGGGTCCTTTATTCACCACACCAGCTAGCTGCCCTGTAGATGTCTTTCTAAAGCAAATAATACAGGAAGTAATTCACTTTTGTGTTTGGAAAGGAAGGGGAAGGGAATAAGCAGTCACATTGTGTTTACTATGTGCCCGGTGCTGTGCTAAGTACTTTACAAATACATACACACACATATATGTATATTCCTCCTAACAGCCTTGGAAGGCAGGTAATTTACCTTCTTTTTAAAATTTAGGAAACTAAGGTAAACAGACATTAAGTGACTTTCCCATTGTGTCATTAAGTGACATAGCCAATGAATGTCTGAGACTGGATTTGAAACTGGGTCTTCCTGATTCAAGGACCAGTGCTCTATCCACTCACTGGATCCCAGCACCACTTTGCTGCCTCATTTAGAATGCATTAAAGCCCTTTGAAAACCTTAAAATGCTATAGAAATGTGAAATATTCTTATTTTTATACTTTTTGGGTGGTTTGGGCCAGAGAAATGACCTCCAAGGTTCCTCCCAGGTCTAGATCTATGAACCTATACAATGAAGTGGTACATTGTGTCATTTTGCCTTACTGATTATAGTTAGTTTTGGTTAAAATTAAAATGAGCCTGTCCTTAATGAGCATCCATGGAGGAGGAACCAGGCACAAGAAGTGGGACACAAGCCCAAAAGTGTATTGGGTAGCAGGAGAAACAAGCTTGGGATTAGAAATTGGCCATAGAAAATCCCCAGTGTGGATAATGGCCCTAAGGATTCCCCCTGGGCTCATTGTGCCTGCTGGCAAAGGTCAGACTGGGCTCCTTTCCTGGATGGAGTTCCTCCTATTTGTCCCAACAAGAGAGTCATCTGCCAGCAGTAGGAGCTGCATGACACATACCGTTCTCACCCACTACAATCCTGCATTGCCGGTGGCTGGAGCTCTGGTTTCTGTCCATGTCACAGGGCTGTGTTCAGTCAATTTGAGGTGTGGCAGTTTGCCCATGATGATTCTGAACACATCTCAGTAAGAGAGTAGTTTGATTGTTCCAAAGATGAGAATATTTGTTCATTCTACGGATGAGGATGAGACTGGCTATTTATATACTTCACTTGTAAGCATCTAAGTAGGGCAGTTCTCAAAAGGACTGATGGTGTTCTTGGAGCCAATGCTCCCATTCCCTATATTGAAATGCTTAGAATATGTAAATGTTGCCTTTCTGTCCTCATCTGTGCTTTGTGTTCATTGGGTGGAGTTACTCTGTGATATAAATAAGTCCGTTTTCAATTCATTTAAGAACCTAGACAGAGTCCTTTGGACCAGGGGAAATGTAAGCATTTAAAAAAAATGTTTGTTACTTTCATATGAGTTTTTGTTTTGTACCCTGGATGGCTGCCACTGCCACCACTGGAGACGGCCAGAAAGAAATTTAACCTGGTACTACTCAAAAGGGCTGTGGTTTATGAATGGCCTTGATTTTCATGGCAATTGTGGACCTGGATCTGATCATTCTAAAGATAGGGCTCCTGGAGAAAAAGATTGTTTCATAGTAAAATTTATATCAGCTAATTTTTTAAGGTTATCTATTTAAAGATTTTCATAGCAGTATTATATTTAATTGTGTAAAACCAAAGGCAATTTAAATGCCCAACAGCAGAGAATGGTTAAATCATGGTACTCTACATTATTGTAATGACGTACCCAAATGCAGTTAAGAGTGACAACTTTAGAGACCATTCTGGAAAGATATTTATGAAATAATTCAAAGTGATTAAAAGTAGAACTAGAAGACGTGAATACAAAATAGCTACAATGATAGGGGATAGGGACTGGATCTTGGATTTTGTTGTGTGGTTATCCAGCTCTGGATAAAGAAACTCCCTTTTCCAATGTAGGGAAGTACTTTCTCAGAAATTTACAGTCTCAGAAAGTTTAGAGAATCTCTTTGAGCAAATTTGACCATGTTTGGTCAAATATGGACCACTCTAGGGCCGTATTAGGCCCATAGCACTCCCAAGTGCTTCCTGAACTATATTAAAATGTAATAGGGAAAGATTTGACAAAGCAAATGAAAATACAATAAAGCATAGATAATATTATTATGTGTTTTTTTCTCAGGCAATGTGCAGCCTACAGGGATTTATTTAGTGGTCCTCTTTCTATTTGAGCTGAACATCTTTGGCTTACGGTCATGTTAGGGGACTTGCCCGGGCTCACACAGGCTTGTCAGACTTGAGCCCTGGGTCTTTCTGACTCTGGCTAGTTCTATATTCACTGCATGACACTACTTCAAACTATGATGATATAAAAGAAAAAGCAAATAAAAAAAATGCCGATGGAAATTTAGAAGGAGTAGTTGGAGAGATATGATATTTTAAAGTTTAAAATTAATTTCTAATGTTTTATTAGCTGTTTAATGACTTTAATTAGTTGTATCAATATTCAATATTAAGTTTGAATACTGAGCACAAGTCGAGTAAACAAGACAAGACAACACAAGAATTTGAGCACCTGTGATGTGTCAGGCTCTGGGCTAACAACTGGGGATACAAAAAAGGCAAAAGACAGTTCTTGCCCTCAAGGAGCTTGTAGTCTAATGGAATAGACAACAAGAAAACAATTGTGTATGAACAAGACAAATACAGGATAAATTGGACATAATTAGCCAAGGTAGTTGTTGGTTGTGGTAGTTGTGGTAGTAGTTGTCCAAAATGACATCACTATGTTGGGGTCAAGGTACAGTGATGTCATTTATGCTCAACCTGTGGTAGAGTCTTCTGAGCTCATATTGGTCTGACTGTGGTTGATCAGACCAGTGTGAGCTCAGAAGGTTCTACCATAGGTTGGGCACAAATAGCCCACATGAATGTTTGGAGTGGAGATATCTATAAATTTGTATGTCTCATGTTTCTTTTGAGCTACTGTGATTCTGCTTTGCTTATAGAATACAGTACCTTCATTAATGTGGGAATGGCAACTGGGAGGTCCTTTGCCAGTATCTCCCGTGTCTCATAATTGATATTAAAGTTCTTCAGAGATACCTGAAGAGTGTCCTTGTATCACTTCTTCTGACCTCTATGTGAATGCTTGCCTTGTGTGAGTTCTCCATAAAATAGTCTTTTAGGCAAACTCATGTTTGACATTTGAACAATGTGTCCAGCCTATCAGAATTGCACTCTTTGTAGCAGAGTTTGAATACTTGACTGTTAAGCTTGAGAAAGGACCTCAGTGTTGGGTACCTTATCTTGCCAGGTGATCTTTGGAACCTTCCTAAGCTAATTCAAATTATATTTGATTTATTTCACAGGCATACAACAATGAGGTCAGCACAATTGCTCTGTAGACCTTCAGTTTACCTGTTCTCTCCCACACTTTCCTCTGGAGCCATCCAAGCACTGAGCTAGCTTTGGGAATGCATGTGTCAACCTTAACATCTACATGTACATCCTTAGAAAGTATGCTGCCAAGGTAAGTGAACTTATCCACAACTATGCCCAAAGGGCTATAAAACTGTGCTTACCCTTTGATCCAGCAATACCACTTCTCGGTCTGTATCCCAAGGAGATCATAAAAAAGAGAAAAAGACCCATATGTACAAAAATGTTTATAGCAGCTCTTTTTGTGGTGGCAAAGAATGGGAAATTGAGGGGATGCCCATCAATTGAGGAATGACTAAACAAGTTGTGGTATATGAATGTGATGGAATACTATTGTTCCATAAGAAATGATGAGCAAGCGGATTTCAGAAAAGACTTACATGAACTGATGCTGAGTGAAATGAGTAGAACGAGGAGAACACTGTGCACAGTAATATTGTGTGATGGCCAGCTTTGATAGAATTAGCTCTTCTCAGCAATGCAGTGATCTGAGACAATTTCAGAAGACTCATGATGGAAAATGCTCTCCAGATCCAGAGAAAGAACTATGGAATCTGAATGCAGATAGAAGCATACTATTTTTTCTGTTTTTGTTTTTGTTTTTTGTCATTTTAACCTTATTTACAACATGACTAATGTGGAAATATATCTAATATGATTTCACATGTATGGCCTATATCAGACTGCATGGTGTCTTGGAGAAGGGAGAAGGGAGGGAAAGAAAATTTAGCACCTAAAATCTTATAAAAATGAATGTTGAAAACTAAAAATAATTAATTTTTTTAAAAAAGGAATTTATCCACAATATTCAAAACTTCTCCATTTGCTATAACTGATAGTTGCATGTATAGATCGTGTGGTGCTCATTGGTAAAGGACCTGTTTTCTTGGTGTTAATTGTTAGGCTAAAATTAGCACAAGAAGCAGAGAACTGATCTGCACTTTGTTGCTTCTCAGCCTCAGAGTCTACACTGAATGTGCAAATCATCTGTGAACAAAAAGTTGAGCACCAGCTCTCCCTCCACCAGTACACAAGCATGGGATAGTGAATAGGTATCTATCTCACCTTAGAGTCAGGAAGATAGATGTTGAAAACCCAACTTTGATACATACTGTGTGACCTTAGGCAAGTCATTCAACCTCTCAAATACTCTAGGATAGTCTCAGATTTGCTCCCCCCCCCCCAAAAAAATTTCCCTACCAATGTAATCTCCCATCTGGGCATTTAAATTGATGTTCACAGTAAATCCTCTAATTAAAAACCCTTTTCAACATGATGCTCCTTTTCATGTGATGTAATTTTCTTGTTTATTCTTATTTTCCCCTATGTGTCTTAACCAGGAAGCCCATTGAAACCTCTTCATAAAATATTTTTTAAATTTCTGCTTTCCTAAAAAAAAAAATTGGCTAAAATTTGACTCTAGATGCCAAATTCAGTTTCCTACATGTTTTTGGTGCACCATTTCTATCACTACTCTCCTACTTCATTGTTGAAAAAAGCAAAACATTGGGTTTGATTCTTTATAAGCTTGTGGTTACAATGAACCCTCGATTTATAAAGGGGAGAGCCTCTTCTTTAACCCTTCTCCTGTACTCTCCGCTAACTGAATCAATTCAGTTAAATGAAACAAGCATGTATTAAGTGCCTACTATGTTGCCAGAACTGGCCTAGGTCTTGAGCAGCGGTTCTTGACCTGTGGGTCATGACCCCTTTGGGGGTCGAATGACCCTTTCACAGGGGTCGCCTAAGACCATTGGAAAACACATATTTCTGATGGTCTTAGGAATGGAGACACCGCTCCTCTATCCATCTCCAGGCGGGTCTGCCCACATGCAGATACACCCACATACGAGTATTAAAGGGTCGTGACATTAGGAAGGTTGAGAACCACTGGTCTTGAGGATATAAAAACAGAAACCAAGCTGTCCCACCCTCAAAGAGGATACATTCTACAGGCTGATATTCAGTCTTTAGGTCACTGTGATGCCCTCTCAGAGAGCTTTAGTAAATGGATTGGAAATACAGCAGTGACTTCTGGTCAGTCCACTACTGATGAGAATTGATCCTTGCCAGGAAGAATAATGAAGATGATGGGGAAGGGGACCCCTTCGGGTGAAGGGAATTCCAAGGAAGTTTGCATGCAACTCAATATCCAAATATGGAAAGTGGTAGCAACTGGACTTATGAGTTGTTGATATAGGGAACTCCCAGCTGAGAAAATCCCTTCTACTAGTTAAGTAACTTTAGTCTTAGATGACTAAAGCACTGAGAAGTTAATTGTTTTGTTGAGGTTCACATAGCCAGGAGGGATTTGAATTCAGGTCTTCTTGGCTCTATGGTGGGTTCTTCTGAAAGGAGTCCTTTCCTTATGGGGATATGGATGGGCTTGAAAAATAACCCAGTGCAGTAAATTGCGATAACTCCTTATCAAGCTTAATGGCTGTGGTACTAAAACCCCTTTTAAATTGTGTTGCAATCATGGCCTTGGCTCTGCTTCCAGTTGAGACACTGATTCTTGATCTGGTCCTTTGAGCCCCGTGGTCTGTGTTCACTTGGATTGGTCTCTCACTAATTCCATTCCCTACTTGCCTAGGAAATTTCTCATTGCTACTCTTTCTCTGCTTTCTGCCAAATCTTTCACTTAGGAGACATGATGAGTGCCTGCTGCCTTCCTCACAATTGGGATATAACAGTGGGCAGAAAAGGCCGTGATGTACACCAAGAATTTAAGTTAGTGGAAGAGGAGCAAAATTAAGAGTAGACTTGGAGAGGCAGCATGGAGAAGTGGCTAGGACACTGGCTCAGGAATCAGATATTTGCTTAGATGGTTGCAGGTTGTATGGCCCTGGTCAGATTCCTGGGTCTTAGTTCCCTGATCTGTAAAATGAAAGAATTGAAACTGATGACTTCTGAGGCCCCTTTCAGCTCTACACCTATGATCCTATGATTCTAGGCCAAGAAGATCTGAAGAGGGTTAGCAGCAAAGCTACCATGGCTGTACAAGAAAGGACAAGGCTAGCATAGTTACCAGCTAGCAGTCTCTAAGCTAGCAAGTTGTATAATCAGAGCTTGCTTTGAAACAAGTCCTTTTTGAAGGGGCTACAAGGGAAAGTTTGGGGAAGTTAGGTGGTGCTGTGGATAGAATGCTGGGACTGGAGTTAGGAAGACTCATCTTCCTAAGTTCAAATCCAGCCTCAGACACTTACTAGCTATGTGACCCTGGGCAAGTCACTTAACCTGTTTACCTCAGTTTCCTCATCTGTAAAATGAGTTGGAGAAGGAAATGAAAAACCACTCCAGTATCTTTGCCAAGAAAACCCAAATGGGCTCATAGAGAACTGGATACAAATGAAATGAATGAATAATCACAAGGGAAAGCTACCCAATCCTAGGGTGGGCCAGCTCAGTTTTTAATTGCCTCTTTTGACTAAATCATGGCATGGTTTGTAGACAGATGGTGATAAGAATCCTCAGAATTATTTCCTCCTTTTGGGATAACTAACTTTCAGGTGGGCTATTTGAGATGCCAGGTATGGCCTTGTCACCCAAATCAGGGAGAGTCTTTAAGAATGGAGATCTTGGCTTTCAGTTCCTCTCTGTGCGCATGGTCTGGGGTCCTGGAGAATAGCACTATTATTTCTCTGGGGGCTCCTAACAGTAATGTTTTATGCTTCCACATGTGAACTCTACTTTGTCCCTTCTACATAGCCAGGAAGGGAAACAATAATTAGCAGCATCTGCTGAACTATTCTGCCCTATGTACTTTTGGTCTGATTGTAGTCAATGCATAAAATACAGTCATAACCTATATTCGTACAGGACTTTACAAAGTGCTTCCTCGTATATGATCTTATTCGATCAATGTGACAAACACTGTAAGGTCAGTATTATGTCTGTTTTACAGATGTAGAAACTGAGGCTTAAGAGTTTAAGTGACTTGTCTAAAGTTACACAACTTGGTAGAGCCAGGATTTAAATATAAGCCACTTGACTTTAAGCCCAATGCTCTTTTCTACCATCTCTGATTTTACATGGTCCCACTTCTTTTAAACATGAAATTCTTTGTCTGCTGCTAGTCTTAATATACCTCAAGTCTATGTAAGGCTTCAGTACTTCAATGGCTCCTGATTCTCATTGGTAGGATATTCCTTGCGGTACGGCAGAGAGCACTTGGGAGTGTTGCTAACTGGTCAGCTGATTCCATGTTGGATACCTTCCATACCATTTGTTTTGCAAAAGTCATTGTCAAAATGCTGCTGCTTATTTATGCCTACCATATGTCTTTTTCTTACTCTTTGGATCATCCATCATATTGATTTTTTGGAGGCTAGTGTCCCACATTTTGTAGCCATATAATTTCACTGAAAGAGTTTCAGTATAAAAAGATTGAAATTGGGGTTAGGAAGCAGCTTGGAATCATTTTAAAGCACTGGACAATTTTTCAGATTAAATTCATCTCATTTTCTGTCCCCTGTTCAGTTCTGGGCCTAGCTCTTTGTTTACTGGAAGTATCTGTCCTATGCCAATGGAATAACTCAATGGGATACCCACCCAAGGAATGTTAAAGTCAGTCTTTACTCCTCTGTATATTTTCCCAAATTATCCTTCTAAGGTAGAGAAGTGACAGTGTCATCCCCATTCTCCAGAGTCATCAGTAGCTTTTTATTGCCCCTCTGATAAAATACAACCTTTTCAGCCTGGCATTTAAGGCTTTTGTGAACTTTGGTGTCAAGAGAAACTCAAGTACAAGCTGTTTATATCTCCTGAATCCACAATTTTGTCTGAAATCTGACCTTGAGAGAACTGGCATTGGAACCTAGGTTTGAGGCTTGCTCTGACATTTAATGGCTGCAAAATCATCAAATGATTACCCTGGGCAAATCACTTAAACTCTTAATGCTCTAGGACCAGAAGTGTCAAGCTCCAAGAGGCCTGCAAAACTCCCAAGTGCCACAGGAACCAGATTAAAATGTAATTGGGAAATGTTTACCGAAATAAATAAAAATACAATGCAACATAGATAATGTTAATTTGTGATTTCCTAAGTTAATATGTGAAGCCAGCGGTATCTCTTTCCTTTGGTGTTTGACACCACTGCTCCAGGCAGGCAACTCTCTAGAACTATAAATTGTCCACAGAGTGTTGATTTCTATCCACTTACTTTTCATCTTCACCTCAGAATCCTTATTTTCCATCAATGTTCAGTACCAACTCCTCAGGGAGGCTTTCTCTGACTACTGCCATGGCTTTCAGCCAGTGCTTTCTTCTTCCTCAAATTGCCTTTTATTTAAGTACTTAATAGTGCACATAGTATATCTTTTCTGTCCTCAATTAGAATATGGGCTGGAGCACATCTTTTAATTTTTGCATCCCTGGCACCTAGACCACTAACTTGCACAGACTGTTTAATAAATGTTTGTGGTATTGAATCAATGGAATCTTATTGGAAGAGTTCAGCTCTTCTTTCCTCCTAATGTTACCGTCTCCAAATACAGTTTAAGCTGGTTCAGGGACTCATGGAAAGTCCACCCAGGAAGTGACCTTAGGGCTCTTGCAGTCAAACCTCTTAAAATCACTGATGAGGAAACCTGAGGCCTAGAGATGTGCCAAAAATCATGTATTATCAGCGGCAAAGTCAAGGTGTTCTGAATCTTATTTGATTCTAGTCTTCTTTCTATTATACCACAGGGCTCAGGTAGACTGAATTTCTAATATGTCTAATGCAAGCTACTTGTGGGAAGGAATTATTTATTTTTGCCTTTTTATCTCTATCTAGCACAGTGGTTCCCAACCTTCCTAATGCTGTGACCCTTTAATACTCGTATGTGGGCGCAACTGCATGTGGGCAGACCCACCTGGAGACGGATAGAGGAGCCGTGTCTCGGTTCCTAAGACCATCGGGAAATATGTATTTTCCGATGGTCTTAGGCGGCCCCTGTGGAAGGGTCATTCGACCCCCAAAGGGGCTGCAACCCACAGGTTGAGAACTGCTGATCTAGCACATTGGCTGACTCATAGGAGACACAATAAATGCTTATAAAATGTATGAATAAAACCCATCCTTCAAGGCTTTTAAAATATATTCAATCACCACCCTAACTCAGGTAATTGTATCAGATCATAACAGATTTTGAACCAGAAGGAACCATAGAGATAAGAGATTTCCTGTTAAATGTTTAATAACTGACTCTCCAAAAAAATTAAAAATGACTTTAGGACCCACTTTTGAATTTAATATGTATTAGTAACATTTTCTTGATCACTTTTTAAAGTGTAGACACTCAATAAAACAATAAATTGGACCCTGATTTGTAGTGTTTGCTAATTTCTTAGCTGTAAATGCTTTCACTGAAAATTTAACAACCAGATCTTGGAAGCTTATTTGAGATGGCTCATGCATACTCCTTGGAAGTCATCAAGTATAATCCCCTCATTATATTGAGCATAAGTTTGTAGAACTAGAATTGAAAGGAATGCCAGAGATTATCTATTCCAGCTCCCTTGTTTTAAGGATGGGGACACTGAAACCCAGAGGGGAGAAGGTACTTGCCCAGAGTCTTACAGGTAGTGAATACTTACAGTTAGAACCATGGCATTGAGAGTTCAGACAATGTTACTTAAATAAGTTTTCCAAGAAATCTCTTATAAAAGAGATTCCTGTTGATGACTCTTCTCACATCTGCCCTTTAGAGGGTGATAATTGTTCCCAACTTGAAAAACTAGACTGAATAGTCCTTGAAGGCAGGGGGACTGCCTACTTTTGGTAGAGGGTAGGAGAGGTATTAGCAACTGGGAGGATGAGTAAAAACCTTATGTGGAAACTAGTGCTTGATCTGAGCTTTGAAGGAAGCTAGGCATTCTAAGAGACAAAGGGGAGGAAAGAGAAATGTCCTGACAGGAGGGAACCAATTGATAAAAGCCATGGAGATGAGAGGTGTAATAATAGATGTGAAGAACCACTGGAAGACCAGTTTGGTTGGACCACATAGTATGTGTAAGTGAGTAATGGGTAATATGTCTTGAAAGTTGGTTAGACTATGCCCAAAGGGCTCTAAAATTGTGCATACCCTTTGTTCCAGCCATGCCACTTCTAGGTCTGTATCCCAAAGAGATCATAAAAAAGGGAAAAGGACCCACATGTACAAAAATATTTAAAGCAGTTCTTTTTGTGGTACTAAAGAATTGAAAATTGAGGGGATGTCCCATCAGTTGGGGAATGGCTGAACAGATTGTGGTACATAAATGTAATAGAATATTATTGTTCCATAAGAAATGATTCACAAGAAGATTTCAGAAAAACCTGGAAAGATTTACATGAACTGATGCTGAGTGAAGTGAGTAGAACCAGAACATTGTACATAGTAACAGCAACATTGTGTGATGAATGACTTCAATAAACTTAGCTCTCTTTAGCAATGCCATGTTCTAAGACAATTCCAAAAGACTCAAGATATAATATGCTATCCACATCCAAAGAAAGAACTATGGAGTTTGAATGCAGATAGAAACATGCTCTTTTCTCTCTGTTTTTTTTTTCTTTTCTTTCCCCTGGATTTCCCCTTTTATTCTGATTCTTTTTTCACAACATGAATAATATGGAAAGATGTTTAATATGATTATACATGTATAGTCTATATCAGATTGCATTCCATTGTGGGAAGGGGGAGGGGGAAAATTTGGAACTGAAAAGAATATAAAAGTGAATGTTGGAAACTGAAAATAAATAAATAATAATGAATAAAAAAAGAAAGTTGGTTAGAGCTAAGTTTTGAAGGGCTTTAAATGCTAGAGTTATAAGGCCCTTCCACATTGTGGGGTTTAGGGGCATGGCAACCCTGCAATCAGGAAAAACCTAGTAAGATTTTTTTGGCCCTTCCTTTGTACCAGAAAAGAAGTCTGAATCATTATGATATTAAAAGATAAAATATATTGATATTCTACCATACTATACATATGCTTTATGCATTTCTGAGTTTCTAAACTTTTTCTGTGTCATTTGTTGGCCTTACTTTGTCATCTGCAGCTTTCTGCAAAACTCCCCCAAAGTTCCCATTTAATTTCTTATGCCGAGCCGTGATATATTGAAACAGCAGTGGGGAAAGTCTCATTGTAGGATGGATAACTGTATATGATCCTAGAGTCAATAAGGAACCACTGTCATTTTTTGAGACAAGTAGTGACATGGCCAGGGAAGCTAGGTGGCGCCATAGTACATAGAGTGCTTGACCTGGAGTCAGGAAGACTTATCTCCCCGAGTTCAAATCTATCCTCAGACACTTACTAGCTGTGTGACCCTGGGCAAGTCACTTAACCTGTTTGCCTCAGTATCCTCATCTGTACAATAAGCTGGAGAAGGAAGTGGCAAGCCACACCAGTATCTTTGCCAAGAAAACCCCAAATGGGGTCACAAAGAAGTGAACACGACTGAAAAACAACTGAACAACAACAGTGACTTTAGGAATATCACTTTGGGAGATGTGTGTGGAGGACGGATTAGAGAGAGACTAGGCACAGAGACTGATTGGGAGGCTATTGCAGTAGTCGGGGTGAGGGGTGATGAGGACCTGAACTAAGGAGGTTTCCATGTCGTTGGAAAGGAGGAGAAAGGAGGTAAAAATCAACAGAACTTGGGAACTGGTTGGATGGTGAGGAGAGCGAAGGACAGGATAGTTCTGAGTGTCCCCTCAAACACACGGCTTGAAGAGGTACCTGTGTCTGCCACAAAAGCCAATGAAAAGATACATAAGGAATCTGGTTGGTGTGTAATAAAAACCCAAGGAAGACGAGTTCTGGCTCTTCCTGTGCATCCCTTTGGCTCACATATTTGTCTTCCATGCCCTAGCATTGAGACTGGCAGCTAGATGGCATAACGGACAGAATTCTGGGTCTGGAATCAGGAAGACCTGTCTTCAAACCTGGCCCAGACACTTACTCGCGGGGTGAGCCTAGGTGAGTCCCCCCCTCTCAGGCAATCTCACAGGGTCATTGGGAAGACCAAAGAAGATGATATCTCTAAAGTGATTTGCTAACCTCAAAGTGTTATTTGAATGGTAGCTCTTCAAAAATCAGAGTGGAATTTTAGGACATTTAGTGGATGATTTTGAAAACAATAGAGAAGAGTCAGAAGTTCTAACACAGAGAGGCAGTATAGCAGAGTGGGTGAAGAACTACTCTTAGAACCTGGGTTCAGATCTTGCCTTTGACACATACTGGAACCCTGGGTAAGTCACTTAAGTGCTGAGGACTCCCGGTAATGAAAACTCTTAAGTTGCACAGGAGGTGTTGAAAGGCATTAATAGAAGGAATTTCTTCATTTTGGAGTTCCCTAGACCCTTTACATGTGACCTTTTATTATTTTAATTTCTAATTTTCAGTAAGAGAATATTTAATGGACCATTTTGAAAATATTCAAGAAAAGAGACATTCCAACACACAGAGCTTGGTGGCAGTATCCTTCATTTGTTTTTAATAAAATGTTTCTGGGATATTTATATACTAGAGTAAAAATTCTAAATATTTCATGTTTTAGCTAAATTTCTTAATGTCTTTGCCAAAAGTTGAAAGCCAATACGTTTTTATGACTGGCAGAGTATATTATCACTGAGGTTATAATTACAGCTCAGCCAGATTCCTTATGTATCTTTTGTAACAGACATATATTTTTTTGAGCCATATGTTGTTGAAAGATTGTATAATTCTCTAGGACACATATACACACACATAAACACACATGTATATATGTATGTATGTATACATATATATACAAAATATATTTACACTATATATACCATGTATACACATGCTTTCTACGAATCAGTTTATATGTATATAGCTTTATATATATTTTAGTGTATACAGGATACATATAATTTGATATAACATCGCAACATAATGTAATAAAATATAAGATATTGTATGGTATACCACAACGTAACATAAAATAGAATAGCATAATGCAATGTAGTGTATTATACTGTATTATATGTTATAAATTAGTATTATTATATAGTATGCGTTATATATATGTATATAAAACAGTATGTTGCATATATGTGTGTATATTTGTGTATGTGTTAGCTTTAATATCAAGAAATTGCAGTAAGATCTTTGAAACCCTCTGTATACAACAGATGTGTATATATGTATATCAAGGCCTTAGTTTAACCTTTTAGACCTTCTAGTACTATTTCTTTGCCTTCTGCAATATCTCTATGTGTATGTTGTATGTGTGTGTGTGTGTGTGTGTGTGTGTGTGTGTGAGATATGGTGGTGGAAAGGGACCTTGTTGGTGAATTAAGAGTTCGGTTCCTGACTCAGTTCTGCTACTAATTGTCTATGTGACCTTCTGAGTCTCAGTTTTCTCATCTGCGAAGTGGTGAAGTTGAACCTGATGATCTCTGGGTTCTCTAGTTCTGACGTTTTGTCGTATTAGAGACAGTTGTGGCTGGCTTGCAGTATTTTCCTTACACTGTCTTGAATTGTAAATATTATTATAACTGTTATTACTGTATTATCATTTGTAGACTCCGGTATTAAAGGTTGCAAGCTCTCTGAGGACAGGGTTTCTTGTCTCATACTTTTTGATATACCCCATGGTACTAACAAAGGGCTTCAGGGCCTTGCATACTGGAGGTACCTTACTTAGAAAGCTCCAGTTGAAGGAATCCTGCCCTTATTGTTGAATGTGTCAGGGAGACCATGGCCACAGTAAGTCCTGGGGCTCTCCACAGTGCACCTTTTCAGGTCGTGTCCCAAGTCGCTTTCAACCTTTTCTTCACTGTGAACAATATTCTTGGCCTTAGGTACTACAGAGATAGTAATAATGTGAATCTGAACAAAACACTAAATATTCCTGGGCCTCAGCTTCCCCTGACAGATCCCTTTCTATCATCACATCACATTACATCACACACACATTTCATACATTGAGATACTGCACAAAGGAAAGAATTGGTGTTAGGAGGTCTGAAAGGTAAAACTGAGCTCTCAATCTGGCGGTAACATTACTTAGACCACTTCGCTCTGAGGGCTGTTGTAAGCAAAGGACTTCATAAAGTTTAAAGCCCTATGTAAAAACATAACCAACATGGGCTTGGGGCAGGTGTGGTGGTTTGGGGCAGGATTGGGGCCTTTCCAGGCTTCCTTTCACTTTAGAGCTCCCCTCAGCTCTGGCCTCAAATGGACACGGATGGGGTTCAATCTTAGGGGAGCCTGACCTTCAAAGAGAGGTCAAACTCTATTTTATTGAATTCTCCAGCTCTGCATACCTACAATACCATGTTACATTAGTCAGATCATTTAAACCAAAAGGCAAATAAATGACCTCTTAAATTCTGTGTGATTCCCTCTCCTTCTTTAAGGAGTTTGTCTCAGAGAAAAAGTTGTGACTCCTGTCAAAATTTCTCCAAGCCCCCAGTTAGGAAAATTTCTAGAACTTAGGCACGGGTCAGGTTCTCTTTATCATTCAATTTATGTTGCTGTTTGCTTGTTTTAATTATGCCAGACTCCTCATGACACCATTTGGGGGTTTCTTGGCAAAGATCCTGGAGTGGTTTGCCATTTCCTTCTCCAGCTCATTTTGCAGATGAGGAAACTGAGGCAAACAGGGTTAAGCGCCTTGCCCAGGGTCACACAGCTAATAAAAGGCTGGATTTGAACTCACGAAGATGAGTCTTCCTGACTCTAGGCCTAGCACTCTATCCGCTGTGCCACTTATTATTTCTGTGTGGCCCCAAATTAATGGATCACTATGATAATTCACCACTTTTAAAAATCACACATCAGCAGGGGTTCTTTGTTTATAGTTCTTCTGTCAAATATTCTCATATACTAACATTTTTTCCTTTCAAAGTAACTAACTGCATTACAGGCCTTTAGCAAGACAGAAAGAGTATATGGATTTTAAGCTTCAGGGTTTAAAAAAATGTTTTTAGGCAATTTGAGTTAAGTGACTTACCCAGGGTCACATAGCTAATAAGTGTCTGAGACTGGATTCGAACTCAGTTCCTTCTGATTCCAGGGCTACTGCTCTATCCACTGTCACCTAGTTGCCCCATTCAGGTTTTTTCAAAAAAAATAGTTTTATGAACAATTGAGAGACATGGTTAATGCCTAAATGACAAGTAAACAATCATGTATCAGTGTCACTTACATGTGGAAGGATGTGATTCAACCCTCAGGTTATATGAATTCCTAAAATAAACATTATCTTAAACTTCTACCTTATTTAGCATATTAACATCCCAGTTAACTCTAATAGAGTTGGGCATTCTATTTAATCATATTGTCTTGTTCGCAAAAGTTGTAACCAATCTTAAAACCATTCTCGAATCTAGTCATAAGTATTTGGGCCTTAATATGTGTGGCATCTTGGAGGCATTTAAATGTTTTTAATTCCAATTTTATCTCAGACTCCTATGAGCTCTGTTACCAAAAAAGTCACTTAATATCTCTCTGTCTGTTTCCTCATCTGTAAAATGGGAACCACAAAAAAATAATTAATTAATTCACTTATGTTTATTTATTTTGATAACAAATTCCTTATATATATTATATATATGTTCCATATATATAATACATATATATTCCTTATATTACCTTGGTTTCTAGTGTTTTACCTTCTTCTGAATAAAATTTGTCTTCAACATTTATGATGACATTCCTTCAAACATCCTGACGTCCTGGTTCCTCAGTCTCGTCATATCCTGTGCCCTACTCCTCTCTTCCACCAAAGCCACACAGAGGTGGCCATACCCTGGGTCTCACCATTACTTATAGCAGGAGTGTACTAGAGCCAATTCAAACTGGGTCAGGAGAGCCAAGTGTTAAATTTTCAGTTACAGCATTTACACCTCAGAAATTGGCAAATACTACAAACCAGGGATTGATTTATAGTTTTGTTCATTGGATGGACTTAAGAAAGTGAGAGGAGAAATGTTAATAATGCAAATGAAGCTTAAAAATGTGCATTTGTACATATATATTTTAGAGAACCCATGAAACATTTACTAGCACACCCCTGCTCATGGGTGTTCAATATCCTTGTTAAAAAACTCTGGCATTCCCTCTGTTTGATCAAAGCTTCCCCTTTCCTTCTCTTCCTATACCTCAGCCCTCCTAAAGTTATTTTTCTCCCGTATCACAACCTCAGATTCTTCTACCTCCCAGTATTTTCTGAGGCCATGACCCCTGCTCTGATTTCAGTTAGTCTTCTGACATTAAGTAAGTGCCTACGCTAAACTAAGTATTGGAAACACATAGAAAGGCAAAAGATGATCCCCGCTTTCAAGAAACTCACAGTCTAGCGGGAGAGACAATGTGCAAACACTATGTACAAAAGTATATAGGATATATGTGTATATATATATATATATGTATATATATATACATACATATATATGTATACACACACATACACACACATATATATGTAAAATAAATTGCAGATAATCAATAAAAGGAAGACTCTAGGATTAGGGGGTGTAATGCCAAGCAAAGGCAACTTCCATGGTTCGGATTACCAGCATAGTAAACCCCATTTATGCAGCAAACATTCACAGAACAGAGAAAGTCAAAATACAGTGTAACTTGTTCCTTTAGCAAGTAAGTTCTCAATTCAATCCAGGTACTACTCTACCCCTAGACAGTACATTCATTTAGT
>CM053582.1:328780278-328801936 GCA_028627135.1 Pseudochirops cupreus | reverse complement strand
AAATCCTCCTTCAGGGCTTCTGAACTAACAGCCAGGTTCCAGGACCTCTACAACAGCAGCACTGCCCTTCACCCTCAGGTGAATCTGGCAAAACAACATCAAAACAGACAGACAAAATACCAGCATCACAGCCATGCCTCCTCAGTTCTTGGCAGTTCCAGGTAGCAATTCCCAAAAGTCCTGGGCAGTTCCAATGGGCTCTCAGTAATCTTTCTCTCAGCAACTCAGCCTCCACAATACTTGATACTGCTCTCCCAAAGTCCTTCTGGCCTTCTCCAGGCTTGGGCCTCTCTCCCAATTCATGGCTCCTCCCAGTTCAGCCCTCTCTCTTCACGTCAACAAGTCCATCCCACAAGTGAGATTCACAAGCTCTAGATTTTAACACTCAACCCAAAAACCAAGTCAATACAGGGGCATCTCCCAACTCCATTACCAATACAGGGGGGAATCAGGAAAGGTTTCTTGCAGAGGATAGAATTTCACTAGAAGCTTTAAAGAACCCAGGGAAACTGAGGCAGATGAGAAGGGAGAGAATTCCAAGTATGGGTGACTGCCAATGAAGATCCTTGGAGTCAGGATTTAGAGTGTCTCATTCAAAAAGCAACAAGGAGGCCAGTGTCATTGGATAATAAAATATGTTTCATTTTCTTCCTTTTAGTCTTGATTCTGGACTTAACCAATTCAACTTCACCCTGTCATCCACTCATCCCTTGACACCCCCTAATCCTGGATGATTCCCACCATCCCACATGACGCTGAACAGGGTTGAAGGAAGTCACACAACCATGTTAAATGAGTAAACAACAAATTTATTTTATCTAACTTCAGCTGGGCTCTCACTACTATATGGCAATTCTTTTATTTCTTTGTTGATTTTCTATTCCACTCCCTACAGAAGATATTCCAAGATTTCTTGTCTCTCTTCAAGTCTCCTTCATTGTCTTCCCCTGACAGGGGGAAGCTAAGGATCTTGTCTCTTACTTTAATGAGAAAGGTAATACCCTTTACTGTGAGTTCCTTCTTTATTCCCTTCTCTTCATCTAAGTTAAGCACCTCGATATGATTTACCACCCTCTCTTTCTTTCTTATAATGAAATAGCCCTTCTTGGCAAGGCCAATCATTTTAAAAAATAATAAAATATTATTTTTTTCACTAATTACATACTAAAACATTTTTTAACATTAAAAAAAAGTTTTGACTTGAAATTCTATCCCTTCCTGCCCTACCCCCTCCCTGAAATGGTAAGAGTTCTGATATAGGTTATTAGTCCCTTGGGATTGTCTTGGATCATTGTATTGCTGAGAATGGGTAAGTCATTTGCAGTTCTTAGATCATGTAATATTGCTGTTATCATGTACAATGCTCTCCTGGTTCTGCTCACTTCACTTTGCATCAGTTCATGTAACCCTTTACAGGATTTTCTCAGAGCATCCTGCTTGTAATAATTTTTTTTATAGCACAATACAATTCCATTACTATCATATACCACAACTTGTTCAGCACAGCCGACCATTTTACATGTACCCTTGATCCCATCTTCCAGTAGCTTGCTCCCTCTCTAATCTTCATTCTCTCCCTATTAAAAAGGATCTATGTGGATTTACTTTATATCTTATTACTTTACTTTGAGCAAGTAAGTTATTTTGTCTATTATAAATACCCAAATTAACTATAAAAGACATATGAAGAAAGACACTATCTGCATCCAGAGAAAGAACTGATAAGTAGAAATATATCTGGAATAATTATATATACATACATATATGCATATATATGTATAGACACACAAACACATATATACATATTTTGTCTAACAGTAGCTATCACTGGGGCAGGGGGGAAGAGAAGAAAAAAAAAGAAATTTACATGATAATTTTGTTGCATATTTGAAAGAAATAGCAAGTTGTCCACAGTAGATTTGCAGTCTCACGTACAATCATCTTTTGATTGTACTATGTTATGAAAATGCTTATTTTATTCCGTAAATTAAAAGTAAAGTTAAAAAAGGATATGTACATATCCTTTATATAGTAGCTCTTTTCATAAATATTGGGGAACAGTAAAACAGATTTTGATATATCAATATAATGAAAGGTTATTGCACCGTAAGAAATGATTGGATGAACAGTTTCAGTGGAAATCATTAATAAGCATGGTAAATTGAAGTGAACAACACTAGGAGAACAATTTATGATAATAAAAGCATAATAGTGAAAAGCAACTTTGAAAGCCTAAAACTCTGACCAATGCAATGATAAACCAGAAGTTCAAAAGAATAAAGATGATACATGCCACTAACTCCAGACAGATAAATGATTAAATTGTATGATTAAAATGAAGAGACATATTTTGGGACATGACTCATATGGGAATTCCTTTTGCCAGACTATGTAGATATGTATTGAGATTTGGGGGTGGGGTTGTTTGTTTTAAATTTGCTTAATGGGAAGGGAGACTATAGTAGGAGGGACAAATTAATTTTTAAAAATCTTGTTATTTGGGGGGAAAAAGTCCTCTCTCTATCGATTGCTTCCTTCCCTACTGCCTTCACTCATACTCATTTTCCCATCCTTAAAATCCTTGCACTAGAGTCTACTATATACTCTCAAGCAATTGTCTTTAATCTCTTCTCCCTTTCTCTGTCAAACTTTTTTTAAATGATATTTTGTTTTTCCTCGGTTACATGTAAAGACAACTTCTAACATTCGTTAAAATTTTTTTTGAGTTCCAAATTTTCTCTTTCCCTCCCTCACCTCTCCCCAACCTGAGAGAGTAAGCAATTTGATATAGGTTATCCATATTCAATCATGCTAAACATATTGCCATATTAATATGTTATGAAAGAAGACCAGCCCCAAAGGTTAAAAAAAAAACATGAAAAAAATACAGAAAGTGAAAAATGTATGCTTTGATCTGCATTCAGATTATCAGTTCTTTCTCTGAAGGTAGATAGCATTTTTTTCATCACGAGTCCTTTGGAATTGCCTTGGATCATTATATCGCTGAGGATAGCTAAATCATTCACAATTGATCGTATTACAATATCGATGTAACTTTGTGCAATACTTAATTGGTTCTGCTCACTTTGCCATAGCTCATGTAAAACTTTCCAGGTTTTTCTGAAATCTGCCTGCTCATTTCTTTTTTTTTTCTTCTGTTTTGGAGGGGGGAAGTCAGGGCAATTGGGGTTAAGTGACTTGCCCAAGGTGGCTAGTAAGTGTTAAGTATCTCATTTGAACTCAGGTCCTCCTGACTCTAGAGCTGGTGCTCTGTTCACTGCACCACCTAGCCACCCCCTCATCCTTTATTATAGCACAGTAATATTCCATTACAATTGTATACCATTGTTCAGCCATTCTCCAGTTGACCAGCATCTCCTCAATTTCCAATTCCTTGCTACTAAAAAAAAGCTGCTGGGAATATTTTTGTACAAGTAGGTCCTCTGTCCTATTTTTTTAAGAATCTCCTTGGGATAAAGACCTAGCAGTGTTATTCTCAGTGAAACTTTTAGAAAACGTTATTTATGTTTGTTTTATGCTCTCCTCTTTGGGTTTTTGTGACCTTTTATTTTGGTTCTCCTTCTACTCATATGACTGTTCCTTCTTCATCTATATCGTGTCCCCTGACCACGGTTGTTCCTCAAGGTTCTGCCTTGGACCTGTTCCTCTTCTTTCTCTGCGCTTTCACTTGCTGATCTCACCAGCTCCCACGGGTTTAATTGTCCTCTCGGTAGGTGACTCCCGGATTTATGTATCCAGCCCCAATCTTTCCTTTGAGATTTAGTAGCGTGTGAATCAGTAATTGTCAATCACACATTTCAGAATGGATGTTCCCGATGCGCCTCAAGCTCAGCACATCCAGAACTCATTCTCCCTCCTCATCGCCCTCATCAAGCCTCTCCTCTTCCAAACTCCCCATTCCCATAGAGGGCACCATCTTCCCCTTCACTCAGGCTCAAAATTTTAGTGTCCTCCTCAACCCTTTATTCTCCCTTATCCTCTATGTCCAATCAGTTGTCAACGCTTATTGTTTCTTCTTCTGTAACATCTCTCACATTTGACCCTGTCTTTCCACTCATACAGCCACTACCTTAATTCAGACCCTCATCACCTCTCATCTAGAATATTATAATTGGTTTTCTCACTGATCTTCCTGCTTCCAGTCTCTCCTCATTCTAATTTATCCTCCACACTTCTGTCAAAGTGATTTTTCTGAAGCTGGGATCTCACTATGTCTCTCCCTTACTCAATAAACTCCAGGGACCTCTTATTGCCTCCCCGATAAAATATAACCTTTGGATTTTAAATTCCTTTACAACCTGGCCCCATACTATCTTTTTATCTTTTTTATTTTTATTTTTTGCTTTTTGGAGGGGGGGAGGGCAGAGCAATTGGGGTTAAGTGACTTGCCCAAGGTCAACACGGCTGGATTTGAATTCAGGTCCTCCTGATTCCGGGGCTGGTGCTCTATTCACTGCTATACCTAGCCGCCCCAAATTCTCTCTCTTTTGTTAGGATACAGCTCAAGCACTGCTTTCTGCATGGAGCCTTTGAAGATCTCCCCAATCACCAGGGTCCTACCTCCCTCTCTTAGTATTTATTTATTCTGGTTGTATTTATATATATAAATGATTTATATATGTAAATGTGAATTATATATGCAAAGTGAGCTGCCCAAAGGCAGGGGCAGTTGCATTCCTGATTATATATCCCCAGTACCTAGCCTAGTTCCCTAGCACATAGTAGATGTTTAAAAATGCTGATTCTTTGAAAAATTCTAGCTCACTGATAAATTTATTTAAGTGTGATCCTAAATTTACAATCGCGACAATAGCTGGCACTTTTATAGTGAACTAGCCATGGTTTACAGGGTGTTCAGAGAACAGTAGCTATTTCTCTTCCCAGTACAACACAAAAACTTTTAAGAGTAGATTAGTGAGATTATTATTACCCTCATTTCACAGTGAGGGAGTGGAGGCTGGAAGAGGACGCACGGTTGGCACGCAGCACCTTCATCCAGCAGGCCTCTACCTCTGGTCTCCTGCCCGGGACTCTTTCTATATATGAGAAATTTTATTGGGTTTTTAATGATTTACTTTTATGTTTGTGCCCTGAGGCATTAATTCACAGAATCACTGGTGTTTGGAATTGAAGAGACCTCTGAGACTGTCTAGAACAGTGGTTCTCAACCTTCCTAATGCCTCGACCCTTTAATACTCATATGTGGGCGTATCTGCATGTGGGCGGACCCTCCTGAAGGTGGATAGAGGAGCGGTGTCTCGGTTCCTAAGACCATCAGAAATATGTGTTTTCTGATGGTCTTAGGCCACCCCTGTGAAAGGGTTGTTCGACCCCCAAAGGGGTTGTGACCCACAGGTTGAGAACCGCTGGTCTAGAACAAACTATTTTTGAAAAGAATCTCTTTTACAACAAATTATCAACCAGGACCTACTTGAAAGCCTCGGATTGGGGTGAGCCCACAATCTCCTAAAGCAACTCTTTGTATTTCTGTAGAACTCTAATTGCTAAGAAGTCTCTCCTGAAACCAAGCCCAAATTAGCTTTGACATTTCTTCGGGACCAAAAGGAACAAGTCTACTTCATCTTCCATATGATTTGAAAAGAGCCATCAAATTCCTCCACAGAATCTGGAACGTAGTAGGTGCTTACTAATTGCTTATTGACTGCCTGACTGCCTGACTGACTCCTCCCAGAACCTCCGTTTTAAGGAGAAGTCTCCAGCCAACCATATCTTCATTCATCTCCAGGGTACATTCCTGATTCTCTGGACTTTCTCTGTAATGGCACTATCTGGAGATCTTCTATCTCTCCCCCCTCCTTCTACCCCTACCTTTTACTTTCCTTTTATGTATTGTCTTCCCCATTAGAAGGTAAGCTCTTTGAGGGCTGGGACTGTCTTTTTGCTTTTGTTGTCATTCCCAGAACTTAGCACTGTGCCTGACAAAAGGCAAGCACTTAATAAAGGCTCCTTGACTAGACTTGATTCAAGGTTAAACATTTCAAGTTCCATCTGACAGTCCTTAAGTGACATGAATACCAGCCTGGTGGCCCTCCTCTAGACGCTTTCCATTTCCCAAGTTCCTTAGGTCTCTGCTCTTCTCTCTCTATACTCTTTTCATCAGTAACTAACCTCTCTCATAGATTCATAGATCACCTCTGTGCAGAAACGTCTCAGAGTCATATCTTGGAGCATTTAAATGGCTTCTAACTTCTCTTCTGGTTCTAAATCTATGCTCATCTGACCTTCTATCTGCTGACTTCAACTGCCTATAAGATAGCTCTTCGATAACCTCCAATTCAAATTTGAGATGTACAAAATTGAAATGTTTTTATTATGTCTCTTTCCTCTTATCTTTCCAGCCACAATCCCTACCAATTTCTATAATTTCATTAAGGTGGTTATCATCACCCAAGATTTCTTGGTACCCAACCACATTCAGTGTACCATGTTATATACTAAGAGTAATAAAAAAATAGAATCTGTGAATTTTGACTTATGGAACTTCTATTCTAAGCTGGGATACAGGACAAAACATAAAAGGATAATTAGTAACACAAAGTCGTCATGATCTAAGAGCCAGATGAGTGGCAGTAATAATAAGATGCCACCAAATTTTAGACAAAAAGGGATCATCAAGTTGAGCTAGAATGGTTGAGATAGGCTTTGTGGGGAAGGTGGGATTTAAATTGAACCTAAAGTGTCAAGAGTCTGAGTATGCCAACAAAGGGACTCTAAGGTGGTAAAACTGTGAGGCTGGAAGGACCTGTACCTGTTCTCTGCTGCTAACAATGCCCTGGGCCTAGTGGTGTACTAGAACTACCTCAAACTGATTTTGGCAGGCCGGTTTTTTTTTTAGGGCCAATTCTTAAATTTTCTTTTTTAAAAATTCATTTTGTTAAATATTTTTCAGTTACATTTTATTTTGGTTCAGGCTATACTTTGAAGTGTCAACTGTGTTTGAAACCCCTGCTATAAGGTGGTGGTTAATTTTTCAAGGGAACTATGGATTCTAAAAAGTAGAGACAGTGAGAGGACATTACTGGGATTAGTGTCAATCATTACAAAGAGAGAGAGACCTGGAGAATGATGTGTGAGGAATATATGGTAGGTTGGTAAAGTGGGTGTAGAGGAGGGTAACCTCTACGAAGACTGGAGATTTAAGAAGTGCCTCACCTGTGAAGAGCTTTAAATGTCTATTGTAGATCCTAGAAGTAACAGTGCATCATTGAGGTATATTGAGTTGTTCTGTTGGGGCAGGTGTTGTGATTGGACCTGCATTTTTTTGGAGGGGAGGAAATGCTTTGGTAGCTGAATGGAGGATAAACTGGAGAGGGGAAGAGACTTCAGGTTGGGAGATCAAATCAGAATTCTCAATGTGAATATTTACACTTCAGAAATTGGCAAATGCTATATACATGTCAGGGCTTGATTTATTGCAGTGGTTCTCAACCTTCCTAATACTGTGACCCTTTAATAGTCGTATGTGGGCGTACCTGCATGTGGGCAGACCTGCCTGGAGACGGATAGAGGAGCTGTGTCTCAGTTCCTAAGACCATTGGAAATATGTGTGACCCAAAGGAGTAGCAACCCACAGGTTGAGAACCGCTGATATTGTCTTGTTGAATGTCTAGACTTAATAAAGTGATGAAGAATATGCATTTACTAAAGCAGTTTTAGCTTAAGAGTGTGTTGTGGGTTCATTTTATTTGAGAGCGAGTTATTCTTACTTACCAGCACGCTGCTGCCTGGGCCTACTTACAATGCACTGTGATGTGCCCCTGATACCTGTGTTCCTGCTTGATATCGACTCCTGGGTGTTTCAAAGGAAGGAGAGTGAATTGACATCTCAAATTGCAGTAAGAATAATTATAACGGAGTTAAGAACGGAGGAGAGAGCAGTGGCATAAATAAGGGTTAGTTTGTGTATGACCAAGTATGGGGAACTTGGAAGCCCTGATATGGAAAAGGGAGAGCAGTGAAGGAGAGAGAGACAGAGACAGAGAGAACCAAAGCTGAAATAATGATTTTGTTGTTGTTCAGTTGTCTCAGTCATATCTGAGTCTTTGTGACCTCATTTGGGATTTTCTTGGCAAAAATGCTGGAGTAGTTTGACATCTCTTTTTCTACCTCATTTTACAAATGAGGAAACTGAGGCAAACAGGGTTAAGTGACGTGCCCAGGGTCACACAGCTAGTAAATGTCCAAGGCTGGATTTTAATTCAGCTGAATTTTAATTCCTGAATCCAGGCCTGATACTCTATCCACCTAGATTACCCAAGATAGTGATGAAATGGTGTGAATTAAGGCTGGAATTTGTAGTCCAGGAGGTACTCGCAGAGGTGTTAGCAGCCAGCAAAACTAGGTTAAAATTTAATTGGTAAATGTTTAACAAAAATAAGTAAAAATACAACACAACAGAGATAATGTTGGTTTGTCGTTTTCTAAGTTAATGTAGGACCGGACGGGACCTGTTTCTGGGTTTGACCTCACTGCAGCTCCATCTCCAGGTTACACTCCTGATTCTCTGAATTTCCTCCATAATAACCCTGCCCTGCGTTCTTTTATCTCTCCCCTCTCCTCTTTATTTCCCTTCTATGTGTTGTCTGTGCTGTCCTTGGGTCCTAGTTCTCCCTTTCCAGTCTCTGCATCAGCGGTTCTCAACCTGTGGACTGTGTTCAATTTGTAACGATGAAAACACATCCTGCCTATCAGGTATTTACATTACGATTCATAACAGTAGCAAAAATGACAGTTATGAAGTAGCAACAGAAATGATTTTATGGTTGGGGGTCCCCACAGCATGAAGAACTGTATTAAAGGGTCGCGGCATTAGGAAGGTTGAGAACCACTGCTCTACATGCTGCAGCAATATGAGTTTTGGTGAACTGTGAAGAGAAAGCTTGGCCAGATTCCTTAAGTTTTGGGGCCTTCTGTGGCCTGCCTGAGGAAAGAGAGTGGGCCTGGGGCAGGGGTGGGGCTGAAAAGAACTTAAAGCCACTCTGTAGGAATGAGATCAGCTTGACTGTGAGTGAGAGGCTGAGGCTGAGGAAGAGCGAGGCTGCAATAAGCAGGTAGGAAGGGAAGGGCCTTTCGAAAGGAAGAGTCCTGTTTACAAAGAAGTACAAGCGGTGTACCTGATGTGTTTAGGAAATAATCAGGAGACCAGGGGTTCTGCACATTTAAATCCTATGAATCTGAAGGAGGGAAGAGCAGGCAGTTATCACAGGGGGCTAGACTCTTTAGGGCCCATGGGAATCAGGCGGCTCAAATCAGTTTACTCATCCCCTTGGATGATGAGGTCCGGCTTTAGGTTGTCAGCTCCTGGAGAACAGGGACTTGTCTTTTACTTCTTTTTTTTAAAACCTGAGTGTCTGGCACATAGTAGGCACTTAAGTATTGATTGATTGATCCATTAGGCTAGGAGATGGGGTAACAAAGGGTCAGGCCTGTAGGAAGGGATTCTAGACAAAACAGGATCAAAATCCCAAACTGAAGAGTGTGGACCAAAAGAAATCAGGATTCAGTATAGGTGTGACTGAAGAAGAGGCAGACGGCACTGTTAGTAAAGAACAGAGCTTAATATTTGCCCCGGAGTCATTTGAAGCAAGGGCTCCTGAGCCAAGTAGGTACACCTGGGTGAGCCTTGGACTGAGCGAGTGGGAACTTTGTTTTTCATTTTTTTAATAAGTCCCTCAGCGCTTTGTATGTGCAGTGCATAGTAGCATGAGCTCAATGAATACCCATTTTTATGAATAAAAGTAACAGACGGGTGTATGGATGAATGTCTGGATCAGCACTGAGACAGACATGTTTTGTGGTGAATGGATTAGTTTGAATGAAAAGAAGTGGACAAAGCCTCGTGCTTTTCCCAAGCCTAACTTAAAAAAAAGTATTTCTGGTTAGACTAAATCGTCATTTTTTTTTCCAGTTCTTATATCAAATCTCTGGGGCTGCTGCCCCCTATCTCAAAATTTCCCCTGAGGTCAGAGCTAACTTCTGAGTTACTCTGCTCCCCTTCCATTAAAAAGCAACAGGACTATCAATGAAGAAGGCTGTGACCACCAGTCAGGAATGAACAAAACCAGGGATGTAGGAATGTATGCATGACATACTTTTAAATTTAATCGGCATTATTTACATTTTCACCATCATTTTCTTAAGTCTAGACAATTCACAAAACAATAAATCACACCTTATTTGGTGGCGTTGCACTGCCTTTCCAAGGTGTGAATGCTCATATTGAAAATTTAACAATTGGCTCTCCTGGGCAGGTTTGAGCTGCCTCCAGCATATCCCTGACAGAAGTATGTGGGAAATTTCTAGCCACTGATTCTTCCTTAGGAATGGCTGATCGAGAAGAACATGTGTAAACTCTAAAAACAACTTAATGTTAGGGAAGGGTGATAGCGTGGTGAATACAAAGAAAAGAGTATGAATAAATTATTTTAAAATACACAAGAAGTTCAGAAAGGCATATACAAGAAGGGCATTTTTTTTACTACCTTGCTAAATTTAATTTATGCTTCTATAGTACAAACCGTGTAAATGGAGTCTCACGTTTTTATACATGATCCTCATTTTTCTTCTTTATGTTTTGCAATGTTTGTATTTGTAGGGAATCACTAAAGTCACAATAAAAATGGAATTATTTTTACAAATGGAACATAAAAAGGTTTGGAAAAGGTCTGAATGGAAATGCCCCGGTTAACCAAATGATAAAATACCATACAGCTATCTTGGATTGTTGTCATTCAGTCATTTCAATCATATCTGACTCCTTGTGATCCCATTTGGGGTTTTCTTGATAAAGATCCTGGAGGAGTGTGGCCTTTCCTTCTGCAGCTCATTCTACAGATGAGGAAACTGAGACAGAGATGGAGGGTTAAGTTACTTGCCCACGGTCTCCTAGTAAGTGTCTGAGGCTGGATTTGTACAGAGGTCTTCCTGACTCCAGGCCCAGAGACCTAACCACTGTGCTATCTAGCTGCCTACATGTCTCCAATACCACACTGCAAATCTATACATTCTTTTATAACAATCCTGGTAATAAAACTTTTGTTAGAAATGAGAAAATTTTAGAATGGGCTTTAGTTGAAGGTTTTAAACAGGATAGCCATTTGGAAAGATGCGGCAACTAAGACTGGTAGCATGCTTTGGCATAATCGAAAGACCGCTTAACTGTGGTTTTCAGAGGACTTGTGTTTAAATCATTCTCTGACACATATTAGCTGACTGAACTCGGGGAAGTCACTTAGGTGGTGCTTTGGATAGAATGTTGGGCCTGGAAACAGGAAGATGTGAGTTCAAATCCTGCCTCAGACATTTACTAGGTATGCACCTCTGGGCAAGTTATCTCACCTCTGTCTGCCCTGTTTCTTCATCTGCAAAATGGGGATAATAATAGCACCTACCTTCTAGGGTTGTTGTGAGGATAATATGAGATAATATTTGTAAAAGTTTTTGCAAAGTGCTATATAAATGCTGGCTTTTATTATCAAAAAAAGGAAACTGAGCTTGATGGTCTCTGGGTCTATTATTCATGATCCCAACAGCACAGCAATTGTTATTTTAGAAAATTAAATTAAATTTAAATTAATTAAATTTAAATAAAAAACAAAAATAAATTTGAATAAATTTTAAATTCAATATAAAATTTTAAATTAAATTCAAATTTTAAATTAAATTTAAATTAATGTTTAATTAATGCCTTTTATTTTTTGCTTAACATTCATTTCTGGGTATACTCTTTTCCTAGCATACATAGTGAGACTTTCCTTGTTACAAGTAAAAACAGTTTTGGGGTTTTTTGTTTGTTTTTGTAAAAGCAATTATGGCAAGCGCGGTTGCTTGATAGCATATGCAACGTTTTGCATCCATTGTCATTTTTCCAAGGAAGGGAGGGAGGTGCATTTCTTGTCTCTTACTCAGGATGTGGTCATTGTTTTCCTGACTTCACTCTAAATCAGATCATGCAAATCTTCCCATGTCCCAATGACTTAACTTGACCCCCCCCCCCCCCCCGCCTACTTAAGAGTTTCTTTTCTCCTCTTGACTCAGTTCCCCCATTCCCTTTCAAAAGCCTGGTGGTGTAGAAGACATCTTCCATATGTCAATGAAAACATGTACCTGGAGGACTGAACATTGGAAGAACACTTGGATTCAGAGGTCCCTGAGAACTTCTTATGACGGAATGGCAGCTGGGACTTGGGACATGACCAATTTCTTTGATTTTTCAGAGCTCTAAAGGCCAAAGTTGAGTTTCACACTGAAGGAGAAATGTGCAAATTTTGACTTTTTGGTGGGTTCACAGAGAGGTCACCATGACTGGTTCTAACACCCATTGCCAGTAACAATAGTCTTGTCCGTTATGCAAAAAAAAAAAAAAATCAACCCAGGAACATCATACCAAAATCTCCCAGGATGAAATGATTGATAAAGTTTGTTGTAAAGAAAGATCAGTTCAAAGGATGGAACAATCTCTTGGCCTGTAACAACAAACTTAACCTTATTTGAAGCAAAGCAAGATTTTAAAATCTAGCAACTTAAGCAATATTTGATTTGGTTGTGTTTTTGTTCTGTTTTGTAGATTTAAATACTGGGCATCTCAGGGCTCTGGGTGTTTTCTGTCCTATACTCTATGGACACCCACTGGGGTTACAAAATATCCTCAGGGGGGTTACAAGAAACTTAGGGTGGGGGGAGTAGTATGGAGCATATTTGGTAAATAACTTTATTATCCTACTGTAGCATTCCCAAAATAGTAGCGTAGATGAGTAACAGCGTAAATGAAACAATAGTGCTTTTCGAACTGAATAAATTTTTTGTTATGAAAAATTCATTTCCTTATTTTACTTTATTTCTTAAGTGCAGATGCATGGTAAACTCTAGAATTCATTTCCTTTCATATTAAATAGGAGGCAGAGCATACATATTTCCTTGCTAGCTTTTATCCCACTTAAAAAAATAACGATTACAGGTAGCATTTGCATAGTCAATTATGATTTCTTCAGCACGTATGTGCTTACCATGTGCCTGGAACTATGTTAAATTCCTTAAGGTTTTCAAAGTGCTTTCACATGTGTTATCCCATTTGATCTTACTTGTTACGTGATGTGACTTACTTCATTAACTTTAAGGAAAACAGGAGGAGCATTCACGCTGAAATTTGGAAACCAGACTTGGGCCTCAGTGGACGGGCTGCCTCAAACCCTAGTTGCCGGAGCTGAAGGGTAATTTGGTCAAAACAGAGAATGAATGGATCATGTCTGATATAATAGGAAACCTTCCTTCATCCCATGGAGCTCTACAGCCTTCCCTTGTATTCAAAAACACTTTGGTTGTTTGAAAAGGGGCACTGTGCATTTCAAACCCTCGGTCCAAAGTGGTCCAGTTGGGAAGGGTGGTTGTCCTTGGCACCTTGGTAACTGCATCCTTTCCAACTCCCATAGCTCTTGGAATAGGAGGAAGGAAAGGATGCTGGTAAAAGAGTGAGAGAGAGAGAAAGACAAAGATACACGGACAGACAGAAAGATAGAAAGTTCCAATTTAGATGTGAGGGCCTGTACATACATATATATTAGTATCTATGTATGTAATAAAAAATATTAGTTTTATATAAGATTTATAAATTTTTAATTATGTAATTACATTAATAAAAATTACATAAAATATGTAAATAAGTAAAAAAATTTACAACAGGGAAAAGAATAGACTTTCTTAAAGTTGAATGATGTCCATTTCAAGTTGAGGAAAGAGTCACAACTGACTAAAAGCTAGTTTGTGGGATCTTTTGTGAAAATAGTTTTTATTTTTTTAGTCATCTGAATATGAATTGTATGGAGAGAATTCCACTTCAGTCTTGGTCTTCACTGTAAATATTTTATGTTATCATTTTTCAAAAACTTTATTTTTCATACACATGCAACATAGAAATATATAAAAATATTTGTTTGTATTGTGTATATAGGTAATAAAGAAAAAATAAAATCAGGACAAAGCACAGAAAGTGCTGCCCATAAATTTAAGTAGATATAAAATGGGACTATAGCTCCAGGGAACCAAATGGGACTTAAATGTTTGTATTAAAAACAAATGTTTATATATAAACACACACACATATGAGGCTTACTGGCAGAAATACTTTACCTCAAATGGAAGTTTCAGAAGTTCCCAACCATTCAAAAGAGCATCCCTGGAGTTTAGCAGAATATATGCGTGTGTATGTACACATGTATATATGTGTGCTTGTATGTATACACATAAACACACATGTATGTGTGTATACACAAACATGTACATGATACACATACATGTCTGCATTAAGAACAAGTTTCATATATGAACATATAATTTATATAATATATGAGGCTTACTGCCAGACATACTTCACCTCAAATGGAAATTTCAGAAGTTCCCATACCATTCCCAGAACATTCCTGGCGTTTAGCAGACACGTGCATGTACACATGTATATATGTGTATATATAAAACCACACATATACATATATGTAGATATGATGTATACACATAAATATGTATTCACACGTGTGTATGTATATATACACAAACATATATAATACAAATACAACATATATGTTTGTATTAAAAGCAAGTGTTTATATATAAACATAAAATGTAATATAAATATATTATATATAAATATAAAAAAATATATATTAAATACTTATTTTTAATACAAACATTTAAGCCCCATTTAATTCCATGGAGCTATAGTCTCATTCTGTATCTACTTAAATTTAAATAGTAGGCCTTTTGGTGCTTTGTTTTGGATTTTTTTTCCTTTAGAACAGCTGTAATGAACCATTCTCCATAATGTGGGACTCTGGGAACCTGCCCTGTGAGCTCAGCAGCTGTTCACCTCTGGGCCTTCCTTAAGGATAACAACAGATAGCGTGGATATGGAATGCTCAGGGCTTGCTGTGAACTTCATGGTTTCTTGCTGAGAGAGTGACTGAAGCTGGCCTGAGGGTCAGGTTGGAGGAAGACCCAGTAGACAGGGTGAGGGTTAATGCCTCTCATTGTGAGGCTTACTGGAGGACATGCTTCACCTCAAAAGGAAATTTCAGAAGTTCCCGCACTGTTCACAAGAGCATTCCTGGAGTTTAGCAGAATAAAGTTTGGCCAAGTAGAATGTAGTGACTCCACTGAACTCTCTCCCTTTCTCCAGGAACTCTTCAGCACATGGCATTTATTGCACGCCCACACACAAATGGCGCTGAATCAATCACGTTAGGCAGACTTTGTTGCTGTCCTCTAGGGGGCCACAATTTTAGATATCAAAAAGTAACTCTAGCCTCAGCAAATCTGGGTCCTCATGATCTCTGAATACCATAAAGCAGATTTCCTACTCATTGAATTCAGATCACTCTGACCAGGGATTCTCAAATTATGGTTCCTATTACCATGATCACTTGCTAGAAATATCATAAAGTCTCTAGTGCTGGGATTTCTGGGGGTCCCCAAGGACCTTCTAGGTGGTACATGGGTTGATCTGTGGCGCTATCTATACTTTTTTCTGGCATACATGAACTAAAAGTTGATTTTATCAGAGTCCATAACACCAGTTTTGGGGCTTTCTTTGCTAAAGTATAACTCACACTGTCTTATGATATAGCATTGTTGTAGTTCAGTCATTTCAGGTTTGTCTGATTCTTTATGAACCCTTTTGGGGTTTTCTTGGCAAAGATACTAGAGTGGTTTGCTATTTCCTTCTCTAGCTCATTTTTTACAGAAGAGGAAATTGAGGCAAATGGTTAAGTGACTTAGGGTCAAGCAGCTAGAAGTGTCTGAGGTCAGTGCCTAGCTGCCCCCTTATGACATAGCAGATAAGTCTTATGTAGTCTGAGGTGCATACAGTGACATTGTTAAGTGATATTGTTTAACAGAATACTGGCACAAAGTAAAACTCTCATGAATTAACATATAAAAATAAAATAAATTTTAATTTTAATTGAAAAATTAAATTAAATTTTTTAAAAATTTAAATTAAATTTCTTAAAATTAAAAGTTAATACTAAGTTAATAGTTATTAATATTGAAAAATGTTAATACTTAGATTTCTCACTCTGTTCCAACCAATAATGTGTACCCCTCCAGAAGGAGCATAAGCAAATTCAAAGGCTTTTGACAGGTTCTGGTTATAGGGGTCCTCACAGTGATCGGTATACATACCCAAATCTCCTGCCCCTGAAAGATTTTGGAAGGCTACACAGTCATGGAGGAAAGTGGGAGAGGAGATTGGGGAACTGGGTGGAGCCAACAAAGGGTTGCAGAGAGCTCAGGGGTGATGTGGAGTAATAGAATGTGGGCTTGCCTAAAAGAGGATTGGAAAGTCAGCTGGGGCCAGACCTCTACCCCTGGAGGTTATTTAAAACAGGGACATAGTCCAGCTGAACCTCCCAACCCTCAACTCAGGGAGGGTGAAGCTGCTCAACAGACCAGCCTCTCCTGAGGCTGCCCACTAGAAAGGGGGAGGGGCCAAAGAGTTGATGAAAGAGAATACAGTACATGGGTACATACATAGTTAGGTGGCTCAGTGGGTAGAGCAGTAGTCTTGAAGTCAAGAAGACTCATGTTCCTGAGTTCAGATCTGGCCCATAAGCTGTGTGACCCTGGGCAATTCACTTTACCCTGTTTGCCTCGGTCTCCTCATCTATAAAATGAGCTGGAGAAGGAAATGGCAACCCACTCTAGTATCTTTGCCAAGAAAACCCCAAATGAGGTCACAATTGGGCAACACCAAAGAATTAGGAGAGAAACCTAGTGTAAGCTGACATTTCTTTGGGGTGGCTAGGTGAGTAGAGCACCTGCCCAAGAGTCAGGAGGACCTGAGTTCAAATTTGGCCTGAGACACTTAACACTTACTAGCTGTGTGACTTTGGGCAAGTCACTTAGCCCCAATTGCCTCCCCCCTCCAAAAAGAAAAAAAAACAAACCTAGTGTAGAAGCATAGAAATCAAGAGAGAGGATGCTAAAAAACAGAATGAAGAGTGAGTAAAACCTCAAAGAGAAAACAAGACACATTGAACAAATATAACATGAAGGAGAATGAACAAATATTGTCTGATGTAAGACTTCCCAGAAAAGATCCAGGAAATTCTAGAATTGTTCTTTGATGACTTTTTTTTGGTTGTTCTGTTCTTTTCAAGTTGGTAGAAACTCTGAGGAACTACAAGTTACCCTCCTAAGGGCTCATAGACTAAACTCCTGAGTGATACTGTGTGTGAAGAGGAAGGCACAATACAGAGGGTCAAAATGGCGGTGAAATCGTGTAAGACTTATGGGGACACCATTGCCTACCAATAGATTGGGTAGGAGAACAGGTACCAAGGTGGAAGTGCAGAAGCCAGAGGGGCGCCATTAGTCTTTCTTGTACCAGGAGCAAGATTTGTCACCAATAGGCCAGGATGTTTTTCTTGGTCCCTTCTTGTTGGTTGTTGATTGACACAGATGTTGGTTGAGCTACCCAATGTGAGTTAACACACTTCCTATTGATGAGGTCATGTTTTTTGTTTCTTCCATTTCTTAGACTCTCTTTTACTAAGTACAAGAAAGGTATTCATGGTTCACTCCTTTTTGGGGGGAGGGAGAATACACCTGTGACTTCACTGGTATACCAACCAGCACTAGAAGCTCCTTCTAGCAATGTACTATGGTTCTTGCAATGAAACTTATTGTCTTAGAGAGACTAGGAATGCTGGGAGTTTCTCTCTCTCTTGCTCTGTTTTTCTCTACCCCTCCCTCCCTCGCTCTCTCCTCTGTCTATTTCTCTCTCTCTCTCCCTCTCTTTTCCCAGATCAGTAACAGGTGTTTAGCAAATTATATGATAAAGTGGAAGTAACCCATGTGGAGGATGTGTCAGGAGAGGGAAGAAATGTGGGAATCTGTAGGTTTATAATAATCCAAATTAACCAGATAAGAATGTGGGGCTTGGGGGTGGGACAGGATTTCTCTGTTTTCCAGGCATTTTCACTCTGGGTCTTGGTCACCTGCCATATTTGAAACTTTCATTAATCCTTGAGAATTTTGCCTATGTTTACTAAAAATTGATGGCCAAGTTAATCAGGGTAAATTTGGCTAAAATGTTTCCCTAACGACTGCAAGGATATTTTAAGGCTTTTGATTAGAGGACAAAATGAATGAACACAATTGTATTTTGGGTTTTCTGCTTTTTCAAGCTTCAGTTTTACTTGAATCTGAATAAAAGGTGTTTTTGATCTTTACGTTTTTAGTGCCTAGCACATTTTTACTGTGTGTATAATAGGAGCTTAATACCACGGTTATTTTAAGTGGTTTCTAGGTACCATCCTGTTTGGCACCTCAATATCATTCTTACTAAAATATTGGCTTATTAATCTTGAATATGTTCAGCACAAAGGAATATATACCAAATAGAGACTTTCCTTAGGTAAAAAGAAATGGGAGAACTTAATAAGGATACCTGAATTCTGAACCATTCTGTGCACGTTCTCATTCCATAGTGAAAGCATTACCAATTGGCAGTGATTTGGAACACATTTGCTATAACTACTCAGGGGCTTTTGTAGGCTTTTTTTCCCTGTTGAAATTTCATGCGAATTTCACCAGTGAAAATTCATTAAATTCAGCCACAAATGCTATTTTTCTTTCCTCTAAAAGGCCATGAAGCCAGCTTCTACTCATATTTCCTCAACACTCATGAAGTATGTCTGAAAAACCCCACTTGGAAGAAGATAACATAGAGAAGAAAAATTAAGAGAATTGGAAGAAAAATGCATGAAAATTACTTATAACATTATGCTGTAAATACACATAATATTCAGAGGCATACTGCATGGGATCTTAACCACATATCTTTTCTTTCTTAGAGGCACTTTGAAAAGGACCTGGGGCTTGCACATTGAAGAAAGCAGAAGTTCTTTCTCTTTTGTTTTGTTTTTTAGTAAAAATCATAAATACCCTGGTGATACCAAATCACATTTGTCTCTGGATAGTATGTGTGACTGGGACATCCTCAGGTTACCTTCATAAGGATCATAGATTTCAGAACTGGAAGGAATCTTTAGAAGTCATTAAGAGATTTTTGGACTACCTAAAAGCCATGATAAAAAAAGAAGCGCTTACATATCATTTGTCAAGCAGTTATCAAGAAAAACTGCCCTGATATTCTAGAACTAGAGGGTAAAATAGAAATCGAAAGGATCCAGCAATCATCTATTTAAAGAGATTCTAAAATGAAAACTGCCAGGAATATTATAGGGAAATTCCAGAGTTCCCAGGTGAAGGAGAAAATATTACAAGCAGCCAGAAAGAAACAGTTCAAGTATGGTGGAGCCACAGTCAGTAACACAGGATTTAGCAGCTTCTATGTTAAAGGGTCAGAGGGCTTGGAATATGATACTCTGGAGGACAAAAAAGCTGAAATTACAACCAGGAATCACCTACCTAGCAAAATGGAATGTATTCCTTCTGGGGAAAACATGGTCATTCAATGACATAAAGGACTTCCAAGCATTCTCGATGAAAAGACCAGAGCTGAATAGAAAATTTGACAAGACTGAAGGAAAGCATAAAAAGGTAAACAGGAAAGGGAAATTATAAGGGACTTAATAAGGTTAAACTCTTTACATTCCTATGTGGGAAGATGAAAGAATGATATCTAAAAAATAGAACTAAGGAGTGAGAGAGAAATGTATGGGGAGAAAGAGAAAGGGAGAGGTAGAATAAATTATCTTGCATAAAAGAGGTAATAAAAAGCTTTTACAATGGAAGGGAACAGGGTGGAGGTGAGGCAGAGAGAATGAACCTTACTCTCCTCAGAATTGGCACAAAGAGGGAATAACATACATACTCGCTTGGTCACAGAAATCTATCTTAGCATGGGGAAAGAGATAAGGAAGGGGGTGGTCATAGAAAGGAGGGCAGATTGGGGGAGGGGGTAGTCAGAAGCAAAACGCTTTTGAGGAGGGAAAGGTCGAAGGAGAGAGAGAATAGAATAAATGGGGGAGAGCAGGAGAGAAATACAGTTAGTAACTGAAAAAAATTTTGAAGCAAATTTCTCTGAGAAAGGCCTCATTTCTTAAATAGAGAGATCTGAGTCAAATTTATAAAAATAAGTCATTCCCCAATTGATAAATGATTAAAGCAGTGGTTCTCAACCTGTGTGTGGTGACCCCTTTGCGAGTTGAACGGGGTCACCTAAGACCATCAGAAAACACATATTTCCCATGGTCTTAGGAACTGAGACACCGCTCCTTTGCCCATCTCCAGGAGGGCCCATCTACATGCAGATATGCCCACATAGGAGTATTAAAGGGTTGTGGCATTAGGAAGATTGAGAACCACTGGATTAAAGGATATGATCAGTTTTCAGATGAAGTAATCAAAGCTATCTATAGCCATATGAAAAAAATACTCTAACTCACTATTAACTGGAGAATCACAAATTAAAACAATTCTGAGGTATTACCTCATACCAATTAGATCAGCTAATAGGACAGGAAAGGTGAATGACTAATGTTGGAAGGGATGTGGGGAAAATGAGACATGAAAGCACTATTGGTGGAGTTGTGAACTGATTCAACCTTTCTGTAGAGCAATTAGGAACTATGCCGAAAGGACTATAAAACCATGCATACTCTTTGACTTAGCAATACCACTGCTAGGTCTGTATCCCAAAAGACATAAAAAACAAAAAGGAAAAGGACCTACATATAACCTATATGTATATTTATAGCAGCTCTTTTCTGGGAGCTATTAGAAATTGAAATTAGAAATTGAGGTGCTGCCCATCAATTGGGGAATGACTGAGCAAGTCATGGTATGTGATTATGATGGAATACTATTGCACTATAAGGAATGATGAAAAGGATGCTTCAGAAAAACCTGGAAAGACTTACATGGAGGGGAACACTGATGTGAAGTGAAATGTACTGTGTACAAAGCAACAGCAATATTGTGAGATGATCAGCTGTGAATGACTTAGCTATTCTCAGCAATATGACAATACATGACAACTCTGAAGGAAGGACTTATGATGAAAAATGCTATACATCCCCAGAGAAAGAACTGATGCTGTCTGAATGCAGACTGAAGCAAAAAAAAAAATCATGAAGAAGAGAAAACTGAGGCTGAGATAGGTTAACTGAGTCAGGGTCATTCAGCTAGTAAGTGTCCAAGACAGAATTTGAACTCAGGCCTTCTAATTCCAAGCCCAGTGCTCTATTCACTGTGCCACTTACCATCTGAAAGTCTGTCATAAAGTGTGCTATGGGCATTTCACAGACTGTTTGTGTTTATGTGCGTTAGAAAAGGATCTAGTTCAATGTTTCAAAATTGCCTGAATCTCAGATTTCAGTTCTAGTATTGAGGACACATTTTTTTTTTGCAGAATTTTTCTTATTTCCTTCCTTCCTTCCTTTCTTCCTTCCTTCCTTCCTTCCAAGGCTTCCTATCTCCCTCCCTCCTTTTCTCCCTTCCTCCTCCTTTTCCTCCCTTTCCCTTTCCCCTTCTGCTTCCCCTTCTCCTTCCACTTCCCCTTCCTTTTCTCCTCCTCTTCCTCCTTCTCCTCCTCCTCCTCTCTCTGCCCCTCTGCATCAGCAAGCACCCTAGCATACCCAGGGTGGCTGCTAGCACAGGT
>CM053582.1:328759775-328780178 GCA_028627135.1 Pseudochirops cupreus | reverse complement strand
AAGCACCAACATCTGGGTTTTCAAAGCCGGGGGGGCTCAACGGCTGCCCAGAGTCTCATGTGGTCAAATCACACAGCTCTTTCCAAAGTGAGCCCCAAAGCAAAACCTCACATCAGTGTATATATAGCCTTCTCCTGGATCAGAGAATGTCACAGCCCTCTTGACCCACTGCCCAATCACAAAGTAATAAGACATGGGCATTCCTGAAGAGCAAGCCTCCCGCCACAGGCTCCGTGTGACTACATCCACCCAATTAGGGGGCAGAGTATACTTTCAAATCAGGGAAGATTCTTAGAATCACTTAAGCTACTTAAGCAAAGGGCCTAGGGGCAGGGAAGATCTTCAGATTCCCATAACACCCTCTCTGTCTCTCTCTCTCTCTCTGTTGTCTCTCTGTCCTCTGTCTGTCTGTCCTGTCTCTCCCCAAAGAACAATATTGTACCATCTATCAAGGGCAAAGTAAAATTATCCCCCAACTTGAAACTTTTGCATAAAAACTATGAGCATATATAGTAAACACATTGACAATAAGCTCGTGTAGCATTTAATTAAACCTCTAGAATCCTGGGATTTTAGATTTGCATGAGACTGTAGTGATTATTTAATACAGCTCCCTCATTTTACATGTGAGGGAAATGGCGCCCAGAGAGGTTTTCTAGAATTTTAGATTTAGAGGTGGAAAAGCCTGTTTGGTCATCTAGTCTGGTGCCCTCATTTAACAGATGCAGAAACTGAGACTCAGACAGGTGAGGTGACCTGTACAAGGTCACACACTTAGTAAGTGGTGAAGCTGAGATTTGAACCGAGACTTTCCAGCTTCAAATCTAGGGTTCCTGTCACTATACCACAATTGACCATGGTCATTTAGCTAGTTAATTTCAGAGACAGGATTATAATTAAGTCTCCTGATGCCTAGATATGTATATATGTATATATGTGTGTGTATACGTGGGTACACATAGACAAATATGAATACACATATACACATATGTGTTATATATACACATGCACACATCAGACAGATGGCTTTGTAGATAGAGTGCTGGGCCTGGAGTCAGGAAGACCTGAGTTCAAATCCAGCATGACATCTACTAACTGTGTGACCCTAGGCTAGTCACTTAACTTCTGTCTTAATCCCTTGAGGAGAAAATTACAAACCACTCTAGTATATTTTCTAAGAAAACCCCATGGACAGTATTGTCATGCTATGGTCCATGGAGTCACAAAAAGTCAGATATGAATGAATGACTGAACAGCAACAACATACACACACATGTTTACATACATATATACATACATGTATACATATAGAAATTTATTGAGGTGGTTGTTCGGTTGTTTTCAGTCAGATCTGACTCTTTGTGACCCCATTTAGGGTTTTCTTGGCAGAGATACTAGAGCGGTTTTCCATGTCCTTCTCCAGCTCATTTTACAGATGAGGAAACTGAGGCAAACAGAGTTAAGTGACTTGCCCAGGGTCACACAGCTAGTAAGTATATGAGACTGGATTTGAATTAGAAAGAGGATTCTTCTTGACTCCAGACTCAGCATTCCATCTGCTATACCATCTAGCTGACCTTACACACACACACACACACACACACACACACACACACGGGAAAGAAAAAGAAAGAATATATATTTATATATTTTTTCCCTTAGATTGTGAACAGCAATGCTAAGGAAAGGAATGAAAATCATTCTTTTTATTAACAACGCTGTCATTTCAAATAATGTTCAGTCAAGCATTACTACGAGCATTGTTACTGACGGTTTGTTCCTATCCTCACTTTGCAGGGTAATTTTTAGACAATAACATTCTTTCACTGTTAAAAAGAGAAAATACAACAGTCTCCCTGGAGAATGCAGCTACTCATATTGCTTTAAGAAATAATAAAAACTCTTGGGTGATTGAGAAGCAGCCGTGGAATGGAAGCGGCTTCCAATTCCATCAATCTCTCACAGTCATTGTTCCAACTTCATACTTTCAGGGCAAGGGAATGCTTGAAGACCTTGCGAGCCAGCACAGCCTGTGCCATTTCTCTCTATGGAGCTTTTTGTATTGTCTTGTTTCTTTCCTCCGTACCAAAACACTTCATTAGAAACATGTTGCAAACTCCCGTTTTCATTTCAAGGAGATGGTTGGCTATAGATTCCCATCTGACCCCCATGTGTTATGCAGTGGAGGCCAGGCTTTGCTCTCAGATGTATTTGGTGGCAGTAACGCCGACATGCCACCTTCTGGGAGGGATTTTAGCATGTGGAGGGAAATGTTGGCCTAGTTCAGGAACAACAGTGGACCTCATTTGGGTCCAACAATGGGATTTCTCCTTGGTTCTTTTATACCATGTCTGGGTGATTTGCTCCATCCACACCAGTTTGGAAACAGTTCATTCTTCTTTTATTGTTTATTTGGATATACATTGGATTGAAAGAAATGCTCGAGCTTGTTTTTTCTGAATTGTTAAATGTTTGCGTTTCAGAGTTTTACTGTCAAAATTGTCATGGAGGGTAAGCCAAGACCGCTTGGGCTTGATAGCTTCAGACTGCATTCATGCCAATTCAAGGAAGTTCCAGCAGTCCATTTCTGGTTTTTAAAAGTAGTTAGTTGTTTGTAGGAGTTTTGATCTTGGCCGGAGCAAGGTCCTCTAAGGCAGCTCGGGAAAAAACATTGTAGTAAAAAACATTTGGATATATATGTAGGTTCTGTTCTTGGCCTCATTATTAAATAGCAAAATGATCTGGATCAAATCAGTCTCTTCCAGCCTTCATTTCTCCACCTGAAACATGGGAATAATGATATTACGAGGGCTTGGGTACTGAAACTAAAACTGAAAATAATTTAAAAAGCATTGGTATGCTGTGGGATACTTTAAAAGGGGAACTTTGAAGCTACACTTGGTTAAGCACAAACTGTTTTGCATTGGCCACCCTGATTAAAAGAATAATACTTTGGAAATGCCTAAACCAATAGTAATTTCTGGAAGATCGTTACCAGAAAACTATTGCCAGACGTAATAGAAAAAGCTGTAAAAGATAGGCTCACATAGAGAAACCTCTTCAAAGTCACTAAATTAAATTGCAGATGGTTGCATAAAATCCAGGTATTTGAGGATTTAAAATGTAGGTGTTTGAATATGTGATTGCAAACTTCTAAGTATAAACTTTGCTCATATCCAGATGAAGGGTGAACAGATAGTATTTACACGCCCGGCTCTGAAATGAAAGTGGAGTCATTCATGGGAATGGAAGCAGTTGAGGCTGGTCCTGCATAGTGGGCCCAGCATCACATTCATTTCCATACTCTTGGGGCTTTTTTTTGCACATACTTCAGTTTTACTAGCCTCAATATATCTGGATCTAACCTTTTCAGTACTACCTCAAATGGGAATCATTGCTAGAGTTTTTTGGAACACACTCAGAACATGCATACGGATTTTATGCCAGACCTTCATAGCCTTGTTTTGACTCCTTGGTAATCCATTTCCCTCATTAAGTTGCTTGCATTGTATCAGAGTCTTTATTCCTTGTGGCTTCCTCTTTGTCATTGCCAATAGGAGGTTGGGAAGGAATTGTGGGAATATTTTTTAAAGTCATACTCAAAACCTGAAGTTAAAGAAATGTCTTCATAGCTAAGAATTGTTGCTATTTACCAGAAGTAAATGACAGAGAGGTAATGTTGTATTATGGAAATAGAGTCAAACTCTATATACAAATGACATGGATTCAAGCTCCCCAGGGGCTGGCCTTACCTGAGTCATTCTGTCCCACACTAAGCACCCCTTTTGGTCACCTATTGCTCCATGTCTTGCCCTGCCTCCACCCCAAGGCAAACTCCTCTTCCCTGTCTCCCTGCTTTCCAACCAGACACAGTTTTCTGATGTCCTGGGACAACTCCACCTGATATCAAACTCCTGGAGATGATAACCCGACTGAACTCATTCTTCAGTGAACATATTTCTACCCCAACCACACTCGTCCCATTCCACTGATTCTGAACCTCTAACTGCCATTGTGCCAATCTTGCTTTCCATAACCAACCAACCACACCTTTGTTTCCATCCTCCACAACCCAATCCTATGAATGTCCCACTCTAAAAGCTACATCCTTTCCACTGTGCTCTCTGGAATGCTTGCTTCATAAGTAACAAACTAAAATTCATCCTTTCCTGCTCCTTCCATCTTCTTGTACACACTGAAATCTGACTCCTTCTGATTCCCCAGCTTCCCTGGCTACCCTTTCTAGCATCAGTTAAACTTTCACTCACTGGTTCTGGTGAGGAAATTAGATTGTTCCTTACCCCCTCAATGGCCACTCCCAGACTCTCCTCCTACTACCATTATTCAATAGCATCCCTTCTTTTGAGGTTCATTCAGCCCATATTCATCTTTTAATTTAGATAAAGGCAGCAGTTGTCCACAGACCTCCACAATTTTCCTTCATATTGATACTCTATCTAACTTCTCAGTTTCTCAAATTCTTCATTTCTGATAACTATTTCTCCACTTGACCACATCTACCCACAGAAATGATCACACCCTTGATCCCATCATCACCCATGCATGCTCCACTTCCATGTTTGTGAATGCAGAAATTCCCTTATCTGATCACATTCTGTTGTCATTCTACTTCTTCCTCTGCCTTGTAACTCTAAACCCTCTAATATCTCCATCTGAGTTCTTTCCCTGGTTATAGCCCCTGTAATACATACTTTCTCTTCCCCTCCCCATCTCAAACTTGCAGTGAACCAGTCCAACTCTCCACTTCCCTCTTGTCTCAAGTCCTTTGTACCTTTATCCTATTGAAGATCTTGACCTGCTCAACACTAGCCTTGAAATATTACAAAAAATTTTTTCCTTGATTCGTATTCACATATTACTAAACAAAGCTAGAGAAAATCATGAAACCATGCCAACCAGGTCCACTACAAGTTTATATTACATAGTTTCAACTGGCTTCTCACTGAGACAAAGCAATCCTTTTATACCTACTTCATCAACTCACTACTCCACTTAACAGCAGCTTTTCCAAATCTCTTCATTGTTCTTCAGATTTTCTACAGTTCCCCCCCCCCCCTTCACCCTCTAAACTAAGAAACTTGCCTCATATTTCACTGAAAAAATTGAGGTCATTTGCATTCTCCCCATTCTTCATTTCACATCATTCAGGTGCTTTCTGCCTCTATCTTCTCCTTTACCCTGGCCTCATGAGAAAAAGTGGCCTTTCTCCTTGCTAAGATCAACCCCTCCACATGCACAAGTGATCCTATTCCACCTCTTCTCTAGTGGAACATCTCGACTCTCATTAATCTTCAATCTCTCCCTGTCTAGTGGCTCCTTTCCTATTGCCTATTTATGTATATATATATATATATATCCATATCTATATATATATATATATACCCATGTCTCTCCCATCCTCAAAAAACCCTCCATTTTATTTGGCCAGTCCTGCTAGCTATCATCTTATATCACTCTACCTCTTTTTTGTGACCAAACTCCTCCAGAAGATCTACAACAATTCCCTTTACTTTCTTTCCTCTCATTTTTTTCTTCACTCTTTGCATTCTAGTATCAATCTCATCATTTAACTGAAACTCTTCTTTCCAAAGTTATAAATGATCTCTCAAATGAAAAATCAAATGTCCTTTACTTAATGCTCATTCTTCTTGACTTTTCTGTAGCCTTTGACATTGTTGGTCACCTTCTTCCACTTGATACTCTGTTCTCTCTAGGTTTTCACATCACTGCTCTTTCCTGGTTCTCCTTCTATTTGTCTGATTGTTCCTTCACTGTCTGTCTCCTTTGCTGAATCTTTCCCCATGGCCACTTCCACTAACCAATGGAGCCCCCAATCCTCTGTACTGGACTATCTTCTCTTCTACCTGTAGGCTATTTCATTTGTTGGTCTCATAGTCTCCCGTAGTTTCAAATATGATTTTTATACAAATGACTCTTATATCTACTTGTCTATTTCTAACATCTCTAACATCTTCAAGTCTTGCATCTCCAACTGCCTGCTAGACATCTTAAACTGGATGGTCCATAGACATCTTAAACTTAACAAGTCCAAAACTGAACTCATAACCTTTTCTCCCAAATCCCTTCTTCTTCCTTACTGCCCTATTACTGTCGAGGACACCATCATGCTCCTAGTCATCCTGGTTCAAAATCTAGGTGTTGTCTTCAACTTCTCACTCTCTCTCACCCTCTATTCAATCTTTTAAAATATACTGTCATTTCTACCTTCATAATGTCTCTAATATATGCTCCCTTCTTTCCTTGGACCTGCAATCCTGAGGTAGACCTTTATCACCTACAACTGAACTATAGGAGTAGCTGGTTGGTTGACCTCCCTGCTTCAAGTGTCTTCCAATCCCATTTCATCCTCCACTTATTTATCAAGTTAATCTCCCTAGGATGAGGGTCTGACCATAATGCCTCCTCTCCTACCTTTCAATAAACTATTGAGCTCCTTCTTCCCTCCTGAGTCAAATGGAAATTCTTCTGTTTGGCTTAAAAAAAAAACACCTTGCATAACCTATGTACTTTCTTTATATTTACCTTACTTTTCCTCTTATAATTTACTCTCCTCCATGAAGAAAGAAAGAAATGAAGAAAGGAAGGAAAGAAGGAAGAAAAGACAGAAGAGAAAAGAAAATTAACTAATTATACATATTCTAGCCAACTAAACTAGGCACTAAACTAGACTATTAAAGTTGGAAGAGACATAGAGTAATCCAGTATAATTCGTTGATGGAGAATAAGAGAAAAGTTAAGAGATGTGTCTAAGATTAAACAGCAAGGGAGGGAGAGAACTCAGAGAGCCCTGCTCTCCTCTTTCTATATCCTTTCCAGTCGTTTCTCCCTTTTCCAATTCATTGTCTGCACAGGGGCCCAATTTTTATTATTAGATATTAGTTCTAACTATGTCACTTGCCTCCTCCAAAAACTATAGTAATTACTTATCTTCTAGGATAATTCATTCATGGTACTTTGGGCTGTAAGCTATATTTCTACGCTGGTTTCACATTGTTCCTCCTCACACAAAAACTAACCCACTGTTCCCAACTAGCCCCAATTCCTTATGTGTTCAAACCCAACTTACCTTTAGTGGATGTGCTTAAGATCTGTGACTTAGAATTTCAGAAAAACCTGGAAAGACTTACATGAACTGATGCAAAATGAAGCAAGCAGAACCAGGAGAACATCGTACATGGTAACAGCAACATTATATGATGATCAACTGTGATAGGCTTAGCTCTTCTCAGCAATACAACAATCCAAGAAATTCCAAAGGACTCATGATGGAAAATGTTGTCTTTCTCCAGAGAAAGAGCTGATGGAGTCAGAATGCAAATCGAAGCAAACCATTTTCACTTTTTTTTTCTTGGTTTTGTTCTTCTCTTTTTTTGGTCTGTTTCTTCTTTCCAACATTACTAATATGGAAATATGTGTTACACGATTGCACATATACAACCTATATCAAATTGCTTGCTATCTTAGGGAGGAGAGAGGGGAAGGAGGAAAGGAAAAATTTGAAATGATTTTAAAAATGAATATTAAAAATTATCTTTATATGTAATTGGAAAAAATAAAATACTATTTTTCCTTTAAAATTTATTTATTTTTAGTTTACAACATTCAGTTCCACAAGGTTTTGAGTTCCAATTTTTCTCCCCCTCCATCTTTTCTCCCCTCCCCCCACAAGACTGTATGTAATCTGGTACAGGTTCTGCATATACCTTCATAAACATATTTTCACAATAAAATAAAAATTAAATTTAAAAAAGATTTGTGGTTTAAACAAGACAGTAACATGGGAAAGGATAAGGTAAACATGCTTAATCTTTTAAAACAACTTACATTCTAGCTTCCAACCCCTTTGTTCAATTGTTTTCTCCAAATGAACCAATGATCTCTTAATTGAAAAAATCCAATGACTTTTTCCTAATTCCTGTCTTCCCTTGAAATTGCCTTGTATTTATTTTGTCTGTATTTGGTATACAGTATCCTATTTGCTTTTTGAGGAAGTTATGTTGTTCACTGGATAGAACCCTGGACTCACACTCAGGAAGACATGAGTTGAAATCTGAGTATAGATACTTACTAGTTGTGGGACCCTGGGCCAGTCACTTAACCTCTGTATGCCTCAGTTTCCTCAATTGTAAAATTGGGATAGTAATAGCATCTATATCCCCATGTTGTGTTGAGGATCAAATGAGATAATAACTGTAAAGTGCCTAGCATGGTTACTGGCATGTAGTAGGTGCTTAGAAAATGCTCATTCCATCCCTCTCTCCCCTGATAAAACATAAAGTATTTGAGGGAAAGGAATATTTTGGTGTAGTCTTTACACCCCTAACACTAAGCACAGGGCATGGTAAATAATAGGCATTTAATAAGTACTTATTAATTGAAATTTGAAAGGAAAGTCCCAATTCTGCTACTTAATAGTATTAGCCATTTCATCTTAATCAAGTGCCCTCCCTCCCAAAAATAACTTTGCGGTCATTTTATATATTTTGTATATGTTTTGCACATACAGAGATACATATTCATGCATACACAAATATATATATGCACACATACATATACATATACATAAAATATACATATATGCATGATGTCTTCCTCTTTAGAATATATGCTCTTTGAGACCAGGGATTGTTTTACTAGAATCTTTGTATGAGCAGCACATAGGGGAGTGGAATGCATGGAGTAGGCATATAATAAATGCTCATTCAAGGATTGATTGATTGAAAGAAGATGACCCACCACCCATCTCTCATAAGAGATGACTAATTTTTGAACTCTAGAACGAATCTGAATTCTTACTTGTGTTTCTTTGACCGTTAGGGACTAATTTGAGTCTAGGGTGATTGACTAGGAGGACTAGGTTCCCTGGTAAAGAGGTCTCTGTCCCTCCAGCTCTCTAGGGACCACGATTCTTTTCTTGAGAAATTCTGCCTGAGAAGACTGACAGAGAACTCTTTTGTGTTGTTTGGTAAGTGATACCTTGGGTATAATGAGCAAAGTGATGATGGTGTATTTTTTTTTTCTTTTTGGAGGGGGAGGGCAGGGCATTTGGGGTTAAGTGACTTGCCCAAAGTCACACAGCTAGTAAGTGTTAAGTGTCTGGGGCCAGATTTGAACTCAGGTCCTCCTGACTCCAGGGCTGGTGCTCTGTTCACTGCCCCTGTGATGACGGTGTATTTGAGTTACTTTTTTAAGCTCCTGTCAGAATGCATGCTAAAATTCTTGTAAATATCTAGATGTCACAAACACATCAAATGAAGATATCTGACTATTTCCTCTCCTTTGTTTTATTTCTTCTTTCTCATGGTTTCTCCCATTAGTTCTAATTCTTCTTTACAATGTGATTAATGTGAAAATATGTTTAATATGAATGTATATGTGAAACCTATATCAGACTGCATGCCATCTTGAGAAGGAGTTAGGGGAAGGAAGGGGAGAAAATTTAAAACTCAAAATTTTGTGGAATTATATGTTGAAAACTAAAAAATAAAAGAATTTTTTAAAAAAAAGTGAAGATATTTGGTTGCATAAAAAAGTTAGAAAAAATATCTGTTTTTTACAAACTGTCTTCATAGTAAATGGGTATTCTGACAATTGAGAGGCATTGTTCAGTTATAGAAGTTCCCTTTAGGTAATAATTTGGAGATCTTACCTTTTTTTTTTTCTGTTACTGTCCCTTCTTTCCACTTAAAAAGTAAGACTTTGCTTTAACCATTCAGTGAGCTATTTTTAATTGCTTATTTTAAAAAGCACTTGGAAAGTATTACAGTTCCTTCCTTCTGGGTTCTCCAGGAAGGGAATCAATTAGCACATACAGGTAGAAGACATGTTCAACATGTTCTTTCCATCTATTTTGAGTGCCCATGGTATTTTACACAGTCCTTCTACAGAAACAACCTACACAATTCCTGAAAAAGTGGTAGTGAGTTTGAAAGGGAAACTGTTTCATAAAACTTTCCCTTGCCAAGGATGCTCCTATATGCCAATGGGTGTGTGATCCTGTCCATTTGGAACACCCTCTAACAATGTGGATCACAACAAGACACGCCTGTCTTCTTATGACTTTTTTCCATATCCTGTTCATATTTCCAACGGGGAGCCCACCCAATGTGCCGGAGTCTTTCCTCCAACTCTCCTAGCATCACAAGGGCACCGGTGGGGAGGATCAGTTCTTCCTTACTCTTGTCATGTGGCCAGTTATAGTAATGTTGATAATAATAATAATAACTAGAGGGAAAAGAACAAGAATTTATGTGATATTTTAAGGTTTGGAAATATTTTTGAAAACACTATCTCATTTATCACCACAATAACCCTGGGAGAGTGATGTTACTGTTTTTTTTACAAACAGATTGGTAGTCTGGGGTTGCTACTATTCTCCATCAGGGTCTGAGGGCAAGTGATGGGGCTCTCTCCCTTGGAGTGCCTTGCTCCCTTACCTAAACTGACTTGCCTGCTCTTTTATTTCAAAAAAATATTTATTTACTTTTAGTTTACAACATTCAGTTCCACAATCCCTTGAGTTCCAAATTTTCTCCTCTTCCTCCCCTTGCCCCCATGGCAGCATGCAATCCAATATGGGTTCTACAAATATCTTCACATTAAACATTAGTCAAGCTGTAAAGAATTATAGCCAATGGAGTGAACAACAAGAGAGAAGGAATGAAACAAAACACAACACAAAAGAGAGAGAGCAAATAGTTTGTTTCAATCTGCATTCGGACTCTATAGTTCTTTCTCTGGACGTGGATAGCCTTTTCCATCATGAGTCTTTTGAGTTGTCTTATAATCTTGCCTTGCTGAGAGGAGCCCAGTCTATCAAAGTTAGTCATCACAGATACGATGTGTCCGTAATTGCATACAAAGTTCTCTTGAATGCTCTTTTAATAGGAGTTGGTTAATAGTTGATTAAAATTGCAACTTCGAGCAGGAGAGGGTGCCAGAGAGGGGCTATTGTGTCTATAACTTTCTCTCAGGGTCCTAGAGTGGGAAAAAACCCTAGAGCAGGGGAAATAAATATCTCTATTCACAACTATCATCCTTGAACCCTTTTTGATTCACTTCCCATTTTCACAAATCAGTCACAATGACAGCCAAAATATGTCACTTTTTCTCTGTAGGTCTCTGTGTCTTCATTTGTAAAATGAGAGTAACAGATTAGATGCCCTTAATCTATAAATATGTATCTCCTTTCTGACAATTGACACAATTAGAATGTTCATCCATGTATAATTCCTTCTGTGAAGGCTGTGTCTCCGCATGTATACCTCTTAGCTTCCCTAGCTTGCTTCAAGTCCCACCTACAATCCCGCCTTCTACCAGAAGCCTTTTCCAATCTCTCTTAATTGTAGTGTCTTCCCTCTGCTGATTATTTTCTCTTTATCCTGTATATAGTTTGTTTGTATGTTGTTCCGCTCCCTGCCCCACTCACCCCATTGGACTGTGGGTTCCTCCAGATCAGACACTGTCTTTTGCTTTTTTTTTTTTGTAGCCCTACACTTAGCACAGTGCCTAGAACAACTAACTGACTAAGAAAAGGCAAGTGTTGGTATATAAGTATTGATACATATGAACATTTCACACTAAGGTGTTTGCTTTATTAAAGAAGAGGAATGACTGGAAAGGACTGTTTTAGTCCAATAGTGTTATTGTCACCTTTATTGGCCTCAGCATAGAAGAAGACTTCCTGAACGCAAACAAGCATTTTGTGGGAAGGAAAGGGGTCTTTGTTGGAAAATCAATGGAAAAATTGGAGGCTTGGAAAATACACTCTTTATATATTTGGACAAAGGCTGCTGGTTGATTTTTCCATCCTGCCAAGACATTTCTACTTAGGAATCAAAAAAACCCACAGCTTGATATTGGATTTAGAAACAAATTCTCAGAGACACATATTTGCCAGGCTCCATGCATGGAATTCCCCAGTGATAATGGTATGAGTCATAAAAGAGTAAACCCCAAATCTCTCATTCTCTCCCCTGTCTTTTAGCCTCTAGAATTTCTGAAAAAGAATAATATCTTTCTACTGTAAAGCAGCATTCATGAACCGTGTAGTTCTGTAAGACCTAACTTGCCTATTAGGGCAAGGCAGGGAATAAGCATTTATATAATACCTAGTATGTGCCAGGCACTGTTAAAGATTTTTTTTTTTTAACAAATATCGTCTCATTCGATCCTGACAATAACCCTGGGATGTAGGGGCTATTGTTATCCCCATTTTACAACTGAGGAGACTGATGCAAGCTGGTATTAAGTGACTTGGTCAGGGTTTCACAGCTAGTAAATGTCTGTAGCTGGCTTTGAACTTGGGTCTTCCTGACTTCAGGTCTGATGTTCTTTTCACTGAGCCGCTTAGCTTCCTCTGTTATAAGTCATAACCCAAATCTGCTTGATCCTTCACTAACTAGGAGCTTCTCTCTTGGACCAAGTCTCCCTGTAAATTGTCAGATATTGTAACTAGAACTATTAGGGAAAGAACACACAACGAGAGCCCCAGTGAATAATTCTGGGATCACCTGTAAATGACCACTGACTAATATTGATGACTTCAGTTGTTAACACTTGAAGAGCCTTTTTGTCTGTCAGTTTCTCTTTTATTTCTTCTTGAAATGCGTAGAGAGAGGGAAGGTTGGCGTGTATTTCCCAGTTTCAACTGACAATGTCATTAGATTATAAATTCCTTGGGGTTAGGGGACTGTCTTTTGACTTTTTGTATCCCTGGCACTTATAGTGCCTGGCACATAGTAGGTGCTATATAAAGAAATGTTGATTGATTGATTGATTGATTGATTATTCAGTGGGAGAATGGAAGATGAAAGGCATGGTGGAGAGCAAGACCAAGAGCACCCAGCACAAAGCTGGCTGGTTTGGGCTTTAGGAAAGACTTTTTTCAAAGAAAGTTGTCTCAGAATATTATCATATTAAGCCTGAAAGGTCTGTGGAATTTAATGGATGACCAGAAAGAAAGACCTAGCAACTTAGTAGAACAGCAAGACTTTGGGAAAGCCATTGGGCTCTACTTTGTTTCTTAAATGGTACCTTAGGGTCAATTGACTGTAACAGTTTTGGCCAGAACAATATTTGCTGTGGAGAGAGGCATGATTCTTGGGTATGTAGAGAAGCACTTTAAGATTCTTGAGTGAATAAAGGTTAATTGCATGCAGATTATCTTTGTCTTTCTATGTTTTCTTCTGGAAGCCCACCAGGGCTGGGGACACTGCCAGGTAGAGTTATAGTGGCAGCTGCTGGGTCATTGGGGGGCATAGGATGTGGGGCTTTGGGAGTGAGGAGGGAGAAGCTTGATGCTCCTGAGAGATCTTGAGGTGGTTCCAGCTGGTAGGGAGCCTAACCCCATGGAAGCAAATAGCTTTAAAACGGATGGCCTCAGGTAGAAAAAGTTATAAAAAGAAAGATGGAAAATCAGACACAATCAGTGTGAATGTGAAGGCCCTAGCCAGCAGACAATTTCAAACAGATTTACAGAGGGATTTTGAAGAGGTATTCAGACAGGATGCTGAGTCTTCTTGGATATAAATGAACAGACGTGTGGCCTGTGTGATATGTATAGGAGGGAGACAGATGACCTGTTCCCTCTCTTTTCTTTCTGGCAGAGAGAACAAGCTAGAAAAGCTCTCTCCTTGGGTGGGAGATGTTTTTCTAATGGTTAAAGGAAAACTTTCGGTTCCTGGCTTAGAAGTGGCCACACACCACCCCGACTAATTATGTTTTGAAGGATGTGAGTGAAACTTTGAATAATTGAGGAAAGATTGGATTGGCTTTCTTTCATTTGCTTCTTGGGGAAGCAACTCAACAGCTGAAACAAAAGGTGCCAGGAGTCAGAGTCGAAGAACCATAAACCTGAATCGTTAGACATCTTGTCTTCCTTACTTTCTGGCTGACTTTCCCTCAGTATTTCCATTCTGATGTGCCTATCCCCGTGTCATTCATGTTAGGTAGCTAGGTGGCTTGATCTTGAAGTTAGGAAGACCTGAGTTTGAGTCTTGCCTCAGACACTTAATACCTGTGTGACTGTAGACAAGTAACTTAACCTTTCCCAAGTCTCAGTTATCCATCTGTAAAATGGGAATAATGATAGCACCAACTTCACTGGGTTGTTGAGAGCATTAAAGTAAGATAATATGTATGAGGTGCTGGGTTAACATTTTAAAAATCTATGCAATATGACCTATTATACGAAGCTTTTGGGGCACCCTAAATATTTTATTTACGTTATAGATTAATTTAATATTTTTATGTTTACATTAGTAATATTATGTCTTTTTATTTATGTTTAAAGACCATTAAGTGATATAGTGAATAGAGTACTGGGCTTAGAGACAAAAAGAATTGAATTTGAATCCTTTCTCAGATCCCCAGGAGCTGTGTGACCCTGGGACAGTTACTTAACCTCTCCCAGACTCAGTTTTCCCATCTGTAAAATGGGGATAATGATAGCATCCACTTTACAAATGAGATAACATATGTAAAGTACTTTGCAAAACCTCAAAGTATCACCTAAATGTTCACTGTGCTCATCCTCCATTTAGGCCCTTGTTCGGCTTTCCGTCCTTGCTTCGGTTCCTCTTTCTTGCTAGAAAACTGGAAGACCCTGGAACAGAACACAGTCCTTACCCGCCTGTTGCAGGGACTCTCTTTACTACTCAAAGTTCAGCAATCCAAGTGCAGCAGCCTAGAAGGCTGTAGATCCTGTGAGTTGTGGGAACATCCATCAACAAATATGAAGTGCCAACAATGTATGGTGAATGCTGGGACAACAAAGCAAAGCGGATGTAACCAGCCCCACTCCCCTTGACACAGGCCTGAGCAAAGCACAGCCATCTGATCTGCCTGTTCTGAGTCCTTTTGGCAGATGCTTTTGGATGGTCAACTGGTCAGGAAACATTTGTTGGATGCTTCTTCCATTCTCAACACTGGGCTAAGCACCGTGAGGAGGCAAAGACAAACATGACACGGTCCCTGCCCTCCAGGGGATTGCAATTTTGTCAGCAAGAAGAGAGAGTGTTGTTGTTGTTGTTGTTGTCGTGAAGCGGTTTCGACCATGTCTGACTCTTTGTGACCACTCTCGGGGATTTCTAGGCAAAGACAGAGAAAGACAGAGGCAGAGAATGCAGGAAGACAGACAGAGAGACAAAGACAGAAGGGAGAGAGACAGAGAAAAAGAAACAGAAACAGAGACACCAAGACAGAAAGACAGACACAGAGACACGGGCACACAGAGATGAAAGACGTAGAGCTACAGAGAGACAGAGAGAGACAGAGAGATGGAGAGAGAGTGGGAAATAAAGAGCTCCTATCTGTATCACATCAGCATAGACAAGCAAAACATTTCCACACTGATTGCATTAAAAATGCATCTCTTATTCTGAATATTTGTTTATTCATTTTTTTGTATCACTCCATTTCTTCAAAATATCGCCCCCTTCATTTCATATAGTGTAATAGTATTCCATCATATTCATCAAACAATTTCTTCAACCATACCCAGCTGATGGGGCACCCCCTTAAATTCCAGGTTTTTCATTACCACAAAAAAGTTTCTCTTTCTGGTATAGCTGGGTCAAAAAAAAAAAAGCACTGTTTAGTAACCGTTGTTGTTCAGCTGTTTTCAGTAATGTCTGACTCTTTGTGACCCCATTTGGGGTTTTCTTGGCAAAGATACTAGAGTGATTTGTCATTTCCTTCTCCAGCTCATTTTACAAATGAGGAAACTGAGGCAAACAGGGTGAAGTGACTTGCCCAGGGTCACACAAGTTGTGATTGTCTGAGGCAAGATTCCAACTCAGGAAGATGAGTCTCCCTGACTCCATGCCTGGCACTCTATTTTCCACCTAGTTGTCCATTTAGTAACTGTGCATAGTTCCAAATCACTTTTCAGAATAGCTAGACCAATTCATGATACTACCCAAGAGTGCTTCAATGAACCTGTTTTTTCCATAGCCCCCTCCCAATATTTATAATTTTCCTTTTTTATTATTTTTGCCAAGCTTATGGTTAGGAGGTAGAGTTTCAGAATTGCTTTGATGTGCATTCCTCTAATTATTAGTGATTTGGAGCATTTTTTTTTTTGCTATAACTGGAAGTCTTGGAAGTCATATCTTGGAGTCAGGGAGACTCATCTTCCTGAGTTCAAATCTTATACATGCTAAATGGTTAAGAAACACATAAATATTATCATAAATAGGGGCAGAGCCCACAGCTCATGCCCTGGTTTCCATAGCCAGACTGGCAATGAATCTAGTAAGTTGGGTGGCACCAACTTTGGGCCTGCAGATCATGGGGGAAGGAGTAGTGGCTTTGCTGACCAGACCTCCTTGTTCTGTTGCTCCTACTGTACCAGAAGATATACAATAAATACCACAGTTTACCTTGAAAAAACCCCAAAGTTTACTTGTGGAAGAGGACATTGAAAGGGCTATAGTTTGTTAGTCCTGAAAGAAATTATATGCTTAAGCAAATTTGAAATTCACATTATGCTCAAATTGCTATATCAGTCTGGTTGAAACAAATTCATGTTTTCAAGACAAGCATCTTATAGCACAACTGTAATGGTAAGGGGATTTGAAGATTTTCCCTGTCCCTTAATAGACCTAGGGAATTTGAAGATATTCCCTTCCCCTTAATGAACCTCACTTGGAGCCCAACCAGAGAAGCCTGCTTAAGGGAGGCTTGTTTTTCAGGAAGGTCCACACTTATGTTACTTTGTAATTAGGCAATGGATCACAAAGGTTGTGATGTCCTCTGACCCTGGAGAAGGGTACATATATACCCTGAGCTCAGGTTTTGCTTTGGGCTCACTTATGGAAAGAGTTGTGTGATTTGGCCAGATGAGACCATTGAGCCATTGAGCCCCACCCCTATCCCCCCACTCCCCTGGCTTTGAAAACCCAGATGTTGGTGCTTCTCTCTCTTGTAACTAACTATGTATGTATGTATGTAATGGTCAGACAGCTAGAAGCCCTGTCTGTTGGTCTATAGAATTGTGTTATTTTCTCGGTCTGCATTTTTTGTCTGCTTGTAATTTCTGTATGTATTTTCTCTGAAGTTCAGGGTGCTGATTTTTTCCCCTGAATGATATATGTGTTTAATTGAAGTAACATTGCTAACCCCTTTTGAGTTGCTTTCGTTTGGAAAAGCAGATCAAAGAACCTGTGCTAGCAGCCATTCTGGGTATGCTTGGGGTGCTTGCTGTTACAACAACTGACTTTGCATCTAAATACTTATTTTCTTTTTTAAGTTTATTTTTAATTTATGGAATAAAATACGCATTTCCATAACATAGTACGATAAAAAAGGATGATTACATAGCAAATACATTATGTACAACCTGCTCTTCCTTTTAAATATATATTAAAGTCATCATTTTTCTTTTTTTCCTTTTTTCTTCCCTTCCCCTCCTTCCACCCTAGAGATGGCTACCATTAGACATAAATATGTGTGTATATATGTGTGTATATATATATATATATATATATATGTATATATATATATATATATATAAAAATATATAAAATATGTAAAATCATGCTATCCATACTTCTACTTATCAGTTCTCTCACTATATGCAGATAGTGGCATCATTCATCTGTTCTTTTTAGTTAATTTGGGTATTTATAATAGTCAGAATGAGTTATTCTCTCAAAGTTGTTCTTAAAACAATATTGCTGTTACTCTATACAACATTCTTTGGTTCTGCTTATTTCAAAGGTGTTTCATATCAAGGGATGGTGGTGGCGACTTATTTCCAGGCACAGTTTTTGTTGAATCCCTGTGCTATATCTGAAGGTCTTACCCTGAAAAGTCCTTTACTACACTCTTGTTCTGGCTCTGTCACGGAGACTGTCTGTGAGTATTGATTCAGATTTTGCAGCTCACATTTCCTATTTCATTTAGTGGAAGAATAAAGGCTAGAACCCAAATCTCCTATTTCCTAAGGAAATCACCCTAGGAGGTCACTCTACTTATAATGGAAGGAGGGTAGAGAAGGGAATCGGCATTTATTAAGAACTTGTTATGTGCCAGGCACTTTATCTCATTCAATTCTCAGAACAACTCTAGAGATAAATTCTAACATTATTCCCATTTTAGAATTGAGAAAAGTGAGACAGATAGTAATTGATGACACACCCAGAGTTGCATATCTATTAAGAGTCTGAGGCTGGATTTGAATTCAGGTCTTTTTTATTCTAGGCCTAACAGTCTACCTACTGCATCACCCAGAGCTACTTCTAGAGGTCAAAAACCCTAGATTTGAAAACTCTGTTGTTTATAGTGTCTGACCATTGGGCACACTATTTTGCCCCTTTGTGTCTCAGTTTTTCCATCTGTAAAATGGGGATAATAATACTTGGAGTGTTTTGCAGAACCACTGTGATGGGGATAAAAGGGAGAAAAACATTGTAGGATAAAAAATGGAAAAGTCATTGTTGGAGCAGGTCTTGAAAGACAGGTACACTAAAGAGACAATATGGAACAATGGAAAACATCTTGGATTCTAAATAGGAAAATCCGGATTTGGATCTTATCCCTGCTACTTATCAGTTGTATAACCTTGGGCAAGTAAATTAACCTCTCCGAGTTACAGATCCTCACTCGAAAAATGAGGGGTTTGGGTTAGCTAGCATCTAAGGTCTAGATTATGATCCTGGTCCAGCAGATAGAGCTATGAATTGTCTCATTTATTCCAGAAATATTCTGACATTATGTAAAACAAATTGCTAAATTGTGAACAGCTTTCAAATCAGAAATTCCAAGATAGGGATTGTATCCTCAGAGAGGTGATTGCCAACCAGAAAAACTCAAAGGTACAAAAATATTCACAGCACCATTAGTTGTGATAACAAAAAACTGGAACTGAAATGAATATCTAACGAGTCGGTTATGGCTGAACAAATTATGGCATATGATATAATGGAATATTACTGAACTGTGATGAATGATGAATATGAAGAATATAGGGGAAAAACATTTGAGGAGACTTCCATGAAGTGATTCAAAGTGAAAAAAACAAGAGAAAAACCAATATATCCAAGGACTGAAAAAAATATAATTAAAGTCAAACTGGTGAGGCAACAACTCTAGTTGAAAATGATGACCGCTGTTAGCCCTGTACTGTCAAAGTTAAAAGTGTCTCACTTCCTGTACATTCGCAATTGATAAGCTGAGTAGTGGGGATCTATTTTGTAAGGGGATTTGTCTGCATTTATCTTGGGAAGTATCTGTGCTGTCAAAACCAAAAACTAACAAATAAAATACACCCAGTAACTTAAAAGAAAGAAAGCATTGGTAGAGAAATTGAAATACATTGTATTATTTAGAGAAATCCAGGCCAACTAGGTGGCAGAGTGGATAGAGTGCTAAACCTGGAGCCAAGAAGTCTTGTCTTCAAGAGTTCAAATCTGGCTTCAGATGCTAATTAGCTATGTGACCCCAGGCAAGTCACTTAACCCTATTTGCCTCAGTTTCTTCATCTCTAAAATGAGCTGGAGAAGAAAATGGCAAACCACTTTAGTGTCCTTGCCAAGAAAACCCCAAATGGGGTCATGAAGAGTTGGACAAGACTGAGATGACTGAACAACAAATTAGAGAAATAATTGAAAGCAAGGATATTAGTGAGGGAATAGTGTCATTGGAAAAAGCAACATTTTATTTTCAAAATTAAATTTTATCTGTTTTCAGTATTAAAGAAAAAAATGCCATTATATTTCCTAAAAGAGATACTTCTGCCCTTGAAAACACATTTCTGGACTTAAAGTCTGGAGGACTGAGTTAGTTCTATTCTTTCCTCTGCATCTAACAAGTGAGGTGACTTTGAAAAATCCACTTCATCTCTCTAGGGCCCAGCTTCATCATGACACTGACATTTACATAGGGCTTTTCATATGTTGTTTCACTTAAGCCTCAAAAACCCTATGAGGAAGGACCGTTTTTTTTTTTTCTTAATCAGACCATGATTTCATTGGTAGAGATAATTCCTTCTCTCAACGAAAATGTACAACTTAAAGTCTTTGAGAGTTAGTTGCCTGGGGTCCTGATCTCAATAACTTGTTATTGTTGTTGAGTCTTTTCAGTGATATGGGACTCTTCATGACCCTATTTGGGGTTTTCTTGGCAGAGATACTGGAGTGGTTCGCCCTTTCCTTCTCCAGCTCATTTTACAGATGAGGAAACTGAGGCAAAGAGGGTTAAGTGACTTGCCCAGGGTCACACAGCTAGTAAGTGTCTGAGGCCAGATTTGAACTCACAAAGATGAGTCTTTCTGACACCAGGCCTTGTGCTCTATCTGTTGTGCCTCCTAGCTGCCCTGTTAAATAACTTACCCAGGATCAAAACTCCACATCAGAGACC
>CM053582.1:328747077-328759675 GCA_028627135.1 Pseudochirops cupreus | reverse complement strand
CCCCCCCCCCCCCCCCCCCCCCCCCCCCCCCCGCCCCAGCTCTTTGCCTTTTTCTTCCCTTTACATCTGACACTCTCCCCTTCAAAACCTCTCAGGGAAGGGACATGACAAAGGTAAAGAAATGTCCTTTGTCCTCCCACCACCTTAACGTCTTTAATCCTAGCACCTCTGAACCCTGTTTCTTCTTGGCCAACAGCTGAGACATCAAACATACGTTGTGGCATATATTGTCATATTATAAAACCTTAGCTTGAAGGTAGATCCAAACCACCTTCAGTTTTCATGTCGTTTTTGTGAGATATGCGTCTTCTAGATATTCCAACGTCCTCCATTCATGTGGAAGAACTGACCCAGAGAAGGGTGCTGATGTGCGGGCGGTTGGTGGTCTGCTGATACAGCAGTTCTGAATCTGGGCAGTGTTAGGAATTTGCCTTTCCCGTCTCCAAGAGGGAGCAGTGCTAAGGAGCAGTTTGGGTTCTCTTTTGAAGTCATCCCTGGAGAGGTGTTAGATGTTGCCACGTTCTTCACAGTTTAAAAATTGCTGGTGATGGGGGTAGTATTTGACCAAGGCGATCAATGTGCAAAATGTCACTTTTCCTTAAATTAGCTCTGTCAGGAGAAAGCTGGCAAGGGATAAGAGTAAGTAGGTATTGGCATGCAGATGTTTTCGTATTTGCTTTTTGTGATTAGGGATTGTGAAGACTTTCATGGCCAACATCCCTCCCGATCCTGTCTGGTTTCAAAGGTTTGAAATTACAGAGTCACGCAGCTCTCCCAACCCCAGAGATGACAGATAGTAAAGTCTACTCAGTGCTCGACTTGGAAATCATATGTAGCTCAACAACCTTGAAAAAACAACCACTTAAAGATGATATTCACTGATTGATACAGTGTTTCTGTTTGCAGTATTGTGGTTCACATGAAGAATTTAGTTTGTCACGATTGTGGCATGGTTTCCTGGCATAACAAGATATCTGTGTGCTTTTATGACGTGGCTTTTCACTCATCTTAGAATCATAAATTCACAGAATCAATGAATCTAACAGTTGGAAAAAAATCAAAACAAAACACCCAAACTGAGCTTCCTTCAAGGCTCAACTCAGGTATCACTTATGGGGATAAAGATCTTAGTTGTCAGCATTATCACCATCCTCAAATTATCTGGTATTTATTTATGTGTGTAAATGTATTTTATCCCTCATTTCCTCCATGCCCCCTCCTTCTTCATTAAATGCCAACTCACTGAAGGCAGAGACTGTTTTGTTTTTTTAAATTTTGCTTCTGTATCCACTGTGCCTAGAAGAGTGCCTTAAAAATAAGGGAAGTTTAATAAATTCTTACTCAGTAGAATAGAGTTGAATCAAATCCAACCTATTGCCTGATGAATGAATGTCCTTCACAACATCTGACAAGGGGTCACCCATTCTCCTCTTGAACACCTCCAGAAATAGGGAATCCATTACTTCATGAAAAAATATGTTCCATTTTAGGGTAGCTGTAATTGTTAGGAAGGAAGGAAAAAAGCATATATATAGTCTCAGTTATGTATCAGGCACTGTGCTAAGTGCTTCACATTTGATCCTCATATCAACTCTGGGAGAAAGGTACTATTATAATTCTAATTTTTTAGCTGAGAATACTAAGGCAAACAGAAGTCGAGTGACTTGCCTAGGGTCACACAACCAGTGAGTATCTGAGGCTAGTTTTGAACTTAAATCTTCCTGACTCCATGCCCAGCACTCTCTCTGCTTTCCAACCTAGCTTCCTTGTTAGGAAGTTATTCCTTGTGGTGAAGTTATCTCTGCTTCCATATTATTCCATTTATTGATTCTAGTTCTATTATTATAAACCAGGCTTGAACATGAAACGTGGTACCTTGGATATTTAAAGTCTGATAGTGTGTTTACCCCCTAAGTCTTTTCTTCTTCAAGGAAAGCAACCCCAATTCTTTCAGCCTTTCCTCATATAACATGGTTTCATGTTTTCAAAGAATTCTCTTTGACCTCTTTCTAGAGCCATTTTCTATCCTAAACTCTGGTACCCAGAAGAGAACGCAATACTTCAGATGAGTCCAGGGCCACTGTTAACTCCCTTTTGGACACTCTAATTCTATCAGGTAAATCCCAGACTTAATTTGTACTTTTGGTATCCACGTTTCACTATTGACTTACATAGACTTTACAATTCACTAAAATCTCCAGATCTCTTTCAAGCGAGCAATGGATTAGCCTTATTTTCTCCCATATCATACTTGTGAATGTGTTTTTGAATCCGAATGTAAGATTTTGCATTTATCTCTTTTTAATTTCACTTTGCCTGTTTCTATAGATTATTCAGCCTCAGATCTTTTTGCATACTGCTTCCATAGTTCAATGTATAGAGAACTTGTCCCTAGAACTTTACTATTCACAATGCCTGGGACTGAGAGGACACTGCTTAATTAGAGAAATTCCTTGGACTGTGTCTCTAATGAGGCTGGGTGACTTGCCATAACATAATGAAATCACCAAGCAAAGACTCTGGTGGGGAATGCTTCACAAATGGAAAAAAAGGATGAAAATAAGATAGATGTAGGGGCAAAATGAATGTATATGGAAAGGGCAAGCAACAGAACTGTGTTTCTAGGGGGAAATGGAAGAGTATCTAGCTATACATAGAAGAGTGGTTATACCACACACAGGGTAGTATGAATGATGATCTCAGAGTCAGGAGGTATGGCTGAATCCCAGTGAATCCAAGCTGAATGAATCTTCTCTGTCATTCATTAACATTTCTATTTGGTTCTGAGGCTTTAGTCCTCTAACCTGACCTGAGAAATCCCAGAAAAAGACTCTAGAAGGTAGTGTTTTACTACTATGGCTATGAGTTTTGAACCAGCTGTGTCCTCCTATATTGGGAGTTAGGAGAGTTATATAATAATTCTTCTGAAGGTATTGGTAATTGTACCCATTTATATAAGGCTACCCAAAATATTTTTCATATTTGATTCCTTCCCTATCATTTACATCATTTCTTGACTTAATTAAATGTTTTTTTCTATCGTATTTATGCATCTCTTGTATAGTATGGAAATAAATCTACCAGACTGATTGGGGTGGAGAGGGGAGAGTTGAGCCATGAATGGCATAATTGATTCCTTAACAGAAATACCCCAAACCTGGGAAAATTAACAAAGGAGTATAAGGGGGAAGGTACTGAGACCATCTCTGAATCTTGGGTCAAGGGACTAAAGAAGACCAATGATATCACTTCCTGGTCACCTATATATAAAGCAACCAGGGGTTCTCTGACGGTTGACTGGTGGATCATGATGGACAAATCAGGCAAGGGAGTTTCAGTCAGATGAAGAGACACGAGGTGTCCTCAATGCCTATGCTCGTTTGCTATGACTAAGTAAATCTTTTTGTTAACTGTTGAATGACCCTGAGTACTTTATTTTGTTCTAATATCAAAGCTAAACTACCAGGAAACTTATATGAATTAGGCCTAGTCCAGAACACCTTTGTAAGTGCTCACAAACTATTGAATAAGTCACTATACAATTTTGCTACAGAAGGACATAAAGCTCCATAAGGTTTATAGTTTAAAGAAAATGTCTTCTCCTTTAAAAAAAAGTTATTTAAAAAATTGATAAATTTGCTTCCTATGATCATTCTCCCATTCTCCAAGATTGTTCAGTGGGGGAACAGGAGGTCAGGCATCACATTCGCAAATTTTTCTTAGTACCCTTAGAAGTAATTTGTCTAGGCCAGATGACTTGAACTCCATGAGAACAGGTAGGTGCTCCCTTGGAGCTACTTTTGTTTTATCCTTTTTTAGCCTGGAGATGACTTCCCCTTGTAATGAAAACATAAACAGAAGCAACGAGTACTCAGTGTCCAGTTCTTTCATTCATTCATTCTCATCTCATTCACACATTCACATTCTCATTTACCCCTAGCTTATTTCTTTGATCTCAACATAACTAGAAAACTGAAAGCCCTTTTTCAGTCGTTTACATTTCTCCTTCATTAACTTCATTAAGACTCCCCTCCCTTCCATATTCAAGCTAAGTCTTAGCTCATTCTAGCCTTACCTTTCCTAGCAGAAATAATGCAGGCAATCCTTTGAAGAAGAGGGAGAGAGAGAGACAGAGAGACAGAGAGACAGAGAGAGAGACAGAGAGACAGAGAGAGAGAGAGAGACAGAGAGAAAGGGAGAAAGAGAGAGAGGGAGAGAAAAAGGAGAGAGAGAGAGGAGAGCTAGAAGAGCTGAACTCACCCCAATTCCACCAGGAGAATAATTAAATGTATTTAAGACAAGAAGGATTGATGATGAGGATGATTTGTTTGTGTTTCAAAGCTAGCCTCACTATTTTCTGAACACATAGTGAATGAGTGGGGGTACAAAAAGTGAGGTGATACCTTTCAATGACACAGAAAGAAAGTGTCCCCCAATGGCCCAGATCTCCTAGATACCTTTTCTTTCATGGTTATTGTTATGTTACAGAAGCTAAGAATATCAGAATTGGAAGGAATCCCTGGAATTATCTAATTCAACTCTTTACTGAATAGGAATCTCCTTTGTAACATTAAGCTTATTCTACAAAGGCAGCATAACACAGTGGAAAGAATCCTGACTCTGAATTCTGATGATGAGTTCAAACCCCTCCTCTGAAGCTTACTTGACTGTGTAACCTTGAGCAAGGGCACGTAAACCTCCCTGGGCCTCAGTTTCCTACACTGTAAGGTGAGATGGCTGCAACAGATGTCTTCTGAGGTCCCATCTTTTTTTTTTTTTTTTGGAGGGAAAAGGAAGGGCAGTTAGGGTTAAGTGACTTGCCCAAGGTCACACGGCTGGTTTTTTATGTGTGTTAGGTGTCTGAGTCTGGATTAGATGTCTCAGGTCCTCCTGACTCCAGCACTGGTGCTCTATTCACTGTGTCACCTAGCCACCCCTGAGGTCCCTTCTAGATCTATAATCCCATGACCTCTAGTGTTGGGTCATCCATACCTCTTAAGGCAGCCCATAGTTGCCAGTTTCCTCATGATCCTGCCATTGTTCTCTGGATGTTATCATGGACTTTCTAAAATGAGGCACTCAGAACTGAACATGATACCATAGATATGGACTGACCAGGGCAGATTATCAGTGGGACTCTCACTTCTTTCATTCTGGAGGCTCTGGCCTCCAGCACAATCCAAGATTGAGTTTATTTTTTTGGCTGCCATGCCACACTATTGACAGCACGATTAAGTCAATAGTCTGCTATGGCAGTCTAGATCCTTGCCTATCATGACTTCTAAGATGTGTTGGCAGCTTTTTCCTAAGTTCCCCTTGTTTCCCTTTCCTAGCTTCCCTTTGTGGCTCAGAATCAGGTCCAGAACTGCATTCATCTTAGTTACATGCAACACATTTCTGTAAGAAGAATGTCAGGAGCACTAAAGCTTAAATGAGCTGAGGCTGGTGAAGATGTTTGGGCCAACAAAGTGTGTTTTAAAATTAAAAGACATTATTTAGAGGAGGAGAAGGAAGATCAGAGAAGGCATAGGAGAACTGCTCAGGGTAGACTGGCTGTTAATAGTGGATAGTGGAGGGAAGCTTGAACCACTTGACACTAATTTTGCTCTAGATTCCTCGGGCAAGGGGACTGGAAAAGATGGAACAAAAAGAGAGCAAACAGGAGCTGAAACCAAGACACAGTAGAGAAAAAGAGAACCCTAGCTGTCCTTAATAAATTCTAGCCACCAGCCCAAAATAAACCACATCTTATCTTAGAAAAGAAATGGCAGATGTGAATGCTGAGCCACTGCCAGTGATCTTTCAAAGACTGGAGAACAGGAAAATGTCACAGGATTACAAGAGGATGAGTGTTCTGATTTTTTTCTTTATGGGAAGAGATAGGGAATTCAAACTTTATTTAAGTCAATGAGCTTAACTCCCATTCTTGGCAAAAACCTAGAATGTATTGTTAAAGAGATGCCTAATGAAGGTCTAGGAAGGGACATGAGGAACATGGAAGTCCAGATCAAACTCATTTCCTTTTTTAAAGAGATAAATAGATGGAAAAATCAACGGGATGCTGTAGGTATAGTATAGCTAAATGGCAGCAAAGTATTTAACAATGTCTCCATGTTTTACTTGTGAACAAGATGGAGGAATAAAGTTGGCTAATAGTATTGTTAGTTGGATTTGGAACTGGATGAGGGCTTTGACCCCTTAAAATAGTCAATAATGGGACCATGTCAGCTTGGAGAGGGACTAAAAGGGAGATGTCTAAGAGAATGCATGAGGAATCTGTCCTTGGTTCTCTGCTGTTTAATGTTTTCCAAGCTTTTCAAGATACATATTGGAAGAGAAGACTAATAATAAATAAAATATAGGTCATTGCTTGAATCCAGTGGAACAATGTTAGTGGATGACAGGAAAAAAAATAGGTTATATCTATATGGGGTTTCCAGAACTCTCATAACTATGCATTCCAATTGGATTTCCTTTCTTTAGGCCTCAGTTTCTTCATCTGCAAGAGAAGGGAGTTGGATTATATTATTTCTAAGGTCTTTGACAGCTTAAAAATCTATGATCTCTAACCCTTATTCTAGCTCTAATTGTGATTCAAATTTCTATGAGCGTATCAAGTGAGAATATATGTGTAAAGTGTGTCATAAATGGGAACTGTAATAGGTTATCATACCTTCAGTGGCCCAGAACCTATATGTCCAGAAGCATCAAGATGGTACTTCCCCAGTTAATTGTACCTGCTTTGGTATTTTGAGGTTTTCATGAGAGAGAAACTGGCAATTGGTGCTGGAAGCAATTGGTCTAGTAACCCCTCATAATGCCATACACAAGCAGATTCCCAAAAGAATGCTACTGTGAACAGCTTTTAAGGTTCTGATCACACAGTATAGTGAACACTCCATTTATTCCATTACAAATCAAGGCAAATATTTACAACAAATCACAACATAATATTCACAACATTACATCTTATCACAGAAAATCACAATATAGCGTTCACAACAGCTTAACATTTAAAATGGCCACATAGTTTTCATTACAGTGGCTACAGTATTTAGAAAAAAGAACAAAAAAATAGTCATCTGGTTTCCCTAAGCAGGTTTGCCTCCCCGCTCAGTCATTCAGTCATCTCACAATCCAATAATCAATCTTCCACTCATGGAGCAATCATAGATTAACTTAATCAATCACTTATCTAGCAATCAGTCACTAAATACAATCATTAGAAAATTATACAAATCCTCCACCCCTCAGTGTCTTGTACACTTCAATTTCATCATGCATCCAAGGGGAGGCCTTTTCTTCATCTTGACTTGGGGTGGTTTCTCAGATTCCCTGGATCCCCATGGTCCCAGCTCTTACCTGAATCTACCAAACATTTACCTGGATTCAGAGGCAGACAGTTTCCAGGTTCTCATCCAGTCCTCCAGGAAGATCTTGTTACACATTGAAGTTCACAGGGTCCAGCACATCTCAAAACCTTCACAACTTCTATTGCCAGGAATTCAAGGATCAACCAAGCCACAAACAAAAAAAGTCTTAGCATCCTGGTCATGTTTCTTCAGTCTTCTAGCAGTTCAGGTGGCTCTAGGACCCAGAAGGAATCCCAGCTTTCCAGGTGGCAGCAACTTCAGCCTTCACCAGATTTTGGTCTCATAGAAAACTCCAACTCAGTTCTCAGTTCAGCAGGCCCAGCTCCCAAATGCTGGGACAATCCTGCTTCCTCCACCAGTAGTAAAAATTTTTGATTCTGTTTCTCTGTCCTGGGACTCTTCTTACATACACACACACACACACACACACACACACACACACACACACACACACTGGCTTCCTGTCTCAGCCAACCCCCATCTGCCACATCAGCAACAGGAGACACAGTTCACACCTTCTGTTTCTTTCACACAGGAGACAGAGTTCACACCCTCTGCCTCTTTCACAGAAGTACTTAGCCCTTAGTTACTAAGGACCACTAAGTACCTGTTAAATTAATTACCATTATACCCCTCTGGTTTTTGGACACAAAATATTACTCATTGTTTACTGCTCAGTAGTTCTACAGTGCAGGAGGAAGAATGGCATGAGTGTCAGTGATGGTCTTGTGTGGGGCTGCTCTTTGGAATTGGCCCACTCAGGTCATGCTCTTATAGCTTCAGCTAATTCAAATTGTTGTCCCTACTTTTCTCAGCAGAGTAGGTCTGTGACTTATTCAAGGACTGTAGGGTTTACAAGGAGAGATAGGATCTCTAGAAGGCATATCTTATTGGTTTTCTTTTTTTGACATCACAGGCAGTAGGGGAATAGGCCTATTCCTTATAAGGAACAGGCAATAGCTTTTCAGCTTACGGGAGACAGGAGTTTCTAGTGGGGAAGATTTTAGTAATGTAAGATTCCAGAAAAATGACAAGGTGGGGAGTGTCAGACAGGAGGAAAGAATCTGTCTAGAATAGAGGTAGGCTATCGCATGGGAGGTTTATGTATTTCAAAGGGACCTTCAAACCAGTGGAGTCTTTTGGACTGTAACAGACTCCACACAAACAGGGTAGATGGATGCACTGAACCAGAATTTTCAATTTTCATTCAACCTACTTTCCCCACACAGTCAAAGCCTATTATATCTCTAGTATGGGGGAGGAGAGATATTTTATAGAATGACTACTCTCTTTGGATACCAAAAGTCCTGCCTGATTCCAAAAAAATAAATGAATCCATAGTTTGGGGGACCAAATTATTTCCAATGATGGTTATTTGCATGATTGTGTATATGAACACAAGACATATTTTAAAATAGTAAAGAGTTTTAATGATCTGCTCCCCATCGACCAATGCAATCTGCATATCTGATTTTCAATGATTAATGTTTTTCCATCAAGAAATATCCACCTAGTTCCCCAGACGCAATGACCCATGCTTAATGATTTTGAAACACATTTCTTTGGAGGCGGCTGAGGAAAATATACGTTATCACATTGCTGCGCATGCCCTTGCTAGCATTAGAAGCAAACACCCAAGCTGAGGCCAAGTTTGAAAAGTGTCTACTGATCTAACCTTGAGATATTGGAGAAATACAGCTGCAGAGTCACACTTGGTTTAATATTCCAAGATACAGTACTTACTTTGGCAAGTGACTGAAAAGTGGGGAAAAAAAGTAAGCAGATGTTGGTTGGTTCTGTCAGGGCTTTTATGGCAATCTTGTAGATTTGAGACTGAATCAAAGCAACGACAAAAATCCATTTAATTTTCCAAAGACACCCAAACATATTTCTGCAGGCAATCTTTTGTTAGCAACCCCTTTCTTGGGAGCAGGCAGGTGAAAAGAACTGAGAAATGATGTGACATGCAGAGACAATATGGTGTAACGGAGAGAGTGTTGTACCTAAAAATCTGGATTCAAATCTCACCCTTAATGCTTGCTAGTGCTGTTTGATAATGAACAAATCACTCTGATCCCCGTTCTTCTAATCTGTAAAATGGGGATGTAATATGAGTAGTAGTCCTTGGAAGGCTTGTTGTAGATCTCAAATGGGATAATAGATAAAGCATTTTATAAATTTTAAAGTGCTATAAAAGCATTTTATAAATTTTAAAGAGCTATCTATTAATATATTATATTATATTAAGGATAGATTAAATCCTCCAGGTTACAGTGAACTCTCACATTGTTCTCTAATGAGCTGGCTCCTGGATTTGACTCAGAAGTGAAGAAACCAGTATATAAGCAGATAGGTCATCTTTACAGCTTCTTTCCATCCAACTTCAAACTTGATGCCCTGGAGAGTCTCTTAAGAGGAACTGTGAATAATATAATGTTGGTACAGAGGCTGCCAGATCATTAAATCATGGCAATGCCATACTTTGTTTCAGATAAAAGAGGATTGGGGGCAGCAAGGTGGCACAGTGAAGAGCACTGATCCTGGAGTCAGGAGGACCTGAGTTCAAATTCAGCCTCAAATATTTAATGCTTACTAGCCATGTGACTTTGGGCAAGTCACTTAACCCTAATTGCCCTGCCCTCCCCCCTCCAAAAAAGCAAAAAATTTTAAAAAATTAAAAAATAAAAAGAGGGTTTACTTTGGGGGTAAATGTCCATTTTGATCACAATTCCTGATGATTCTAGGCAGCTAGATGGAGTGGTGGATAGAACATCAGGTTAGGAGTCAGGAAGATTTGAGTTAGAATATGACCATAGACATTGACTAGCTGTGTGACCTTGGACAAGTCATATGGCCTCTGTTTGCCTCAGTTTCCCCGCTTGTAGAGTGGGGAATAATAAGGGCACCTAACTTTCTGAGTTGTCATGAGGGTCAAGTGAGATAATATCTGTAAGGCACTTAGCACAGAGCTTGGCACATAATAGGCACTATGTAAATGTGTATTCCCTTCCCCTACTGATGCTATTATAAATTAACTTGAAGAATAACCCTCTAGTACTTTTATAAGTCTGATGTCAAAGCACTGTACTAACACAGGACTAACATCTGTATTCTTCATGGTCTTATGGCATAGACATCTTGAGGACCAAAATGGCTTCATTTTTCATCTTTGCATACTCTGTTCAGCACGGCATCTGTGGTCATAGTATTGTAGGTCATAGGACCCTAGATTTAGGGTTTGGAAGGGATCTTAGAGGTCCTAAATTCCAACCCCTCCATTTTATGGATGTGGAAACAGAGACCCAGAGAGATAGAGTGATTTCCCAGAGGTTACACGGCTAGCACAGTAAGTGATGGTGAAGGTGTTTGAAGTCAGCTTATGTCTTCCTGACTCCAAGTCCATTGCCTAATGCTACTCCATACTGACTCTGGGACCATTCATACCCAAATATCAACATTTTCTAATATGTTTATGACTTAGTAGGTAAGTCTCAGGGAGTTGACTGAGACACAGAGAGACTTACCCAAAATCACATAGCAAGTATCAATGGTGGGATTTGAACGCAGGGCTCTCAATCCAAGATCAGGCTGCCTGTGCTGCCTTTAAACAAAGTTGGCACTCGCCACTTGTTGAAAAGGATTTATATGTAGTTGTGTTACATATCATCACTATTATTCTTTCAAGTTATAGATTAGTGGACATAATTTGACCTGGCTCTTGGTCAGCAGACCAACATAAGGCAATATAAAGTGGTAATAGTTAGGGGTTTAAAAATGCATAGCCTTATTTTCTCATCTTGGTTTTTATGACTAAGCTTATTGTGAATATTCTTTTTATATAATAAGCTTTTATTGATTTTTTTTAACCTATTGTACATTTCCTAATGTTTCTCTCACTTCTCAGAGAGCAATGCCTTGTGATGAAGAAAATCAAGTCTTTCTGGGGAAAAATATCTTTCATTCACATATGTCTAATAAGGGTCTGAGAGCCAAAATATCTTCCCCTTGTTCTAGTTGCCTGCATTTCATTCATGCAAAAGCTCATCACTGACACACCATGACCATTTTCTGCTTTATCTTTTGTAATCACTTTTATCCCTTCTTTGTTAGGAAATCACTTGGGTCATCAGTATGAAAGGTAGCTGATCTGGTCCTCTTCTAATTTTTAAATTATCCCATCTTTAATATTCCATTTTAAAGTTTATTATTTTGTCCTTTAGTTGTTTCAGTCATGCCTGACTCTTCATGACCCCCATTTGGGGTTGTCTTGGCAAAGGTACTGGATTGATTTGCCATTTCCTTCTCCAGCTCATTTTACAGATGAGGAAACTGAGGCAAACAGGGTTAAGCAACTAGCACAGGGTCACACATCTGGTAAGTGTCTAAGGCCAGATTTGAACTCAAGAAGATGAGTCTTCCCGATTCTAGCCCTGGTGCTTTATCCACTGCATCACCTAGCTGCCCCAAGATTATTATAGATATGATAAAAGATAGTGATCTAACTAATTTCTGCCATATTGCTTTATAGTTTTCTTAGAAATTCTAGTCTGACGCGGAGTTCTTTAGTAAGAAATCTATGTTTTGTAATTTATGTGATTTTTCTCTGCTTTAAATTTTTCCACTGATCTACTTTTATATTTTTAAACTGGTACCAAATAGTTTTTTTTTTCAAAAATTACTACTTGATAATATAGTTTGAAGTCTCAAAGTCCAATCCCCCTTTCATTCCTACTGTTTTAAATTATTTCGATTGATGTCTAGACCTTTTGTTCATCTGGGCAAATTTTGTTATTATTGTGTTTAGCTCTGTAAATGATCCTTGTGGTAGTATGATTGGTACGGTACTTGAACCTGCAAAAAATTTTAGCAATATTAAAATTTTTGTTATACTGGCATGACCTAGCTATGAGCAATGAATATTCTTCTAGTTATGTAAGTTATCTTTTGTTCTTTTAAAGAGTATTTTGTAATTGTACCTTGCAGCCATTGAGTGTGCTTTGGTAGACTGACTCCCAGATATTTATACATCTCGTAGTTATTCTGAGTAGGACATATCCATCTACTACTAAATTTTGGATTTTGTTATTGCTCCATAAAAATGCTGCTCATTTTTATGGAGTTATTTTGCAACCTGCTACTTTTCTCAAACTATCAATTGTCTCAGTTTCTTGACTCCTTAAGATTTTCTCAGCAAAATATTCATAGACTTGTTTTCTCTATGTCTA
>CM053582.1:328722963-328746577 GCA_028627135.1 Pseudochirops cupreus | reverse complement strand
AATAAGGTTCCTATAAGATATATTCCTTTTAAAATTTAATACAGTGAGGATAGAGATGAACTATATCCCGAGTTAAAAATAAAGTTTCAGCTCTATATCTTTACCTCTTTATAGATTTATCTCATCCTTCCAGCCTGCTGAGATCTGGAATATAGATTAGAAGGAATCATCAAAAATGACATTAGGTGAGTTCTGATCCTAGGACAGAGGGCATTTATTCGCCACCTCTCTTTCTAGGTATGGCTAGCTTGGGCTCATAAGATAGAAACTTGGTCATAGATAGAAACTCTAGTCTACTATAGGTGGTCCTTGGCCCTGGCTTATTCAGGACAGAAGTGCTCAGATCACTTGCTGGTCCCGATCTAGATAATCCTGTTTTATCTTAGAGGTAAGGAAAATAGGTAATCCTAATTCATTTTGAGTTTCTTACCTCCAGTTCTGGTTTGTAGATTAGAGCTGTCATTGATGACATAGTTGTATGCCAAAAGGAGACTAAAGCAAGAAAGAGAATGTAAGGTCTACAGGATCCCAAGGGAAGGGTGAGAATGACGACTCCCTTGGCTAGCCCAGAGAGCCACAGAAAACAAGGATAACATGAGGAGGAGGGGAAGTGACAAATATTTAAGGAATCATAAAATCTCCTAGTTGGAAGGGACATCAGAGGTCATTCTGTGTCAGAACAAGAAGTCCCAATATCTCTGAGAAGTAACTGTGCAACCTCCACTTAAAGTCATACTACCTCTTGAAGCAGCCCCACTTCCATTTTTCTTGGAAAAACTTTTCTTATATCATTTTAATACATGATATCTTTTGTATCCTTTCTACAAACTTTTTGAAACTCATGTAGGAGTTGTGTCAAACTATAGTTAGCCTTTCTCTCATTTATCATGAACTCTAACATGAATTGAATATCCATTTCCTACTAAAAATCCTACCAGTTTTACACTGTCCACTAATTTCTCTAGTTTCTCTCATTGGTCAGAGACAGAAGAGTGATTTCCCTCATCTCTTCCTCCATTCTCTGAAGATTGATATCAACATTGTGGCAAGTTAAGAATGCGTCAGCTACTGTTTTTATTATATAGAGTTTCCTTTAGATGTCTACTTTCAAGTACTTCAACACTACTTCATCATACCGACTTGTGAATTATTTCTTGAATCTATAATCCAATTCTTCCTTCTGTGGTTAGGTTGTCTGAAGTATACTCCCACCACAATACTGGTATTGTTTAACCTGTCTTTGATAATGATCTAAATGCTCTCAAGTAAGCTTCTTCACTTTGGTTCAAGAATTTTATCACAAAATTTTGTCTTCCTAATATATAATGTGATTTTACTGATTTTTAAAAAAATCTCATTTTGCTGGTCCCTTTTTTTAATTGAGGTGTAGTCCTCCGTAACTATAAGTTAGTAAGCATCCACATTCTACCAAGTCCCAGAGAGTCCTATAAAGTCAGAATTCGCCGTATACTTTGGACCTATGTGTACAGATATCTGGGATCAAGGGTTTTAGTATTTAGTATCTCCGGATAGTCTATTCTGAAATTCTTTTGTTCTCTCCCCTGAAAATCTTGTGTAGTACCCATTATTCTATTCTCTCTGACTTGGTGAATGTACATAAGATAGTGTTTTCTCTTCCCCTCCATTTTCAGTGGTAAAACCATTTGATCATATTTTCAAGTTTGGGGGGGTGGGGTGGGACAAACATATTTTACTGGACCTCATTTAATGTGCCCCATTGCTGGCCAAGAGTCTCTCACTTTAATATCTTAAGCCATGATGCAGGAACTAAAATGCTACTCTCAGACACCATCTTTTTCATCAACTGTTCATGCTTTAATTCTCTGTCTCTTCCTTCTATCAACCACAGTAATGAAAACTCTACTCATGTCTCAGTGTCTTGAGCAAAACTACACAATCCCTAGCAATTATAGCAAGAATTTCTTTAGCCTTGATATAGCACGTTAAGGTTTGCCAGGTGTTTTACACAGATTCACTGACTTAATACTCACAACTACTCTCTGAAGTAGGTACTGTCACCCCACATTTTACAGATGAGGAAACTGAGGCTGAGCAAGGTTAAGTGACTTGCTCATGTCACATACCTAGTATGTATCTGAGGCACAATTCAAACTTAGATTTTGTTGGCTCTAATTCCTATGTTTGGTCTGATGTACCTTCTGGATTCCTTCTGGAAGCATAATCCATCAATATGTCTGGTGATGTGAATCACCAGTAGTTAGTTGTCAGATTTAATAGGTCTCTAGAGGCTGGCTGGCTATCTATCTATCTATCATCTATCTATCTATCTATCTATCTATCTATCTATCTATCTATCTATCTATCTATCTAACTATCCTTAAAAGGGAGTATACCTTCCATTTGTTCACATTGGGTTGACACAAAGTCATTTTTGGTTCTCATAATCAAAGAGTTGTCCCTTCCCCTACCACTCAATTCTTCTTCCTGTATACCCTCTAGATGGGTTCTTTCCTGGTAGCACGGGTGAGATGTTAGTGTAATTCTTTGTGTATGAGAAGCTTTCTTTCCTCAGAGAGTCTAACTTCACCCTCTGTGGGAAGAATAGCCCCTCAAGGAGACTGTAGAATTAGAGGTGGTAGGGACCTTCAAGCACATCTAGACTAACCTCCTTATCCTGTAGTTGTGGAAACTAAGCCCCAAAGAGATGAAGTAACATGTCCAAGATTACATTGGGAATAAGGATCAAAGGAGGTACTAGAACCAAGGTCTTCTCAACTTCAAAGCCAGTATTCTATCTCAGCACACCGCCTCATCTTCCTATTAGGTTCTGAGCTTAGTGCTTCCAGGGCACAGTTCCTAGCATGCAGTAGGCACTTAATAAATGTTTATGGACTAATTGATAACATCTCCATTAGACTGTAAGCTCCTTGAGAGTAAGGAGTGTCTTTTGCCTTTCTTTATATTACCAACAGTTAAAACAGTGGCTGGCACATAGTAAGGACTTAATAAATGTTTACCCATTGACTAAAAATTACAGAGCTCCAATATTCACCTTCAAATGAACATAAAATACTGTACTAAGACAAATCCTGGAACAGCAGAACCATCAAAAAGACTCCATGAAAGTTAGAATTGGACAAGTGGAAGCTAATGTATCTATGAGACCTTAAAAATCAATCAAACAGATTTTTAAAAATGAAAAAATAAAAGAAAATGTAAAATACCACGTTGGAAAAACAACTGACTTGGTAAATAGATCTAGAAGAGACAATGGCAGAATCATTGGGTACCTGAAAGTCATAAACAAAAGGAGGACTGAGACAGAATCCTTCAAGAAATCATCAAGGAAAACTGCCCTGATATCCTAAAACAAGAAGGCAAAATTGGCATTGAAATAATCCTTTCAAAAAGTTCGTTGAAATAATCATCTCATGAAAGAGATCCCAAAATAAAAACTCCAAGTAACATTATAACTAAATTACAGGACTATCAGGTCAAGGGAAAAATACTGCAAGTGGCCAGAAAGAAACAATTCAGATATCAGGGAGTCACAATTAATGTTACATAGGACTTAGCAGCTGCAGCATTAAAGGATTGGTGGTCACAGAAGATGACATTCCAAAAGGCAAGGGAGCTGGGAATACAACAAGAATAACCTGCCCAGTGAAATTAAGCACAATGCTTCAAGAGGAAAAGGTCATTTAATGAAATGGAAGGGTTTTTAAGCTTTTATAAGAAAACCAGAATTGAACAAAAATTTTGCTCTCCAATAGCAAGACCCAACAGAAAGGGAAAAAGGGAAAAAGAAAATGTAAGGGATTCGATAGAGCTGAATAGTCTATGTCCCTACATGGAAGATGATACTTGTAATTCTTAAAAATTGTACCACTAATAGTATAGCTAGAAGGAATATACATAGAGGATGAGTATAAGATGAATTTGAGGGAATGACATAAAAATAATTAAGGGATGAGAAAGAGCAGTACACTGGGTACAGAAGAGGGGAGAGGTAGAATGGGAAAATATTTTTGCAGAAAGAGGCATGAAAGACCTGTTACAGTGAAGGGGAAGACAGGAGGGTGGGCAATGGGCATCGCTTGAACCTTGCTTTCATAAGTATTGACTCCAGGAGAGAATAATATACACAATCACTTGAATATAGAAAATTATCTTACCCAACAGGTAAATGGGAGGGGAAGAGAGTAAATAAAAGTGGGAGGACTGACAGAACAGAGGGCAGACTGGAGGAGATGGTAGATAGAAGCAAAACACTGTCAAGGAGGGAAAGGGTGAAAGGAGAGAGAGGACAGGAGGAAGAATATGATGGAGGGAAATACATAGTAATCATAACTGTCACTATGAATGGGATGAACTCTCCCATAAAATGGATGTGGATAGTAGAGTGGATCAAAACCCAGAATTCCACAATGTGTTGCTTGCAAGAAACATACTTAAAGCAGAGAGAGACACACAGAATAAAGGGAAGGGGATGAAGCAGAATCTGCTTCAGCTGGCTTAAAGCAGGGGTAGCCATCTCGATCTCAGACAAAGCAAAATCACAAGTAGACCTAATTAAAAGTGTTAAGGAAAGAAACTATATCTTGCTAAAAGGTACCATGGACAATGAAGTAATATCAATACTAAACATATAGGCACCAAGTGGTATAGCTCCTAAATTAAAAAAAATTAATTTATTTATTGTTAGTTCACAACATTCAGTTCCACAAGCTTTTGAGTTTTACATTTTCTCCCTCTCCCTCCCTTCCTGGCTCCCTAAGACGGTGTGCAATCTGATATAGGCTCTACATATACATTTATATAAAACATATTTTCACGTTAGTCGTGTTGTAAAGAAAGATTATAACCAATGGAATGAACCATGAGAAGAAACAAAACAAAGCAAAAAAGAAAGCAAATAATATGCTTCAATCTGCATTCAGAATCTCTAATTCTTTCTCTGGGTGTGGGTAGTATTTTCCATCATGAACCTTTTGGAGTTGCTTTAGAATCTTGCATTGCTCAGAAGAGCCAAGTCTATCAAAGTTAATCTTCACACAATGTGACTGTAACTGAGTGCAGTGGTCTACTGGTTCTGCTTCCTTCACTCAGCATCAGTTCGCTCAAGTCTTTCCAGATTTTTCTGAAATCCACCTAGCATCCAAATTCTTAAAGGAGAAGTTAAGTGAGTTATAGGTTCATGACCAAACAAAAGATAGAGAGCATTACAAAATGTAAAATAGATAATTTTGCTTATATTTAATTTAAAGGTTTTTGCACAAACAAATCTGATGCCACGAAGATTAGAAGGAAAGCAGAAATCTGGGAAACAATCTTTACAGCAAGTATCTCTGATAAAGGCCTAATTTCTCAAATATATAGAGAATTGAGTCAAATTTATAAGAATGCAAGCCGTTCCCCAATTCATAAGTGGTTAAAGGATATGAACAGGTGGTTTTCAGATGAAGAAATCAAAGCTATCTATAGGCATGTGAAGAAGTGCTCTAAATCACTTTTGATTAGAGAAATGCAAATTAAAACAACTTTAAAGTATCACCTCACAGCTGTTAGACTAGCTTGTATGACAAAAAGGAAAAAGATAAATATTAGAGAGGATGTGAGAAAATTGGGACACTAATGCACTGTTTGTTGGTAGAGGTGTGAATTGATTTGACTATTCTGGAGAACAATTTGTAACTATGCCCAAAAGTCAACCAAACTCTACATACACTTTGATTCAGAAATACCACTACTAGATCTGTATCCCAAAGAGATAATCAAAAAGGGAAAATGACCTACATGTGCAAAAATATTTACAGCAGCCCTTTTCATGGTGGCAAAATATTGGAAATTGAGGGGCTGTCCATCAACTAGGGAATGTTTGAACAAGCTGTGGTATATGTATGTAATGGAATTATATGTAATAAGAAATGATGAACAGGCAGATTTCAGAAAAACCTGGAAAGACTTGTACAAACTGATGCAAAGTGAAGTGAGCAGAACCAGGAAAACGTTTTCATAGTATCAGCACCATTGTATGATGATCAACTAGGAATGACTCAGCTCTTCTCAGCAACACAATGATTGAAGATAAGTAAGTACAAAGGGCTCAGAAAGGAAAATGATATCCACATCCAGATAAAGAACTAATAGACTCTGAGTGCAGATTGAAGCATACATTTCCCCACTTTATTCTCTTTTGTGTTTTTTTTCATTTTGATCTGTTTCTTTTTTCACAACTGTGACTAATATGGAAATACGTTTTACATGATAGCATACATATAACCTATATAAAATTGCCTGCCATTTTAGGAAGAGGGGAGGGGAGGGAAGGAGAAAATTTGGAACTCAAAATCTTGTAAAAACGAATTCTAAAAATTTTATTGACATGTAATTAGGAAAAAAATAAAGAAAATTACAGAGTTCTGATGTTTCAAAGCTCCCCTCCCCCTTCCCCTTTCCTTCCTTCTATGTCAAATGCTTCTACCCTCCAACCTCCTGGGACAGATAAAAAAATTAAAAATTATAATAATAGCAATTATATAGTACTTTATTGTTTGCAAAATGCTTTATGTATACTATCTCATTTGATCCTCATAGCAACCCCATAAGGTAAATGTTGTTATTATTATTATTCCCATTTTATAGATGAGGAAACTTAGGCAGAGGCTAAATGACTGAGTTGGGGTCACATAACTAGGAAGCATCTAAGGCTAGACATAAACTCAGTTCTTCTTTACTCTAGGTCCAGTTCTCCCTATCCATTATGCTACTTATTTGTCTTAATTCCACTATGACTTTCTTTCTTTGGTTTTCCTTTCAGATACTTTCCCCAAAGTATCTTTCAAAGCAACACCCCATTTTCATTCTGTATCATAACCTAGACAGCAGGATAGGGTTTCTCAAGTCTTTCAGCATTTTATGCTGAAAGGTAGGTATTTTCTGGCACTTGCAGGACCCAGAGCACAGTGTCTGTTAGCAGGTCCTGGAAAATTCCCTTCATCCTCTCTGTCCTCATACCAAGAACAGGAACTGAGAAATCCTTTATGTTTATGAGTCCTTATGGCTAACTCTCCTGGCTAGCTTTCCACCTCACCTGTTCCCTATGTTAGGTATTTTATCTAGAGCACATTTCTTGCATTTTCCTCCCCCGAGGCTTTCTCACCTTTCTCTTGCTTCCTTGCTCAGCAAATATGACCCAAAAGAGCAGATTCCTGCCAAAATCCAAAGGCAAACTGAAGCTGTCCTCACCTGTTTTCTACAAAAGATCGTTGTAGAAACTCAGCGTTGAGGTGCCTTTCTTCTTGTCTCACATTGCTGAATAGACTTCAGATACTGTCTGCTCATCTCCTGTTTTCTGTTGCAGCATCTTCTGACTCCACATCTGGCTCACTTCTCCCCTTATGAACTTCCTTAGGGGTCAGTTCTAGGTAATAGGATTATTTTTATTTTTTCCTCCCAGAGGATTGGGTGTATCTTCACCAGAGTCATAACTAGGAATTCTTTCACTTGGGAAGGGATGGGAAAGGAATGGAAGAGAAGGAAGGATTTACTGAGCACCTACTATGTGGCAGAAACTTGCTAAGTCCTTTACAAATACTATTTAATTTAATCTTCACAACAATCCTGAGAGGTTGCCACTGTTATTATCCCAATTTTATGGTTAAGGAAACTGAATCAGACATGGAGTAAAAATATTTGAGTAGGGAGTAGCAACACCTAGCACTCTGATTGCAGGTGCATTCATGATGGGAAAGGGAGTCTCCAACCTGTGTCTCTGGGAAGATGAATGGGGGAGAGGAAGGTGCACTGTGGGACTCGGATTCTGTGGTGACAGGACTCTGGAGTCAGTGACCAGGGTTGGCCAAGAGAGAACGGTTCACAAAAGTCTTCAAACCATTAAATTCAAATTACTTCAAAGCAGTAAAGGAATCTCTTTGGAGGACCCTGTTTGGGGTTCTTAACTATAATTCGGGAAGAAGAACATCCCAAGTTGCTGGTGCTATGGAATAAAGCCCCAGTTACTTCAGCCTCATTATGACTCTCTCCTCACTTAAATTTTCATATACTTCCTGGGTTTCCTGAAAGTTTTATTAAAAGCTACAGATTTTTTTTGTTAAGAATTACAGACATAATTATGGTATTAAAACAGTAATTTAATTTCTCCTATGCTGGCAACAATATAAAATCAATACACATCTCTTCCTTAATCTTTTCAAATCAAAACATTCCTCAGGGCTCATTAGAGCAGCGGGTGCTTTCTGAATTCTCATTTGAAGTCTCCAATGGCATGGAACATTTTTTTTTGAGCTCCCTGTATGTGTATACCCTTCACTTCCACTGCCACACCTGGGAATGCTGTGGACAATGGAAATAGATACTGGGTGACGCCAAGTAACATGTTTGGGAAGCACTGTTTTAAAACATCATGGCTAAGATTAGACTGGAGAATTGGCCAGGGATGTGGTCATTTCTCCAGACAGCTTATGAATTGTTATAGCAAGAACTTACTCAATAGATTCCTAGTGACCTGAAAGAATTAGTGCACTTTGAACTTTGAACACTTGTACATCTACTAGCATGTTCTGAAAAATTATTAGTTATTATTGTGGAGCATAATAAGATGGTAGAACCTGTATTTTACAGAATGGGTCACGATTCAGCTCACTTGGTAAAGAATGGAAATTGATCATTTACCCTAAGAATTTTGTTGAAAAAAAATTCTCTACTTGAATGATAATAAGAGTGAAACCAGGCCAGTGTTTCTCCTTTTCCCTGTTATTACTGAATTAGGAATTTGCAAGAAGTTATGTAAAGTATTCCTAAACATTACTTTCAGTCATTCTTACTAGTCACTTTTATTTAGTAAAACTGTCAATTTCTTTAAAGGGTATTATGTAAAAATGGGATTTGGTATGATAAGAATAATGAAAAAATTTTCCCAGGGATCTCAGTTTTTCAGAGGCTTTTTTCTTTATTCACAACAGATTCTACAGGACTTTGAGAGAGAGCAGATGCCATCTCAGCGTTCTGTCTATCAGAGTTATGAGGTGGTGAAAGATTTGCTGATGGTTGTAAGCAGGCAAAAAGAGAGGCTTGTTCCATAATTACGGTTTCTTGATTTCTAGTCTGATCCATTATCAACCCAGACAATTGCTATCCAAAAACACAACAAAGCTAAGGAACAAAATGTGCACACGCAGGTCAATCAAGCAGCAATCATTTACTGAGAGTCTAGTATGTGTCACCTAGCAGCTAGGTGGTACAGTGGATAGAACCCTGGGCCTAGAGTCAGGAAGACCTGAGTTCAAATCCAGTCTCAGACACTTACCAGATGTGTGACCCCGGGCAAGTCATTTAACCCTGTTTGCCTCAGTTTCCTCATCTGTCAAATGAACTGGAGAAGGAAATGGCAAACCACCCTATTATCTCTGCCAAGAAAATCCCAAATGGGGTCACAAAGAGACAGACACAACTGAAAAATGACTGAACAACAATTATGTATCGGGATGGGGTCAGGCATTTGAGATAGAAAGTTAAAAACAGAACATGTCCTGCCCTCAAGGAGCTTATATTTTATTGGAGAAGACACCATGCATACATAAAACAGGGACAGAAATAGGGATTGAGTCTATGATTTTAATGGCATACAGAGCTTCCAAGTAAGGACCTCTCTCCACTGATGTAAATTAGTGCCTTCTCTGCAGTTTACCACCTTAGAGAGTAACGTGAGAGGCAGCTGAACACTAAGAGGTTAAGTGACTTGCCTAGGGTCACGTGGGCAATATGTGTCTTGAAGGTAGGACTTGAAGCCTTCTAAGGTACCTTTCTATGCACTATGCCATACACATGCATACAATATACTTAATATATCTATTATATAATATATAAATACATATTAACATGTATAATATAAATATGAACAATTTCAGTGAGATCGCTAGAACATGGAGGGATCATGAAAGATCTCACACAGGAAGGTGGTATTTGAACTGTTTTGAAGGAAACGGTATTTTAAGAAGTAGAGGGGAGGAAGGTGTACTTTCTAGACATGAAAAGCAATGTACATACTGTGATTATCCTCTTGCTTGGGAATCTTTTTCTAATTTGGGATTCTTTCCTGGTCAGGATGATACATGCTGTTGTCAGCATTGGTTATTCAACATTTATTAAATTAGGAGATTGAAGGACATACTAACTGTACCTTGTGAGTACATGTCTAATTCTTTACCTTTGAAGATAACATGAGGATGGTTTGTCCAGAATAATATAAATTTTGATTGCTTATAGTTCACAAGATATCTTGGGACTTGGGGGTAGATTTTTCTTTTTCTTCCCTACTTAATCTATCATGGTTTTTTTTTCCTGAAAAACTGGGACAATTAATTCTTTTGTCTCATGTAGTTTTCATTTATGATTTCTTGAAATATAGCTCTTTGAAAACCGGGCTTTGATATAGCCCATTGGGATTAAAATGAAGCTACTTGACTATACCTTAAAACACAAATGCCTCTGACTCTCACTGATTGGTCAATAGTAAGTTCCAGCTGAAGCTTCACTTTGTTTAGGTTTTGATATCTCAGAGGGAGTATAAATAACAATTGTTTCTGTTCTGGCCAGAAATACTGGGTCTCTCCCTCCCAAACTGATTCTTTTATGTAGGCAAACTAAACTGTCTTTTTCCTCAATTCCTGCTTAGCCTTTAACTCCTGCCTGGGTGTTGTGTCAGACAAGCTGAGATCTGGGAAAGACCTTAGCTTAAAAAGGCCAAATCTCCCACTGCATCCCAGGCCATCACCAGTTGTTTTGACCTATGACTTGCCACTGGACCCCTATGCCTATGAAGCAGAGAATGAGGCTGATGACTTTGCCCAGCTCTGCCTCACTTAAATCCAATTCACTTTCAAGTCAAGATATCACCCTCCTCATGTCATTGGTCTTCTTTGAGTATGAAGGATGAGCAATAACACCTTAATTTCCTAGTTAGAAAAACCATGGGAGCCCTAGTGTCTTTTGACAAGGACATCTATGGAATACGACTATATCTGGAAGTCATGAAACATGTGCCTAGTAACCTATGAGGTAAACAGTGTGATCTATCCTTTTTGAGTCATGAGGAATCAACAAAAATGCATGTTGAGATTTTTCTTAGCTTCCTGGTAGCATCATGAGAATTTGCCTTATGTGCTTGACTGAGCCATTCTAACCTTTGCCACACCTGGGTACAAATCAAGGTATGTTATTATTTCTTCCCCCTTGACTATTTTTTTAATGATTCATTAATCCATGCCAGCTTGGAAGTGAAATCTTTCATGAAGAACTAGGTAAGGCATTATAGAATGAAAAGAAGAAGGGGGAGGATTGGGGAAGTGCATTATGTATAAAGAGAGATCTCCTTTGATAGAAGGAGGGTCAAATGTAAGAGAGCAAATGAATTGGGCCATACAAAAACTTCAGATGTTGGAATGAATTCAGGTGAAGGGGGGCTGTTGATTTTTCTTCTTGAATAAGCTTCTTCACAATGGGCTCTCTGCATCATAAAGTGGAGCATGATACACTCAGTAATGATGTGTGCCTGACCCAGGCTAACACAAGTGAATGAGCCATTTGTAGGGAAACTCAATACTGCCCTACCTCACCAAGCTCCTACACTGGTGCTGGTGCCAGGATAGACTGTAAACAAACCCAAACAACTTGTGCCAGATTCCCATAGAGCTGCATTGTATCCTTAAATGCTGTTTCCTTCTTTCTTTTTTTAACCTCCAACAAGGTATAGAAGTTTAGAGCAAGGCACAGAAATAACAGACTGTGATTATGGATATCACTTGGATTCCTAGTAAGCCCTGAGTGCCAATTTACATGAGAGATTGTTATAAATTGAGTGCAAGTTTTGCATTTCATTGTCAAATCATCAAGCACTTATTAATCACCCACTGTATTCCAGGCACTGTGCTAGGAGTCAGAGAGATATCTGACTAACGGATAGAGAGCCAGACTTGGAGTCAGACTTATGTCCAGATTTTGCTTTCATGTGACCATGGACAACTCTCTTGATGCTCCAGTCAAATCTCTAAGATCACAAATTTCAGAAGAGTTTCTGAGCTGCATTGATAGAGGAAATTTTCTCACCTATGTTCTTTAAACCAATAAAATCACAGGTCTTGACCTAAAAAAGTTGAACATCTACAGATAACATTGTGGATATAAAATGAAAGATCTATAAAATAGCAGCTAGGTGGCACAGTGGATAGAGTTCCAGGCCTGGAGTCAGGAAGACTTCTTCCAGAGTTCAAATCAGGCCTTAGACACTAGCTACATGACCCTGGGCAAGTCACAACCCTATTTACCTCAGTTTCCTCATAAGTAAAATGAGCTGGAGAAGTAAATTGCAACCCACTCCAGTATCTCTGTCAAGAAAAACCCAAACGGGTTCATGAAGAGTTGGATACAACTGAAATACAACATAGAATGGCAAGATTAAATACTTCTAAAGATGAGAGAATATCCTTAGGGTGACTGGACAAGCTGATGTGATACGGAACACAGTCCTTTTCACCTCTCCCTCTTAGCATCTCCTGTTTCCTTTAAAATATAGCTCAGTATAACTTCTAAGAAGGGGATTTTCCTGCTCCTTGCTGTCTATATATTCCCCACTATTTTATTGCTCTTTCCCTCTTGAAAATGCTATGGAATATACTACATTAACTTTGTATTACTTATTTGTGAATATGTTGTCCCTTTCTCCTTGCCACAGTGACTTCCACCTTCCCTAAGTAACCTCTTGAGGGCAGAGACTCTTTCATCTTTGTTCTCCTATCCATACTTCCTCACACAGTGCCTCAGATGTAGTAAGCTCTTAATACATACTTGTTGAATAGATTGGAATTGAAGTATTGTATTTAGTTCTGAGCCAAGGGATTTAAGGAAGGGTGCTGGCCAACTGGAACACATCCATCTTTTTGACCCAGGACAGTGAAAGGACTGGAAACTAAGCTGTATATGGTACCATTATCAAGCATTTAAAAGAATGTGGAAGGCATGACTCCTGCTTGATATCAGGATATAGTAGGACTAGAGGCAGATGGTGAAAGTTTGGGATAACTATAAGGAAAAAAACAGTAAGTAGAGAGGGAGAATTGTATTTAAGGTGAGGCCATTAGGATTTTTCCCCAGGGTGTGAAGTTTGAAAGGCTGACCACATTTACCTTAATCTCTTAATACTTTGTCCCAAAGCCTGCTTCCTTTACCCTAACCAGGCATATTGTTGTATGCCTGTGGAACCTGGAAAGTCTACCAGTGCCATACCTGAAAACCAAATCACTTTGATTTGAATTGTCTTAGGTAGATTCTGAAGATCACTTGGTAGGATAAGGTACCCACCATGCCAGGAAACTGAATCACTTCCATTTGAATTGTCTTAGGAAGATTCTGAAAATTACCTGGCAAGGTAAGGTACCTGACACTGAAGTCCTCTTTTGAGCTGAACTGCCAAGCATTCAAACTCTACTACAGTGGTACAACTCCAATGGGTTGGCCATATTATTTGAATGCCAAAAGTACATTTGCCTGAAAAACTATTTTATGGAGAACTCACTGTAACGGTAATGGGAATTTGAAGATCTTCCCTGTCCATTAATAAACCTAAAGAAATTTGAAGACCTTCTCTGTTTTGAAAATATACTGTGCCCCCTAATAGGCTGAATGTAATCACATGGAGCCTGTGGTGGGAAAAGTTTGCTGAAAGGTGGAGCAGAGCCCACAGGAAGCTGGGAGTCAGAGCAACTAGACACAGTTGGGAGGAGAGGACACATTCGAGGGAGACAGTTAGGCTTGTGAGTAAATATTGGTTTTGTGTTGGTTTGTGGGAAGGCTAAAGGATGCTGTGACTCTCTGTGCTGTTGTGACTTGTTAACTTCTTTGCTACTATGATGGAATCAGCTTACTGGTTTTGGGATTTGGTTTTCTGGTGTCTAAATAAATGTTTTGCTTCTGTCTTCTATATGAAGAGTCTGTTATATTTTGCAATTGAGCACTATGCAGGTATATTTATAGTGATCATTGGCACTGCAAATATTGCATTGGCGCTACACTCACAAAGGCAGGTGCTCACACGGAGGTCAGAATAAGTTATAAAAAGCATACTCTTAAAGTCTTTCTGAAGAACTTTGGAATCAGTTTTGAGACATAAGAGACACTACCTAGCATAGGGTGCCTGCATCAAAAAAAGGTGTTGTACTCTGTGAGCAAAGAAAAATTGAAGAAGCTCAAAAGAAATAGGAGATACTCAAATTTAGAGATCTCTCCACTCGAAATGTTTTTATGGCCTATATGTGCCTGACTTGTGGTAGAGCTATCCAAGCTCGTATCAGCTCCAGTTGGACACACTATACCATGACCCCAGCATGGTGATATCATTTTGGTCCTCTTTGAGAACGAAGGATAAAAACCAACCAACCCACCAACCAACTTCCTCTACCCTGTGGCCCTGTGACAGCCATTGGTGTTGGTGATGGCTACAGGCTAATCATGAGTGCCCTTCTTCTTATTTGCAGGATAGGAAGCTTCCAGTATCCTAAGATATAGGCCCTCTCCCCCTCCACTTTTTCCAATTGGTATTGCCCAGGAAATGGCCATCCTTAGGATATGAAGAAACCTCATGGTGTTCTAAGGTAGATGACTGACAAGGTGAGCTAGCCCTTCTCTGGTTTGTAGAAGGTGCAAAAATATGAATAAATGCCCTGATTAGTGAGGTTAAAGAACAGAAAGGGCTGATTAGGAAGATAATGGATTCCCCAATGAGAGGTTTTCAAGTGGAGGCTGGATAAGGTCTTCTGGGGATACTATAAGGGGTATTTATGTTCAGGTCTGGCTTGGACTAAATGACCTGTAAGGTTCCTTCTAACTGTGATTTCTGAAAAAAAAGCACTGGGTTTAGAGTCAGGAGGCCTGGGCCCTGGTGCTAATATTACCATTAGATCGCCAGTTAAGTTATTTTATCTTTCTGGGTCTCATTTTCTTCATCTCTGAAACATTAAAAAAAATTTGTCTTTGTATTCTCAGCACCTGGCATAGTACCTTGAACATATTAAATGCTTAACAGATGCTTGTAGGGTTGAAATGAACAAGGATATCTCATTTCTATGGTCCTTTCCACTCCTACAAAGAGTTCATGCTATGCTCATGCTAGATCCTATTTTTTTGAAGATTGTAGTAGAGTGCAAAGCATATTCCTGGATTTGGAATCAGAGGTCTGAGTTTGAACAAATGAAAGAATTAAAAACATTTTTAAAGCATATTTTATGTACTAAACATTGTGCTAAATAATGGGGATAGATATACAAAAGCCAGACAGTCCATGCCCTGTAGTGGAGAGTGTGGGGAGGGAGAAAACACAGGCAGTGATGTGCTGGTAAATATTTAACAATAGGATAAAAAAGTATGTAGGGATACATTTTAAAATTTAATCTGCATTACTTCCTAAAATCTTATCAGTGAAATAATAAATCAAGCCCTGATCTGTAGCATTTGCTTATTTCTGAAGTGTAAATGTACTCATTAGAATTTTAACAACCAATAAGCCAAATCCATTTTCAAACCCTTTCCAGTGGCAATGGTAGGGTTGATTTGGTTATAGTTCTCAGAGCAAGAGGCTTAACTTCTTGCAGTCTTGGTTGGTCTCTGGAAGTCTTGTTTGAGGTTAGCTACAACAGACGCCTGAAAGGAAAATGGAGAAGCTGAGACTGCATGGTCTCGAGGAGGGCACAGTTGAGTGGCTTAGCTCCTTGAAATCATCGTTTCTGGCCAGCTCTGAGCTGGCAGGTTTGGTGCATACACAATGGGTTACAGGGTAGTAGTAGTCTCCCCTGGTCTCCCTGTTGGTAACACAGAGGTTGGCCAGAAGGGTAGGCACTTTGGCACAGAGTGTGTCCAGAGTGTACTTGGGGAAGGAGGGGAAATTATGGTTCTTATTTTCCTACTTGTTCCATTGGAAGGCTTTCTCTGGGGGACATAATTAGATTTGAATGGGAGCTCTGCTACTTGTTACCTTGTTACTTTGACCTTGGTCATTTTCCTAGTCTGGATCTCAGGACTGCATCCATAAAGTGAAGGAGCCTAATTTAATGGCCTCCTTAATGGTTCCAGATTAAAACCTATAATCTGATCCTTCTACATGGTTCATTTTTGAAGGGTATTAGTATGATACCACTCTTTCTGAGTTTGTGCTTATTTTTCATCTCAGGGAATGATAGAATGTAGGTTACATTTAACTCAAGCCTTTTCATGAATATGGTGTCATTGGGCTTTCTTGAGGCTATAGAATTCTGTAAGAATAAAAAAATAGCTCTTTGATATCTGGGAGGTAACCAAAATACCAGAGAAATTTGCCAAAAATAATGCTTGGTGAAGTTGCCAGAAGATTGGCTTTCATTAAATGCATAAATTTTCTGGAGTTTTTGATCGAAAACCCCACCCTCCCACAACACTGAACTTCAGGCCAAATACCACATCCAGGGATGAGGCAAATTTGATCTTTTCTTCTTTTGGAATAAATTCAACTGATATTATTTTTTTCCTGTTTTAGTGAACTCTACAAAATGAGTCATTGTTCAGTTTAACACTCTCTGTCCCCAGAAATGCTTTTGCTAAAAGACTTATAAAAGAGATCCTCAGAAAAATATCTGCTCAATAAATAAATCGCTTACATAAATTATACTGAGAATGAATTTCTTAACAAAAGTGGATGTCACCTATATTTCACTGTGTAAATGTCCTATTATATCTATAATCAATGGTTTGATTCAATCAGGTGTAAGCATGGCACCATGTTGTTTTTGAATCATTTCAGATGTCTCCAACTCTCTGTGATCCCATCTGGGCTTTTCTTGGCAAAGGTACTGGAGTGGTTTTGCCATTTCCTTCTCTAGATAATTTTATACATGAAGCAACTGAGGCAAATACGGTTAAGTGACTTGCCCAGGGTCATACAGCTATTACATGTTTGAGGCTGGATTTGAATTCATGTCCTCCTGACTCCAGAGCTGTCACTTTATCCACTTTGCCACTCAGTTACACTTCCCTTTATAGGTAACTATAATATTTCCCCTGTATTCTTCTAGTATCAATGTTTGTGAGGTGATTAGGGAAGAAGAATGGCCATAACTTTTGTCAATCTTTTTGTTACGTTGCTGTAGACCAGCGGTTCTCAACCCGTGGGTTATGTTCAATTTTTAACAATGAAAATACATCCTGTATATCAGATATTTACATTATGATTCATGACAGTAGCAAAATTACAGTTATGAAGCAGCAACGAAAATAATTTTATGGTTGGGGGTCACCACAACATGAGGAACTGTGTTAAAGGGTCGCAGCATTAGGAAGGTTGAGAACCACTGCTGTAGACTCTTTGCTAATATTTTATTGAAAAGCTTTGTATCAACATGCATTAGAAATTTTGGCTGTTATATATCTGACTGATTTAGGTAATCAGGATCATATTTATATCATGGAATTTGGTAGGATCCCTTCCTTTTTTTTTGAAAACAGTTTGTGTAATATTATATTGTTCTTTGAATGTTTGATAATGTCTAAGTACATTATCAAATCATTTGCAAAATCCTCTTTGCCTATGATTCTTGAATTTCTTTTTCCTTCATTTGTTGATCTGTTCCCTTTCTTTCTTACTAATAGAAGTATTAAAAGATAGAAATTTTCCCTGAGGATGACTTTGGCTGCATCCCCCAAATTTCAATATGTTGTCTCATTGTTATTAACTTTCATGAAATTGTCTATCATTTCTACAATTTGTTTTTTGATCTACCCATTCTTTAGGATTAAGTTAGTTTCTAATTTTAATAATTTATTCAGCAACCTTTTATTGAGTGTAATTTTATATCATTGTGCTTTGTAAAAAAAATCATTTGACATTTCTTTGTTTTGCATGTGTTTGTGAGGTTTTATGCCCTAATGTGTGTATCTGCAAACTTTCAGGTAAGCTTAAATTAGTCTAATCTAGGGAGAAGTCTGAATGCTATACTCCTGGTTTGAGTTCTACAAATTCCTTACCTGGGTTTAATTTTGAGCAACCCAAATATGAGTTTGAGTTCTAGAAGACTGTTGCTGGACTCAGTCACTATCAATCAACTGAAAGTGTGCCAGACTCAAATAGAAGTGGTGGCCACTAAACAATACGTAAAGATTCCTGCAGGTCACATCTTGACTTAGAAAACCACATAATAACATTATCTATGTTCTATTATGCTTTTCTTTGTTTGTTAAAGATTTCCCAATTACATTTAATCTGGCTGAGGCCCCAGTCAGTAGTGTTGTAGACTACAACATTCAGGTATTTGATGCCTCTGCTCTGCAGATTCAGAACCACAGGACTTCAGGCTCCCCTTTTGTCTGGGATTCTTGCCATTAAGATTCTGCTTTGGCTTCAGGCTAACCTAGAGCTGTGTCTGAAACCTAACTTGGGCTCTGTGGTAAGAGCCCCATAGCTTCTACTTGTTTCTCTGCTTTCTCCTGGACCAATAAAGAGCCTATGGCCCTTGCCTACTTCTTTTTTTTTCCTAATATCTATTTTTTAAAAAAATTATTTATTATTTTAAAAAATTTTATTAGTTATTATTAATTTATTTTAAACTTAAATACCAAAACCTAAATACCATTAAGAAAAGAAAAAAATACATTGCCATAAACACAGCAGAATATAAGAGAGGATTCAAAATAAGCAATAAACTTCCATTTCAAGAAAGCCTATATAACACTGCACATTGTGTTCAGAGCTGTCCATCTTTTCTTTGTTTCTTTTAAAGTTTTCTTTTGTTCTTTGCTTCGTACTTTTTATTTTGTTCTTTTTCCTCCCTTCCTCCACCCCTCTCCAAGAAGACTACAATTTAACATGGATAGATATAGATATAGTTATATAGGTATAGATATATACATACACATTCATGCATATATATACATATATATAGACCTGTACACACAAATACATATACATACATATATACACATATACAGATACATACATACATACTTACATACACATATATACTTAGATATCTATAATCATACTCATATATAGATATACACATTCATATGCATTTATGTAAGCCTTTACTATACTTGTTTATCCTCTGTTTCTCTGAGGGTGGATAACACTTTACTTGATAGGTCCAAATATTTCCCTATTTTTCTAAGTCCACCAACTCATCATTTCCTACACCACAGCAATATTCTAACCTTATACTGTCTAGTTATTTTAAATAGTCTAAATCAATGTTGATTAATATAACTGAAACATAGCATAGTATCCCTATCTCTCTCCTTTGACCAAATCTATTTTAGCTTTAATTTTCTTCAAGATCATGATCACTACCCCTGCTTTTTTCCTTATAAATTCTCCTAATCTTTATTTTATGTTTGAGTGTATCTCTTATTTCCCATCCCTCTTGACTCCTCTACTTTACTTCTACCCATTACCTTGCCCTCCTATTATTTAACCTACCTCCCCAAAGATCCCCGCTTATCCTCTCACACCCACTCTTTCCCCCTACCCTATTAATCTAGATACCCTTCTATACCCCCATCCTATTGCATCACCCTCTTATTTCTTTATAAATTTCAAAGACTTTTATTCCCTTCTAAGTGTATATATTATTCTCTCTTTAACTTAAATCTGATGTAAGTAGAGTTCCCTCTAAAAATTACTCCTTTATATTCTTCCCCCTCCCTATCCCCTTTGCCTTCTTTCTGAATTTTACATGTATTGTTCCCTCTTTAACCCATTCCTGATGGGAGTACGGTTCCAGAACTACCAGCCCTCCTCCCCCATCTAATTCCTCTGTATCAATTCTTCCTTTCGCACCTCATTTGTGTATTTACTATTTTTACCTTTTCCTAAACAATATCCTTTTTAGAATCACATCATTCTACCCCGATCTTTCTTTCAAACTACCCAATTACTAATTACAATCTTAGACATACAGTTTATATTTACTTATATGAAAAGTAAGCAGTCTGTCCTTATTGAGTCCCTTATAAGTAGTATTTGATGTCTACCTTATATTTCTTTTGGGTCTTGTATGCCAAATTTTCTACTAAGTTCAAGTCTTTTTGCAACAAAATCCTTAAAGTCTGGCAGTTGATTGAATGTCTATTTCTTTTTGTTCAGGATTGTACTTAACTTTGCTGGGTATGATATTTTCAGCCACAACCCCAGCTCTTTTGCTAAATAGTATTCCAAGATCTGTGGTCATATAGTGTAGCCACTGCTAGGTCTTGTGTGATTCTAACTGTGGATCCACCATATTGGAATTACTTTTCTTCCATTCTTCTCCCTTTGCCCCAGGAGGACTACTTTTTTGCCTCAATTCTCATTTACTTTTATTTCTCTATGTTTGCCCTGAGGCACTGTTTTGTCTCTGTGGGGGAAATCTGAAGAGCTTGGAACTTTCTGAGCTACTCTGCCATCTTCCCAGAATCCTCTCCTCTTGCCTACTTCTTGCCCTGGACTACTGCCCTTAGGTAGAGGCTCCTTCATTAGTCTAAATCAAATCTGTGACCCAGCACAGGGTAGTGAATAAAAAAGCTACTAAATGGCACCCATTCCTGCTCTTTACACAATATGAGATCCCTGTTTCTCTGAGAGTCTCTTTTTGCCTTGATCCTCAGCCTTATTCAGTTCTTGGGTTAGAAGGGCATGGGACCAGATCCCATTTCCTAGTATCTCTCTATCTTAATATTTTGATCCTGCCTGGGAAAATCACTGTAATTTTCTCCTGGATTTCTTGATCAGAACTCATTCTGCTGTGTTCTCTAAATCTTTATGGAGAAGTGGGGGAAAGCTCAGTTGTACTACTTCCTTTTATTCTACCATATTAGCTGGTCTCTCCCAGATAATGGCCTGGCTTTCCTAGTCTTGTTCTTTTCTTGCACTCCAGCAATGATTTCTCAGTGTCTCATATTTCCTCACCATCCCCTACACACATTTAACTAAATTGCTCAGGGAATATTTCTAGTTCTGGCGCTGGGTCACAAATGTCTTTATATAATTCCACCTGAGAGAGTGAATGGTAGAAGAATTAGAAGAAAACATTGATAGATATGGTAAGATATATTTGGGAGGAATCAGAAAGGTATTAATGTGAGTAGGTCCCTAAGATTTCAAACTGTCATTTCCTTAAATGTGAGAAAAAAGGGAATCCATCTCATAATTATCAGTCTAATCCTTAAAAACTGCTGTTGGACCCACGGAGACTTGGGGTATTACACCCATTTCCTTTTCTGTAGTCCGGCATGTGGTTTGGACTGGGTTCAGTACTGGGAAATCTTGTCTTCAGTGGAAGGAGGTTAACCTCTCTGTACTCACATTCTTTGACTTGTGAGGTCTCCTACTCCAATGCCTTAGGGATGATTTTACTTATGGCTCAGATCTAGGGTTTCCCCCCAGATGGACTGGGAAAATGGAAAAGGTACACAATGTATAATATGAATGAGGTACAGGACAGGTGATTTATTTCTACACACGAATGAAATACTCAACATAAGTCTCACAGCTCACATTTACCCAAGCAATCTAAATGGAATTCAATAACTTAACTTATAGTTATCCTTAAAATCTGCTGGGAGGTTGATATTTAACTTCATTAGAACAAAGAACAGTTTTCAAGATCGCTAATTAAGGGGTCAGAGCCAAGATGGCAGAGTAAAAGCAGAACTTTCAGCTCCTGCTCTAGCTACTTCCAATACTGGTTTAAAAAAATGACTGTAAACAAATTTTAGAGCTACAGAACCCACAAAGTGAAAGAGAGAAACAAATCTCCAGCTGAAGGTAGCCTGGTAGATGGACAGGAAGGGTCTATTACACCAGACTGGGAGCCAAACACAGTCCCCATGTGAGCTGCCTGGACCCAGACCTGGGGCACCCAACCAGTGGCCCAGACTGGCCAGAGCAGACTTTAGGAGTGAATCACCAGCAGCTGTGGCAGTTTCCAGACTTCTCAACCCATAAATGCCAATGAGAAAGGGAAAGCTCAGTAGGAAACTCCATTGGAACTGAATGATAGAAGAGTGTGCTTCAGCCCCAGCCCTCAGGGTGAAAGGTGGTGGAGGTGCTGTGGCTACAGCAGCTGCCATGTGGCTGCCTCCGGAGTTCCTGGCCTGCAGATCATAGGGGGACCAAGTGACCATTCAGAGAGTAATCACTCTTGCTTTGATCTGCTTGGATCTGGATCACAATTTTGGGTGGTGGTCCTGGGCCGTGTGGCCAGTGTGCCAAAGCTTGTGGAGGCTGTATAGAGGGCCCCTCCTCATAGCTCTGCAACTGTGAAAACCCCAGCAGATTTGGGATACAGCTCTCTCTACTCTGGAAGCAGGGTTCAAGAGCTCAAAAATCAAGTAATTGGCTGGCAAGATGAGCAAGCAGAGGAAGCACAAACAGACCATAGAATCCTTTTTGGGGGATAAAAAGGATCAAAACATGGAATCAGAAGAAGAGAACAAAGTCAAACAAAGTCAAAATTCTTGCATCAAAAGCTTCCAAGAAAAATACAAACTAGTTACAGGCCATGGAGGAGCTCAAGAAGGATTTTGAAAATCAAATAAGAGAAGTGGAGGAAAAATTGGGAAGAGAAATGAGAATAATGCAAGAAAATCATGAAAAAAGATTCAACAGCCTGCTAAAGGAGACCCCAAAAATACCAAAGAAAATAACACCTTAAAGAACAGATTAACTCAAATGGCAAAAGAGGCCCAAAAAGCCAATGAAGAGAAGAATGCCTTAAAAAATCGAATTGGCCAGATAGAAAAGGAATTTGAAAAGCTCACTGAAGAGAATAATTTCTTCAAACTTAGATTGGAGCAAATGGTACCTAATGTCTTTATGAGAAATCAAGATACTATAAAACAGATCTAAGCAAAAGAAAAAATAGAAGGCAATGTGAAATATCTCATTGGAAAAATCACTGACCTGGAAAATAGATCTAGGAGAGATAATTTAAAAATTATTGGATGACCTGAAAGCCATGATCAAAAAGAGAGCCTAGAAATCATCTTTCAAGACATTCTCAAGAACAATTGCCCTGATGTTCTAGAACCAGAGGGCAAAATAGAAATTGAAAGAATTCACAGATCGCCTCTTGAAAAAGATCCCCAAAAGAAAATTCCTAGGAATATTATAGCCAAATTCGGGTCAAGGAGAAAATATTGCAATCAGTCAGGAAGAAACAATTTGAATATTGTAGAAACACAATCAGGATGACCTAGCAGCTTCTATGTTAAGGGACTGAAGGGCTTGGAATATGATATTCCAGAGGTCAAAGGAGCTAGGATTAAAACCAAGAATCACAGTATAATGCTTCAGGGGAAAATATGGTTCATTCAATGAAACAGAGGACTTTCAAGCGTTCTTGATGAAAAAACCAGAGTTGAACAGAAAATTTGACTTTCAAATACAAGAAACAAGAGAAGCATGAGAAGGTAAACAGGAAAAAGAAATCATAGGGAACTTCTTAAAGTTGGACTGTTTACATTCCTACATGGAAAAAAATGATCATTGTAACTCATGAGACTTTTTCTCAGTATGAGTATAGTTGAAGGGAATATATATATATATATATATATATATATA
>CM053582.1:328666337-328722463 GCA_028627135.1 Pseudochirops cupreus | reverse complement strand
CTGACTGTGTTGTCTTCCTCCCATTCCATGCTTTGATCTTTTTTGTCCCCCAAAAAGGAATCTAAAGTTGGATTGCTGAACTTTCTTTGCTTCCTTTTCCTGCTCATGTTGCCAGTCAGTTACTTGACTTTTGGGCTCAGTGGAACTCTGCTTCCAGAGGGGACAACTCTGTCCCAAATCACTGGGGTTTTCGCAGCTGCCAGAGCTATTAGGAGGCTGCTGCTGTCTCTGCAGCCCCCTCCAGATGAAAACGCACCTCAGGACCACCACCCAAGACTGCGATCCTGATTCAGGCAGCTCAACGCAAGAGCACTTAGCCTCTGAATGATCTCTTGGCCCCCCTGCAATCTGCAGGCCAGGAGCTCTGAAGCAACCACATGGAGGTGGCTGCAGGGCTACCTCTTCAGACTATTTCTAGCTCTGGAGGCAGTTGGCTGGACTCTCTCCCCCAAATTTAGCTGAATTCCACTAACTTTTCCCTTTGTCCTTGGCTCTTATGGGTTGGTAATTCTGGAAACTGCCACAACTGCCAGTGATCCACTCTCCTAAAAGCTCCAGCCAGGGCTTCTCCTGGATGGCCTGGAGCTAAAACTGCATGGGGCTGGGCTCTGCTCCTAACACACCCTTTCTGTCAGTCTGCCGGGCTGCCTTCAGCAGGAGCCTTGTTTCTCTGTCATTTTATGAGTTCTGGAGCTCTAAAATTTGTTTAGAGTCATATTTTATAGGTATTTGAGGTGGTTATGGTGGGAGTCCCTTCTACACCGCCATCTTGACTCTGCCCCCACTCTTGTTCTGCCTTTAACTTTTGAAAGAACAGGTGTATACTTCCATTCAACGTTCACATCCCAAGTCATATTATCCAGCTTAGTGAATTGGTTTCTGTGTACAACATCTTTATTTTCACGTGTTTTCTAGTGACTTTCTTTCCAGTTGTCCCTCCAGCCATTCCTACCTTTGGTACTAAGTTGATTTTATTTGTGCACACAATAAGTCTGTCCTTATGTTGGGCCTTTGCATGTTTAATCCCTTTGGCAGCTGTTTCTAACAATGCTCTTTGGTTTGTCTGTTGTCCAGAATGTGTACCAATTCTGTTTAGGTCATGGTCCAGTCTCCAGTAAACATCAATACCTCCTTGCACCCCTTCTCTTCCATTATTTTTGCAAGCATCCTTGACATACACAGTATTAGGGTAGCAAAGTGGGCTCAGTCCTCAGGGGCCAGCCCTTTGTTTTCCATATATTAAAATTATGTAAAATTTTGAGGAGAAAGCATGGCCCTTTGTAAAGAACATTGGTCTGAATCAGTCTGCTCTCAGAAAACCTGAGCAGTTTTTTTTGCCAGTTGTGTGACCCTAATCAAGTGATTTGATGTCTTGATGCCTCAGTTTTGATTTGGTAAGGTGAATGGAGGAGAATAATAACACTTGTATTACATCCCTTTCAGGGTTGCTGGGAAGAAAACATTTTTATGTCTTAAACATTTGAAGCACTGTTATTATTGAAGCTCTCCTGGAATATTAGGTCAAGATACAGTTTGGGGACAATCCAAGTGGTTTTAGCCCATAAAACTTTCTCCTAGAACATTTTACTAGTTGACCTGCCTGTAGACTTTTACTCTCCAATCTTCAAAGTCTAAATGAGTCATCTCAGAGAAAAATAGGAAGAGAAAACCAGAAACAGTTTTCTTACTTTCCCAGTGTCACCTTCCTTTTCCTGAAAAAAAAGTTTTATTGATGCTCTTTTCTTTTATTTTAACAACACTGATACTTTGCATTGACTCACTTTTTCCAATAAAGCCCTTCTGTGTGAGAAATAGCCTTAAAACCAAATCAACATCTTTACAATGTCCCAAATAGTACACTAGGTTGTGAAGTGGATAGAGTGCCTGGCCTGGAGTCAAGAAGATTTATCTTACTGAGTTCAAATCTGGCCTCAGAAAGTTGAGTGTCCCTGGGTAAGTCACTCAACACTATTTGTCTCAGTTTCCCCATCTGTAAAATTATCTGGAGATGGAAATGGCAAACTGCTCCAGTATCTCTGCCAAGAAAACCTGAATGGGGTCACAAGGAGTCAGACATAACTGAAATGACTGAACAGAAACAAATTCATCCCCTTTCCCGCTTTATTATCAGTCTTTTGAATTCATGATTAGTCACTGAATTGATAAGATTTGTGAAGTCGTTCAGGGTTGTCTAATTTTATATTGTTGTGGGCATTAAGGCAGTGGTTCTCTCCAATTCTTGTTATTTCATTATGCTTTGGTTCACAAATACCAAGTTTCTCTGAATTCTTTGATGTCAGAATTTCTTATGGCTCACATTTTCTTATGGCTTACATTCACATAGCATGACATAGTCAGCCATTCCCCAGTCAATAGGGACCTAACCTCTTTCTAGTGTTTTGCTACAATAAAAAGTGCTGCTATAAATATGTTTGCTCTCTGGAGCCTAAGCTTGGTCTTGGATTTTTTTGGTGTATGACCTAGCAGTAGAATTGTTGGGTCAAAGGATTTATACACTTTAGTGACTTAACTCTCTTATTTTTAATTCACCATGGCATACTGTAGTAGTCTCCTAATCCTTAGCTTCTTCCTTCTACATTCTATCCTATGTACTGCTGCTTGATTAATCTACTTAAAATACTATTGTGATCATGTCCTTTGATCAAAACCATAGCAATCTATTGTCTACAAAATAAAGACTATACTCATTGGGTTGATATTCAAGGTCCTCCAAAATCTGATTACAAATTGGTTTTCCAGCTTTATCTCTCCATATTCCCCACATGAAATATCACTACTGGAGGTCAAAGATCACACAAAATGTTAAAAGTTGTATAAACTGTGATCTGTGGAGCCAAGATGGCAGAAAAAAAGCAGGAAGTTGCCTGAGCTCTCTCTAATTTCTCTTAGAAGAACTTTAAATCAAGTCTCAAAACAAATTCTGATGTGACAGAACCCACAAAAGGATGGGGGAAACTCTCTTCAAGATCAAGATAACTTAGAAGGACTGCAGGAAAGGTCTGTCTCACTTGGGTAAAGGGGAAGTAGAGCCCAACACAGCTGGTGTTTGGGCAAGCTGGCTATAAGTCCTCCAGCCCCAGTGCAACAGGCTAGCCACCAGTCCTGTGGGCCCAGGCACAGCAAGCCAGTGACCAGGCCTCTGTGCCCTAGGGCAAGAAGCTTAGGATAGTGCCTCCTGTACCGCAGGAGCAGAACTCAACTTTAAAAGTCATTAAATAGGCTGGAAAATGAGCCAAAAAACCAATCAAACAAGAAAAGCTCTGGTCATAGAAAGTTACTATGGTGACAGGGAAGATCAAAACACAAATTCAGAAGAAAACAATAATGTTAAAATACCTACATGTGAAACCTCAAAGAGAAATATGAATTGGCCTCAGGCTCAGAAAGTCTTCCCAGAAGATATCAAAGAGAATTTTTAAAAATAGGAGAGGTAGGGAAAAAAATAGGAAAAGAAATGAGAGTTAAGCAAGAGAATCAGGGAAAAGAGGGAGTCAATAACTTGGTAAAGAAAGCACAAAAAAAATGGAAAAACATGTACAAAAATTCATTGAAGAAAATAACTTAAAAATAGAATTGGCCAAATGAAAAAGGTAGTACAAAAGCTAACTGAAGAAAATAATTCCTTAAAAATTAGAACTGGGCAAGTGGAAGCTAATGACGTTATGGACATCAAGAATCAATCAGAGTCAAAAGAAGGAAAAAATAGAAGAAAATGCAAATTAATTCATTGAAAAAACAACTGACATAGAAAATAGATCCAGGAGAGATACTTTAAGAATTATTGGTATACCTGTAAGCCATGGTCAAAAAAAGAACCTGGACAGCTCTTTCAAGAAATTGTTAAGGAAACCTGCCCTGATATCCTAGAACCAGAGGGTAAAATAGTAAGTGAAAGAATCCACCAATTACTTCCTGAAAGGATACCAAAATAAAAACTTCCAGGAATATTATAACCAAATCTCAGAGTTTCTAGATGAAGGAGAAAATATTGTAAGCAGTCAAAAAGAAACAATTCAACTATGAAGCCACAGTCAGGATAACACAAGATTTAGCAGTTTCTATATTAAAGGATTGGAGGATTTGGAATATGATAATCTGAAAGGCAAAAGATCCTGGATTACTAGCAAGAATCAATTACCCCACAAAACTGAGCATAATTTTTCAGGGGGAAAATGGACATTTAATGAAATAGCAGACTTTCAAACATTCCTAATGAAAGGACCAGAGCTGAAGAGAAAATTCAATTTTTAAATATAAAACTCAAGAGAAGGATAAAAAGATGAACAGGAAAGAAAAAAACACAAGGTATTCAAGAAGGTTAAACTGTGTCCTACATGGAAAAATGATACTTGAAACTTTTTTCCCCTTCCCCCCCCATTTATTTAGTATTTTATTTTTCACCAATTACATGTAAAAACTCTCATTGAGAAGGCAAGCAATTTGGTATAGATTATACCTGTGTAGTCATGCAAAGCATATTTCTATATTAGATATGTGTAGCTCTTAAGAAGTATATCTCTATTAGGGAAATTAGAAGGAGTATACATGTACAGAGAGTGCTGGTGTGAATTAACATTTATGGGATTCTAAAAATAAGGAGTAAGAAAGAGGACTTTGCTAGGAGACGAGGGAAGGATGAGGCAGAATGGGGCAAATTGCATCACATGAAGAGTCATGAAAGACCTGTTACAGTGGAGGGAAAGAAGAGAGAAGGTAAGCATTCTTTGAAACTTTCTCTCATTGAATTTGGCAAAAAGAGGAAATTATACATACACTCAGTTATCTTACCTTATAGGGAAGAAGGAGGAAAAGGGGGTAAGAAAAGAGGAGGGTCTGCTAGAAGGGAGGGCAGATTGAGATAGGTAGTGATCAGAAGCAAAACCTGGTGAGGAGGGACAGGATGAAAGGAAAAAGAGAGAGAGAGAGAAGTATAAGCAGGGGAAAAATAGGAGGGAAATACACAGTTAGTAATGATAACTGTGAATGTGAATGGGATGGACTTTCCCACAAAAAGGAAGTAAATAGCAGAGTGGATTAAAAACCAGAATCCTAAAATATGTTGTTTACAAGTAACACATTTGAAGCAAAGAGTATATACACAGAGTAAAGGGAAAAAGGCTGGAGGAGAACATGTTATGCTTCAGCCGAAGTAAGAAAAAAAAAGCAGGGGTAGCAATCATGATCTCAGAAAAAGCAAAAGAAAAAAATAGATCTAATTAAAAGAGACAAGGAAGGAAACTACCTCTTGCTAAAAAAAGGTACCAATAAAGGTAATGTCAATACTAAACTTATATACCAAATGGTACAACATCCAAATTTCTAAAGAAGTTAAATGAGTTACAGGCAGAAATAGTAAAATTATACTAGTGGAGGACCCCAACTCCCTTCTCAGAACTAGATAAATATAACCATAAAATAAACAAGAGAGAAGTTAAGAAGGTGAAGAAAATTTTAGAAAAGTTAGGTACAATAGATCTTTGAAGAAAAATGAATGAGTTAGAAGGGAATATACCTTTTTTCTCAGCAGTATATGGCACCTATACACAATTTGAACATGTGTTAGGGCATAAAACCCTCACAATCTAATACAGAAAGGCAGAAATATTAAATGTATTCTTTCTAGATCATGATGAAATAAAAATTATACTTAATAAAGAGCCATGGAGAGATAGATTAAAAATTAATTGGAAACTAAATAATCTAATCTTAAAGAATGAGTGGGTTAAAGAACAAATCATAGAAACAATCAGTTCATTAAAGAGAATGAAAACAATGGGACAGCATACCAAAATTTATGAGATGCAGCCAAAACCATACTTATGGGAAAATTTGCATCTTTAAATGCTTACATTCACAAAATACAGAAGGAGTAGATCAATGAATTGGGCATGCAACTAAAAAACGTAGAAAAATAACAAATTAACATTTCTCCCCCCCCCCCATTAAAGACCAAATTAGAAATCCTGAAACTCAAAGGAGAGATTAATAAAATTGAAAGTAAGAAAACCATTGGACTAATAAAGAACACTAAGAGCTTGTTTCATGAAAAACACAATAAAATAGATAACCATTTATTAATTTGATTTTTAAAAAAGAAGAAAACCAAAACCACCAGTATCAGAAATGAAAATTCACCACTAGTGAAGAGGAAATTAAAACAATAATTAGGAGCTATTTTGCCCAATTTCATGCCAATAACTGACAATCTAAGTGAAATAGATTAATATTTACAAAAATATAAATTGTCCAGATTAAAAGATGAAATAGAATACTTAACCCCATTTTAGAAAGAGAAATTAAATAAGCCATCAATGAACTACCTAAGAAAAAATCCCCAGAGTAGATGGATTTACAAGTAAATTCTACCAAATGTTCAAATAACAATTAATTACAATACTTTATAAACTATTCGGGAAGATAGGCAAAGAAGGACTCTTATTAAATTCCTTTTATGACACAAATATGGTGCTGATGCCTAAATCAGGAGGAACCAAAACAGAGGAAGAAAGCTATTGCCCAATTTCCCTAATGAATTTCAGTGCAAAAATTTCAAATAAAATACAAGCAAGGAGATTACAGCAATATATCACCAGGACCATACACTATGAACGGATAAGATTTATATCAGCAATGCAGGACTGGTTCAATATTAGAAAAACTATCAGCATAATTGATCATATCATAATAAAACTAACAAAATTCATGTGATTATCTAAATAGATACAGAAAAAGCTTTTGAAAAAAATACAGCACTCATTCCTCTTAAAAACACTAGAGAACACAGCAATAAAAGTGATGTGTAATATCTCTCAAAAACCATTATCAAGCATTATTTGTAATGGAGATAAGCTAGAAACCTTCCCAATAAGATCAGGAGTAAAACAAAGATGCCCATTATCACTACCATTATTTAATACTGTACTAGAAATTTTAGTGTTAGCAATAAAGGAAGAAAAACAAAAGGCAGAAATTAGAATAGGCAATGAGGAAACAAAACTATCCCTCTTTGCAAATGATATGATGGTGTATTTGGAGAATCCTGGAGAATCAACTTAACAAACTAGTTGAAACAATAACTTTGGCAAAGTTGCATGATATAAAATAAACTCACATAAATCATCAGCATTTCCATATATAACCAACAAAGAAAGGGATAGAAAGAGAGATTCCATCTAAAATAACTGTAGAAATATAAAATACTTGTGAGTCTACCTGCCAAGACAAATCCAGAAATATATGAACACAATTACAAAACACTTTTCACACAAATGAAGTTAGATCTAAACAATTGGAGAAATCAATTGCTCATGGTTAGGCTAAGCCAATATAATAAAAATTACAATTCTACCAAAATTAATTTACTTTTTCAATGCCATACCAATAAAACCACCAAAAATTATTTTATAGAGCAAGAAAAATAATAACACAATTTATTTGGAAGAACATACGATCAAGAATAGCAAGGGAATTAATGAAAAAAAAAAGATGCAAAGGAAGGTGGCCTAGCCATACCAGATCTCAAACCATGTTACAAAGCAGCAGTCATCAAAGCTATCTAGTACTGGTTAAGAAATGGAGTGCTGGATCAGTGGAATAGATTGGGTATACAAGACACAGTAATAAATGACTACAGTAATTTACTGTTTGATAAACCCAAAGACTCCAGCTTCTGGGATAGGAACTCACTATTTGACCAAAACTGCTGGAATCTGGATGACTGGAGATGGCCCCAGATGCAGTAGGAATCCTTGGCCTTTTAAGCTGAGGTCTTTCCCAGGTCTTAGTTTGTCTGATGTAGCACCCTTTCAGTGATTAAAACTAAGTAAGAAATGAGGCAAAAAATGACTTCTTTTACCTAGTCAAAAAAAAAATCATCTTGGAGTTTGCAAGATATACTTCTTTTTTAAGGACCATGTCTTAAACCCAGATTACTCTGCCTCTCATTGAAAGGCCCAAAATAGGTCCTAGCCCAAGACTCACTTGATCATTGTTTGGGCCCTGATGGCTAAGAGTATAAATAGCAGTGCTTTCTATTTAGACCAGAAACCCTGAAGGTCTTTCCTCCCAGACTGATTTTATTTTATTTTTTTTTGACTAGGTAAAAGAGGTCATTCTTTCCCTAATTTCTTACCTACACTTAAGGGGGCCTCACTAGTGGATTGCCCCAGGCTTGGAATCTTGCTGCTGGCTCCCTGTGGTGAGACTGCTCTTGGACCTTGCTCCCTTCCCACTTGTGAGCAGGAGCTGCTCCACTGGAGAACCAGCTGAAACTGGCCAGTTGGGCAACACAGCTATTCTTTCTTTCTATCTATTTTTAGGAAGAAAAACTCAACTCTCATTTTGTCTACCCAAAATAGTATCCTCCAATCACAGTTCTCAATTATGTTCAAGCAAAGAAACACATTAATTCACGATGTAATGGATAATAGCTTGAAAATTATAGGCGTAAAAGAAACAAAAATCATGAAAAGGTAAAGAAACTTTTAAGAATCAGAGATAAGCTTACCTTGGAGGAGACAATCGAGATGAGAAATGAGAGGTCTAAAGGATGAGAGGAAATGAAGAATCTCTGTCTCAGGGTCTTCAATCAGGGTGGAGATGTGTTTCACTCCCACAGCCTCCGTCCTTACCTGCCTTGAGCCGGGAATTCCTGTTACGGAGGCTGGCTGGCAATCTCCACTTCTGCCCATACCTGTGTTCTGTTCATTGGGCACCTGCTGCTTCTCCTACCCTCCTCCTTTCCTGTTCCTGTCCTCTATTCCATTCCCTTTCCCACCATTCCTTAAGGGGTAAGGGCTACCTGCTCAGTCATATTTCAATCCCACAAATTACAGGGTCCAGGCTAACTCCTAGGGGGCGTAGGAGGGGGGAAAAGGTGGTCTTTTCTTCTTGTCCAGCTTTGAAAGAGATCTTCCTAAAGTGCAGATTTGACTGTGTTACACCTACTATTCAGTACACTCCAGAGGCTCCCTGTCATGCCCAGGATCAAATTTAAAATCCCTTGCTTGACTTTTAAAGCCCCTCATCATCAATTCTTTTCCTACTTTTCCAGTTTTCTTACACTCTACTCCCCTCATGTACCCTATGATCCAATGACACTGGTCTCCTGGATTTTCCTCTCAGGACTAGAGGCATTTACTCTGGCTTTCCTTCATGGCTACAATTCTCTCTTTCCTTTTCTTTGCCTCCTGGCTTCTTTCAAATCTCAGATAAAATGCTACGTGCTGCTGGAAGTCTTTCCTGATACACCTTAGTGTTAATGCCTTATCTACCTCTCAGTTATCCTGTATATATCTTGCTTGTACATAGTTGTTTACATGTTGTCTTCTGCCAGATTAAAATTTGATTAAAATTAAAAAACAATCAGACTAAAATCTGATCTCCTTGAAGTTAGAGACTCTTTTCACCTTTATTTGTGGCTCTAGGGTTTAGCACAATGTGCAGTACATAATAGCTATTTAATAAAGGCTTGTTGACTTGAACATCAGGCATTCATCTCCAGCATTATCATCAACCTGGCAATGCCAAGACAAATGCAACCCTTACAAGAACCCTATGAGCCAGATAGGGCAAGTAGTATTTCCCATATTGTACAGATGAGGTGAGTATTTAGTGACTGCCCTCTATGGTCACATAGCTAGTAAGGGCCTGATCTGGGATTCACGATAACCTTTCCTGTTCCAAGCATTGCCTTTTTTTTTTTTGAAGGGGGGTGAGATATCGATGAATACTATCAGAGGTTAAGAAATGAGACTCCATTTAAAAAAATTTATGAAAAATTAAGGTGTGCACACACACACAAAAGTATTTTGTGTTTTTAATAGTCATAAAATCTTTAGAATAAGCCAAAGGCCAGCAAATTACAGCCTGAAGACCAAATTTAGCCATCAACAAACAGGTGAATTTGGTCATCAGGACATAGTTTGGAGACCTTTGGAATAAATGCTTGTGGTCCAGAAAATGCTACAAAGGGAAATTTGTAAAACGTTTCATTTGAAATATGGTTGCTTTCCAAAGAAATGGTTCTGAAGACCATAGCATCACAGGTACAAGTATTTATGAATCAAGTTGTCTTGAGTCACAAGAACTAAAATATAGGTAGGACTATCAAGAGTATTGATCTCCAAACAATTTTAAAAGGCAGAAGCAAAAGAAACTGAAGACTCAGTCCCAGGATAGCTGCCGGGGGTTGCTGGCAGGGGTGGGGCAAGGGCCAGGGGAGGGAGTAAGAAATACAAAGAATTCAAGTTTCAGCCTCGAAGACATCTGGCTCATCTTTCTACCTAACTTGGACCCTGAATCTGGTTCCTGGAGTCTAGATCCTTCATGATTCCAAGGGCTCTTGTTCATTTCCACATTCTAATGTCAAGACCTTTTTTTGTAAATGAAATTCTTCCCTCCCAGTTGAAGGATGCATTGGGGGGAAAATGTTATAACCAAGTCTTAAGTAACAGTGGCTTTAATTCTGTAACCTGAATGAAAACTTTAGCCCCAGCTGACTTGTTTGTCACATAGCTAACAGCTCATGTTCTCAGGTGAGAGATAATTATAAGAAAATTACACAATGCATGCTTAAAACACAAAGTAATGCATTGCTTTACTCTGCAAAGCTAAAGGCTAATTGATTTCAGTTAAATGGCATAGTAGTAGAATGCCTGGACAAGTGTCAGGAAGACTCATCTGAGTTCAAATCTGGCCTCAGATACTTACTAGCTGTGTGACCCTGAACAAGTCACTTAACCCTTTTCTGCCTCAGTTTTCTCTTCTGTAAGATGAGCTAGAAAAGGAAATAACAAATGATGCTTTTTTTTTCTTTGCCAAGAAAACCACAAAGAGTTGGGTATGACTGAACAACAATAAAACATTTGCTGACTCAAACTACGTGAAAAGGTATAATAATCTGTATATCTAGCTGGTTAGTCGCATCATTTCTACGTGGGTGGTAGGTTTCAGAGCTGGATTAAGGCCACAGAGGAGACGTTATGGGGTAGGCTCTTGACTAAGCTTGAACTCTGATCATCCTTACCAGTAGCCACCTAGCTATACAGAATACTGGCAGAAGTAGATGCCAAGTCTCTGTGTGCCCATGTATGCACATCAATCTAGGGGTGTGAGGTGAACATGTTCCTCTTGTGTATCCTTGCCTATAAGTAGCCTTAATCAACCAAGTGGTGAATGAGGACTCCTTTCTTAAATATTGAAAATGGAAATTTGATTGAATATTGAAAAAACATTGAAAAAATATTGAAAAAAGTATTGAAAAAATATTGAAAAAACCATAGGAGCTGACATAGTTGACATGGTTAGGACATTGCTGACTCAGCTGAGTACAAAAGAGATAAATAAAGTTCTAGATGTGGATACAGAATAGGATAGTGGAGAGCGTTCTCTCCCAGGCCACATCCCCTGCATTGGTCACTCTCTCCTCTCCCCCTCTGGACAATCAGGTGAGATAATTCAACTCTACACTGTTTTCCTTTCTTGGATCCCAAGACCCTTTATCATATTGCTGATTATGCCCAGTCATTATGCCTCAGTTTTGGATCACTCCAATCATTCTTTGCTTTCACTCCTACACATGTACTATTGAATGAAAGTGGAAAAAAATCACACAGCCACTCTAACTGAGCCCACAACAAATTTATGATTACATAACCCTAACTGGGCCCTCACTGCTGCTAGGCAATCTTATCATATCAACTCACTATGCTACTGTCCACAGCAGCTCTTCCAAACCTTTTCATCCCTCCTCAAACCTCCCATGGCTCCCTGTAGACCCTCACCCTCTCACAGCTGGGATCCTTGTCGCATATTCAACAGGGAAAACTGAGGCCATTTGTCACAGAATTCCTTTTCTCTCCTCTTCCTCATCTCTTTGCCCCAGTCTCCCATGATAAAGTAGCCTTACTCCAAGACTTGTTCAAGCAAACCCATTCTGTCCGATCTCCTCCAACAGATTTCCTCCTCTGTCATCCCCACTTTCTCTAATTTTCAATCTCTCCCTGTCCACTGGCTCATTCCTATTACCTATAAACATGCCCATGTCTATTTCATGTTGAAAACACACTCAATTGATTCTTCCATCCTCGCTAACAATTGTTCTATTTTTCTTCTCCCCTTTGTAACTAAACTCCTTGAAAAGGTCTACAGTTGGTGCCTCTACCTTCTCCCCTCTCATTCTCTTCTTAAACCCTTGTAATCTGGCTCCAACCTTATTCCACTGAAACTGCTCTCTCCAAAGTTACTAATGGTCTTTTAGTTGCCTCATCCAATGGCCTTTTCTCAGTCCTCATTCTCCTTGACATGTCTGCAGTCTTTGACATTGTTAATCACTCTCTTCACTCTAGGTTTCCAGGGTACCATTCTCTCCTAGTTCTCCTCCTACCAATCTGACTGTACCTTCTCAGTCTCCTTTGCTGGATCTACCTCCAGATCATACCCTTCAACCATAGATGTCCCTCAGGGTACTGTCCTGGGCTCTCTTCTCATCTCCCTCTATACTATACTCTCTCTATACTTGGTGATCTCATGAATTCCCATAAATTTTGTTACCACCAATAGATTTTCAGATCTATTTATACTGCCCTAACCCCTCTCATGATCTCCAATATTGTGTCTCCAACTGCTTCTCAGACATTTAGAACTGAATGTCCGGTAGCTTTCTTAAAATCAACATGTACAAAACAGAATTCATTATCTTTCTCCTTAAACTCTCTCTGCCAGCCCTCATTCCTTCTCCCTTCCCTATTGCCATAGTGGTCAACACCAACGTCCCCATCCCTCACACTCAAAACCTAGGAATCATCTTGGACTCCTTACTATCTCCCCACCTTACCCCCTCCATCTCCAATATATTGTCAAGTCCTATTGATGTCACCTTTGCAATATCTCTCATGTCTTCTCTGATGCTACCACCACTCTAGTATAGTCCCTCATCCCCTCTCCTCTGGATTATTACAATAGTCTCCTTGCTTCAAGACTCTTTCCATTCCAACCTATCCTCCATTCGGCCACTAGAGTGATTTTCCTGAAGCTCAGGGCCAACCATATCAATCTCCCCGCTCTCACACTTAATTAACTCAAGTGGCTCCCTATGGCCTTCAGAATTAAGTACAAAATACTCTATGTGGCATTCAAAGCCCTTCATAACCTAGACCCCTCCTACCTTTCCAGTCTTCTCATGCCTTATTCCCTGTCACATGCTATTTGATCCAGTGACACTGAATCTCACAGCTCTGGTCATTATCTCTGGCTCTCCCCTTTCTAGAATGTTTTCCTTCCTCTGTTCTGTCTACTGACCTCCCTGACTTCCTTCAAGTCTGAAATAAAATCCCACCTTCTATAGGAAACCTTCCTCAAACACCTCTTAATTCCAATGCCCTCCCTCTGTTAATATTTCCTATTTATCCAATATATGGCTCACTTTGTATATATTCGTTTACATGTTGTCAGCCCCTTTAGATTGTAAGCTCCTTGAGGGCAAGGGATATCTTTTGTCTCCCCATCATTGACTAACAATATCTAATTAGAAAAAGATCTGGGGATTTTAGTAGGTATTGGAAAGGGAGTAGAAGCAGCTGTAATAGCATAAGGCCAGGCTGTCTCATGATGAAGGCCTTGCCCAGGATTCTTTGCCGGCTGGTTGAACAAGGTTGCACCAGCACTTCTTGTCCATAACCCCTGCTACTTTTATGTAGTTACCCCAGAGAAGGAACAACAGTAGCAGGCTAGAGCTGGCTCAGACCCTGCACCCTGGGAGACAGAGGAGATTTTCAATGGTGATAGTATCCAGCTCTGCAAGACAAGAAAAGGAGGGTGACTAAAGTCCATGTGACTTACACTTCTGGCCCATGTCTACAACAATACCCCTTAGAGTCTATGAGCTTTGCTTTTCATCTACTACCTACTGCTATTTCTATGACTTAAAATCTCCCATCATCTTTCTCTCTTTTATTTTCTGTGTACTAATCAATTATTTCCTGTATAGCACAGGTGACGACTATCTCCAATACTTACTTCCTACTCTCTCATTCCCATCTTCCTAAACTCTATCCTCTTCCCCATGTCAGACTACAACTCTATGTGTGCCTTCTGCTATGCCCTTTGGAATTCCTGTTCCATAGTGAATAATATTCCCTCTGAGACATGGCTCTCTCCTAAAGAAACTACATCCCTCGCCCTCCTCTCTCCCTTTGGGTCTGCCTTCACCCACATCCATTGGTATGCTGGTGCTAAAGAGGGAATCATAATACTACTTGCTCCTCATTACCGTGTCCAAACTTTGTGTTCTCTACCATCTATCAGTAACTTTTCATCCTCATCCTTCGAGGTTAATAGCATCAACATTTTCTACTCACTCCAGATTGTGGTGAGTATCATATACTAGCCCCCAGATCATTGTCTCTCTTTTCTTGAGGAGTTCCTCATCTGGCTTGCCATCTTCCTTTCTTCCCTAGCTCCTGAGTTTATGTTATGAGACTTTGATATCCATGTTTATCTTCCCTCTAATTCTCTAATTCTTCCAATTCCTCAGTAACCTTAAATTTAGTGACCTCTTTCATGTAATATCTTCCATGTTAGATCTCAGCATTGCTCACAAATGTTTGACTTTCCTAATTAAAAGATCTGACATTTCTCTATATGACAATAACTTCCCAACTCATCCCTCCTAAATTTACTTTCTTCCCTCTCATAAATATCTTTAGTCCTTTTACTTCTCAGTACTCTCTCAAATTATTATCCTTGTTCTGACTTCACTTTCCTCACTCTCCAATACTGATCCTATAGCTAGTCAATTCAACATTATTCTATCTTCTATTCTAGAATCCATTATCCCCCAACACTACTCATCCTGTACCTAACCTTGGCCCTGAATTACTCTCATCTACCTTCTCCCCTCCTACTCATGTGATACTGAATTTGGAATGTGGAAGACACCCCGGCATCACAAGACAACATCCTTGCCCATCACTGTCTCAGGAAGGACACACACACATATACATAGATACACATCCGTGTAATGATTTTGTACTTTAGCAATCAGTCCAGGTTTGGACAGAGTAATCTGTATTGCTTCATAGTCACATTGCTATGTAATTTGTAAACAGGACTTAAAAATTTAGAGGTATGAACTTCAGACGTTTTTTTAAACAAGGAGGGCAATTTGAATTAAAATGCTTAGCAACTATGTATACAAAAGTTTTGTACTTACAGCTTTCTACCCTAAAGTATTTGATTTCTTTTCAAGAACATACTTTGTGTATATATATATATGTATATGTATATATATATATATATATATATATATACACACACACACACACACACACACATACATATATATGTGTAATAAACATTCATGGATTACCTTTATAAAATTCAATGAAGAAATCAAAACTATATATGGCCGTATGAAAAAATGCTCTAAATTATTATTGATTAGAGAATGCAAATTAAAAGAACTTTGAAATATCATCTTAGGGGTGGCTAGGTGGCACAGTGAATAGAACCCTGGAGTCAGGAGAACCTGAATTCAAATCCAGCCTCAGACATTTAACACTTACTAGCCGTGTGCTAATAAGGGCAAGTCACTTAACCCCAATTGCCCTGCCTTCCCTCCTCCAAAAAAAAAAAAAGAAATAGCATCTTAAACCTATCATATTGGCTAAAATGATAGAAGAGGAAAGCAATAATTATTGCAGGGGATGTGAAAAAATGGGATGTTAATACACTCTTGGTGGAACTGCAAACTGATCCAACCATTTTGGAGAGCAATCTGGAATTCTGCCCAGAGTTGTAAGATGGTGTATACCCTTTGACTCAGCAATACCACTATTAGATCTGCTTCCCAAGGTGATCAGGGATAAAGGAAAAGAACTTATATGTTCTAAAATACTTACAGCAGTTCTCTTTGTGGTGGCAAAGAACTGGAAATTGAGGGGATGCCCATCAATTGGAGAATGGCTAAATAAGTTGTAGTATATGCTTGCGATGAAATACTACTGTGGTCTAAGAAATGATGAGTTTTCCATATATTTATAAATCTCTGTCAAATAGTGGCCTTCTGTAGTGTGGCATGGGAACAGAGGGAGGGAGACAGGAACTTAAAATGTAACAAAAATTAAATTAAAAAAGAAAAGGTGAAAAAAGAAAAAAATTGCATAACTATTCTGGTTGAGTACATTATAAATTCATGTTATTCACCTTTAACTAGATCATCTTTTGGGTTGTTCATCATCTGTATTATGCCCCCTGTGGGTTTCCTCCAAAAACCCTCTTCCAGACTTCCCAGTTTCTGACAAAGACAACCATTTTTTCAGTCTCCTAGTTTTATGATCTTGGCATTATCCTGGACTTCTCACTTTTTATCACCCAACTTATCCCACCACTTACTACTTCCACCTTCACATTTTTCACATTTCATCCCTTTTCTCTATTCACAAGACTATCACCTTAATTCAAGTCTTTAGCACATCTGGCTTAGATTATTGCAGCAGCTTCCTAACCAGTATCCTTTTATCAAGTCATTCCCCACTTCAGTTCATTCACTGCTGCCAGTTATTTTCTTTAAGCATAGATCTAACCATGTTACTCCCCTACTCAATAAACTCCTATGGCTCCCTATTCCCTCTAAGATCAAATATAAATTCTTAAAAAAAAGTCCTTCAGGACCTGTCAGATATCTATCTTTCTAGCCTCATTACTCCTTCTAAATTCTGTTTTATAGCCATACTGGTATTTTCTCTGTTAATCACACATAACCCTTATGGAAAGATGCAGCTTTCTTTTGTTAACTGTATATGTCTCAATTGTTTCAGAACTGGCTTGTTCCTTGAAAAGGGATTCTTTCATTGACCTTTAGACATGGAAGAGCAGGGAATGTAAACTTTAAGAGGGTGTAACTGAGGAAGTCTAGACCCTAGTAATAAGAGATATGACTAAGGAACATGTGGCCTGACCAGATTGTAAGTAATTAGTGGGGTTTAAACACAAGGATCTTCTTTTAATCCCCTTCCTCACTTCTCTCTGTTAGACAAAAAGAGAAGCTCTCTCCTTTCTGTACTTGACTCTCCTCTTCCCAGAGAGTAGAGGAGGTGTTTTTCTCTTCTCTGGTTGGTACATGGCCCTGATTGGGCCCAAGACAAGTATCCTTCCTCCTTTAAGTAATGTTTGCATGTCTTCTATTCTTCACTCTTTCCTTTAAAAAAATAAATTGGAAGCAACATTGAATATTAATGCAAATCCCTAGACTTGCCTTCCTTTTTTCTCAATTAAACTATTTATTATTTACATGTTGGCTTTCCTTTATATCCTCAGGATTTAGTACAGTGCCCCAGCACATAGTAAATGCTTAATATTTTTTTTTACCTTTCTAACACACTTTCTCTCCCTCTCTCTCTCCCTCTCTCTCTCTCTCTCTCTCTCTCTCTCTCTCTCTCTTTCTATTTCTCTCTCTCTCTGCCCCCCATTCATTTTGTGGGGCTTAATCCATCATACATCCTACTGGTTTTTTCCAACAAAACTACCTAAGAGTAAAGATTACCAATATTGATGGAGGAATGAACAGTCTTATTTAATAAGTGCAGTATGAGTCAAGACTTTGGAAACTCCAAAAAAGAGAAAAATTTTGACCCAATCTTATTCTGCATAAGAGAGGCTTGGTGTCCAGAATGAGGAAGTCAGGCCCTGAGAGGACCACATATGAAGTATTGTGTTAACCACATTTCAAGAAAGTATTGACAGACTTGTGTGTATTTAAAGGAGGATGAGTAAGATGGTGAGAGGGCTGGAAACCATGATATGAGACGATCAATGGTAGGACCTGAAGACATTGAAAAGTGAAGACCAAGAGGAGACAGGGGAGCTGTATTGAAAGTATTTGAAGGGCTGTCACATTGAAGAGGCATTTAGTGTGTTCTTCTTGGCCCTAGATGGAAGAACTAGGAGGTTTGGGGAAGGCAGGTTTTAGTTTAGCATGACATGAGAAGACACTTCTCAGAGCTTTCCAAAAGTGGAACAGGTTGGCTCAGAACATCATGCATTCTCCATTATTAGAGGGAGGTCTTTAAGGAGAGACTGCATAACACTTGTTGGGTAGTTGTATAAGGATTCCTACAAGATGACTTGGGGACCTTTAAGGTACCTTCCAACTCTAAAATTCTGTGATTCTGTAAGATGTTGTAGATATAATTAAAAAGTGGGGAATCCTGAGTGATAATTAGCTTCCCTTATTTTTTTCCCAGTTGTTTCAGTCACATATGACTCTTCATGACCCCATTTGGGGTTTTCTTGGCAAAGAGTCTGTAGTGGATTGCCATTTCCTTCTCTAACTCATTTTACAGATTAGGAAACTGAGGAAAACAGGGTTAAGTGACTTGTCCAGGATCACACAGTTAGGAAGTGTCTGAGGTCAGATTTGAACCCAGAAAGAGGAATCTTCCTGACTTCAGATCTGGTACTCTATCGACTGAACCACCTAGTTTTCAAAAAGCCCTATTGAACTGTAGGGTACATAGCTAGCCATACCTTCCTATTCTGGTATTTTTGGCATTGGCAGCAGATATATGTCCTAATGAAAGTTTAGTTCTGAATGTGCATGAATACAACTAACAGCAATTGCCTTGAGAATGAGATGCACATATTGGTCACATCTGTAAACTTCAAAACAGTCTCAGTACATGTGGACAAGGCACTATAAATGGCACCAGTTATATTATATATGGTAGGATCATTATGTTCTGATGACTGAACATTGGATGCTGTCCCCCAATTAGGAGTTAATTGCTGCTATTTCCATTTCCCTCCAGCAAAACACGTGCAAATTGAATGGATTCAGAAACCAGACATGTGAAAACAATTGAAAAGAAGTTTGCCAGAACTCCCTCACCTCGATGAAACATGGAGCAGAGCTGGCTCCATGCCCATCATTCATTTGCTTAAGTACCAATAAGGGAAGGCTTTTTGGATGGTGGATTTCAAGGTTTGATGTAGGAGCATCTGCCCCCACGGCAGAGAGACTGGAATCCCAGCTCATAAAAGCTCCGTAGGACTGTGCATTCCTACTCACGTCCAAAGACAGATTATTTTAATCTTGTTGATACTGCTTTGTCAAGGGACACTTTCTCAAAGCTGTGCTAAACTGCACACTGTGAGTGACTTCATCTTTGTCGACTTGCTTTCTTCTTCATCATCAATTTGACCCCAACAAAACTTAACAAGCATTCTTTTACACTTGGCCCAAGTTCTCAATATTCAGTTAGTGTCCTTATGTGTTCACATTCCACACTTCTCTACAGAAATCAGGAGCCTCTTGGCCCTGAATTTCAACTACGCACACTATTTGTCAGCTCTTTGATCTCTGAAGTGGAGACTGATTTATCCTTAACTAAAAAATATCCACATGAAGGGTAGAGTCATGCTTGGCAATATATATTTATTTAGCCTTGATGTTTCAATGGGTTTACCACCCAATTCTTACCTTACTGACTCCTTCTCCCAATTCTTCCATTCCCTGAACACACTTACACACACACACACTCACACACACACACTCACACAACACCATATCACACACTAAGTAGAGTATGATGTTATAGTGTGTTTATGTTAATAATAGCCCCCATTTATTTAGAGTTTTATGATTTGCTAAGTGATTTCTTCACATTAAATCTGTAAAGATCATAAGACCATATATTAAAACTATAAGGGACCTTAGAATCCATTTAGTTCAACCTCTTTTATGTTAAAAATAAGGAAACTGAGGCCCAGAAAGCTCAAGTAATTTTCTCAAGGTCACAAAGGCAGAGAGAGTGGAAGAGCTGAAATTTGAAACTCAGCTTACTCCAAATCTAGTTCTCTTTCTACTAATCTCTTCTTCTTCCAAAGTTAGTCAAAGTAGTACCATCTCCATTTTACAAATGGGGAAATTGGTACTTGGAGATGTTAAGTGTTCTTCCCAAGGTTAGTTAAGTAGTAAAGCTAAGACTTAAACCTCTTGGCTCCTAGCCCAATGCCTTTTCCATTGCTCCACCCTTCCCATCCCAGAAAATCTAAGTATATCTTGGATTCTGTAGCCCATTCCTCTCTCTGTACACCAGGAGGGAACTACAGGGTGGCTGCAGATAAGAAATTTCCTGGACTATTTATTAAGAATGAAAAATTTGTGAGACATGAAATTAGTCTTAATTTGGTGAATGACTCATTGAAAACTTGAAAATTCAGAAGCCAAATCTGGAGAAACAATTCTATCTTTTGTTTGTAGCAGATGGCTTAGAGCCAAGGAGAGGTTTCTCTCAATCATATCATTTCTACTGTGTTTTTGTTTGCTTTTGGACTGGTTCTGGAATTTTATTGCTATAAGGAACTCCCAATGAGGAAACTCCCTCTCCTAGTGGAGGTCAGCATCTTTTCTGAAATTTAAAGCCTTAGAGGATTGGCCAAGGGGTTAAGTGCCTTATGCAGGGTCACAGAGTCAGGATGTCAGAAGCAGGCTTGAGGACTTCTGACTCCAAGACTGACTTTCCGTTACACTTCTCTGCATGTGATCACAGAATTCTGATACAGTGTTAAAAACAAAACCCAGGTAAGGTGCTGAAATAGACTTTAGGAATCCTATATTTGAACCAGAATTGTTGATCTTGAATAATGCTAAGGCACTCTTAATCCTCTTCCTCTAATCTAAGGCAGTCTTTCAGAAATGAAAAAGAAATGTTGCCCTTGATGTCTCTTATTAAGGCAACAAGTGGTTGAGTGGCCTCTTATTGTATGCAAAATATAACCTTTTCTAAGATACCTCAAGATGCCAAAATATGCATGGAGAAATCAAGTCACTATGTCCAAAACTCCAATCCAAAATTTGTTTCCTTTAGTTGTCTGAACAAATCTGTTTATTACCCTAATTGGCCCTATAGTATACCATATCCTATCCTATCCTATCCTATATCATAACATTGTATGAGAGTATCTGTACTTTACTGTGAACTGACTTTTAGACATATGGAGAACCAAGTTATCACTAAAATATTCATTGAAATCATAAAAGTTAGGCAGGAGTATAATAGTTGTTTTAGTCCAAAAAATATTCAGCAGAGATGATGGTCGTTGTATAAGAAAATGACATTGATCATTCTTGAAGACTTTTCTTATAACTCTTGCTGCTCTTGCCTGTTTCTTAATCACAGTTTTTACTTAGGTTGGAGGGTTAATGAATATGATTACTAAGCATCTTTCCTTTTCCAAAGCCAGTATCCCAACCTGCCTGAGCAAAGGAGATGGGCAAGAGTCCATGGTCATGTTGTTAACCCAGTAAAAAATTGACAGGGAGACATAGGAGTTTCCCACTGAAATCCTTGGTCAGATATTCCTTCCATTACTTGCTCAATTGTGCCAATTGCCTGCAGTAATTTGGAGTTTGATTGTTTGTTTTTCTCGTTAATTCTTCAGCTTATTCTGTTAGTTTTTTTCCTTTCTATATTATAGGAGTAACAGTAGGGACTGAATTTTCTCTCTTCCTCAGCTTTTCTAATAGTTTTCTATATCTTTGGCCCAGTAATCATTTCTCTGTGTGTGAGTACAATAGTATGCTTTTGAGGACTTCCAATGAGTATAGATTATGTGAATCTAATAGACTGTTCATAATGAAATTATAAAAATTATAAAAAACAAATCCACATGCCACTTGAGTGTTGGACACAGATCTCTTACAGATGAACTAGGTTTAATTTCATGAGTTTCTCTAATAATAATCTCTATAGCTCCTTTTGTCTTTCCCCAGGGAAACCCTGGACCATATCTCTCCAAGGGTGAGCAAATTCCCTGAAAGCATCAGGCTAACAAGTACATTGCACATAGAACAGATTTATTTAAAACTATAAGAAACACAGAATGGTCTGGTATCTGGCTCCTTAGCAATGATATTGGGAAAGACTTTCCCACTAATCTATTTCCCTCCCCAGAGGTTTGGCTTATAGCCTCAGCAAACACGCAGCACCAATTTGTGCACTGATTTTATAGGTCCTGAGGTTGGTTCATTGCCATTTCTTGGCCTCTTGCCTCCTTCCTTCTGAGGTCTGTACTTTCCAGCATGCCCTCAGTCACAGGTGAATCTTTGTGAATCTATCCGAGAGCAGCAGCTCCCTTGCCCCAGGCTATGCTTGGCCTCATTTCCACACTCTCTTGACATGGCTGCCCATCTGTGTAGTAGGACATCACATCTGTCTCATGTGGCACCCTTAGTTATGGCAGTGGCACATAAGTCACAAGTCCTCCAGGTCCTGTTTTGTTTTCTTTCTACACATCCATTTTCAGAATCCTGTGCATTCTGTGCAGGGTAGGGTGAACAGGGGAAAGCACGGACTGTCTCAAAGACTCAGAGACCTAGAGAACCTGACTCAGAGGCTAGCTAGTCCCATCTCCTCATTTCATAGATGGGGAAACTGAGGCCCAGCACTGTCAGTAAGCATCAGAGGTGAGATTTGAACCTTGTTCTTCTGACTCCTTTCAGTTCCCTTTCTCCTATATCACCTTAAGTAAGCATCCATGCTGCATAGAGAAGCCTATATACTGAGATGACCTGTAAACAATTCCCTACAGGCAATATATATATGATTTGATAATCAACAAGATGTTACCCCAGTCCTGCCCCATCTCCCTTCAGGAGCTCGGCTCGGAGGCCACAGTCTTCTAACGTCGCCCCGTAGCCCTTTGTTTAACACCTTCCCAAGACCTTAATGTATGATATTGTGTGGTGTATTTATCTTCTAGTGTCTGAGATTCATCTTTCTTCTAGACTTTAAGTTCCATGAGGATAGAGGCTTTCTCTTATCTACACATCTCCTGGCACTGTGCTTGGTATATAGCAGATGTATAATAAATATTACGAGCCTGAGCCTGCCTCAGGATGGAGAAGCAGTATGGAGTCATGGATAGGGCCCCTGAGTTGGAGATAGGAATACCTGGATTCGAATCTTGCCTCAGATACATAAGAGGTGTGCAGTCCTAGGTGGGTCACATTAATGCCTGGCTGCCTCAGTCGTTTCATCTCTAAAATGAGAAGGTTAGACTCTAAAGTTCCTTCTAAATCTGTGATCCTTTGTCCTAAAGTCCAGGGGTGGGGGACCTGTGGCCTTAAGGCCACACATGGCCTTCTAGGTCCTTGAATGTGGCCTTTTGACTGAGTCCAAGTTTTATAGAATGATATCCTATTATGAAGGGGATTTATTCTGTGAAGTTTGGGTTCAATGAAAAGGCCCCATTTGAGGACCTAAAGGGCCACATGTGGTTTCAAGGCCGCAGGTTCCCTGCCCTTGTGGCCTAGACCCAGGCTAAGCACATTCTATCCACTTGGATCCACCCCTCTGTATGTTGTGATTCAAGACTAAAAAAGCATCTTTCCATTGGCTAGGGACAGAATGGGGATAAATAGAATCATTTGGACCCAAAGGTCAAAAGGGCTAAACAGCTTAAAGGACAGACAAGGGAATATCAGTTCTTCAGCCAACAAGCATTTCTTAAGTGCCTGCTGGGTACCAGGCACTGCGCTATGTGCTGGGAACGCAAAAAAAGGGGGAAAATATGCCCCTGCCCTCAAGAGGGTGAACCACATGCCAACAGCCATGCACAAAGCAAGGTGTATGCCGGAGAAATTGGGGAAGATCTCAGAGGGAGGGCACTAAGACCAAGGAGGACCAGAAAAAGCCAAACATGGCACAGTAGCTGAGACTCGAAAGAAGCTAAGAGAGCCAGAGGCAAAAATGAAGAGGGAAAGAGTTGTAGGCATAAGGGAAAGTCAGTGAAGATGCTCAGCATCAGTTAGGAAATGGGGTGTTGTATGTGAGGAACAGCAAGGAAGCTGGGGTCACTAGATGGTAGGATTGGGCAGGTAAAGAGTCAAATTGGAAAGACAGGAAGGGGGCAGGTTATGAAGGGCTTTAAGAGTCAAACAGAGGATTTTATGTTTGATCCTTGTGGTGATAGGGAGACACAGGAGTTTATTGAATGTGACATAATTAGATCTGCACTTTAGGGAAGATCTATTTGACAACCGAGCAGAGGATGGGCTGAAGTGGGGAAAGACTTGAGGCAAGAAGACCACTCTGCAGGCTTTTGCAATGGTCTAGGCAGGTGGGGCCGAGGGCCTGCACCAGAGTAGTAGAAGTGTCAGAGCAGAGAAGGGGGCATATAGGAGAGATATTAGGAAAGCAGAAATGAATGACAGGACTTTACAAGTGATTGGATTGGGGTGGGGGTGAATGAGAGTAAGAGTGACACCTTGGTTTGGAGTCTGGAAGATCAAGAGCACAGTGGTACCCCAGACAGTGATTGGGAAGTAGTGAAGAAGGGAGGTTGTCAGGGAGAAAGATAATGAGTTTGTTTAGTCTTGGACATGTTGATATAAGGTATCTACAGGACATTTAGGTCTAGATGTCCAATGGGCAGGTGGAGATGTAAGATGGGGGGGGGGGGTCAGCAGAGAGGTTGGCTCTGCCTGGATGGATCTGCATGGAGATGATCAGGAGAGCTGAGATCAGTAAGGGAAATACTATATAGAGAGAAGAGGACCCAGGATAGAGCCTTGAGGATCTCCCAGTTAGCAAGCATGACCTAGATGCAGTTCTAAGACTGAGAAGGAGCAGTCCTACAGGCAGGGGGAGAACCAGGACAGAGCAGTGTCATGAAGCCTTTGTTTCACCTGGTTGGAGCTTAGTGCCAAGAAGGTTGAGGTCACCAGTTGGTTTCTCAGATCAAATAGGCCAATTAGCTTTGTGCAGAGAAAAACTGTTCCATGGCTTAAGTCTCTTCACCTGACCAGGTGTTTCACAATATATAATCAATACTGGTTAAAGGAATTTACACATGTGACCTGATAGGACAATAATATCATTTTTAAACACAGAGGACATTCCATTTTATATTTATTTTAATGTTGATAATAACAACTAATAATAAATTATATAGTGTTTTCAGGTTTACAAAGTTCTTTGCACACATCATCTCATTTCATCTTTGCAACAACTCTATGTTGTTCAGGTAATATTATAGCCATTTTACAGATGAGAAAACTGAAACCCAGAAAGGTGGAGTGGGCCTGTAAGTGCCTGAGTTGGCATCTGAACCCATGTTTCCTAGACCAAGTCCAACTCTGTACACTAAGATTCCAAAAAAGCAGTGGCTAGGTTGGGGGAAAAAACCAACAGAACAGAAACTAGATAAAGCAACAGCAGTAAAGCTAGATAGAAACTGCTGAATACTTCTTCTTACTTTTCACAAGGAGATCAAGCTCTTGCTGAGAATACCATAGTTTTACTATGATTTGTAAAACTTTTAGCAAGAATGGACTTATCTGGGCTTTGGGAAAGGTGCTGTTCCTTTTAACAGAGTGGTACAATTGTCAGACTCCCAAGCTAGACTCCTTCCTGGAGACTGTGCACCCACACGAACCCATCAGAAGCCTCTTTTCTAGCCAAAAGGAAAATCTGTCCACACTTTAGCTGTCTCATTTTGCCCAAGTGGAATTGTTTGAGGTTCAATAAAGGAACATCTGACTTCCCAGGGTAGTTGGCTAGTTAAGGAAGTCTGCAGTCCTTGTAAATCTCTGTGATTTGATCAAGGAAGCTGGAAGTGGATTTAGCTTGGCATGTGAAGCTGCCGCTTAAAAACATTTCAAGTATGTAACCTAGGCTCTCCCCCCTCCCAAAAAAGGGACTAATATGGAAATTCTAGGCTCTGAGAGACCCCTACGGAAGTGCCTGGCATTGCTGTCAGTATCATTCTGTGGACGCTGGACTCATATACAACTCAGGAATCAAACATGTAAGCTATGCATTCATTAAGGATTGTTTCTGTAATGGAAGTCTGAAGCTTCAATGAGAAATTTAAGTGAATTAGGGTGGGCAGGAAGAGATTTTGGTCTTGTGAGCTATAAGGCCCATGCTTAACTTGCTGGTTATATGCCAGTGGTGCCTGGATTTAAGTGCTCCCCTCGTCACTAAGTCTCAGCCATGTGTTATTTGTGAACACTGACATCAAACACACAATACTAGGTTCTAGAGAGACAAGACAAATGAAAGAAACCCATCCAGAAATGGGAAATGAAGGAACTTAAAAACATAAAAAAGCACACCGTTTGGGGAGGGAAGCCCAACCCACTTGGCCTATAAAAATGGAATTGCCCTCATTCACATGGAGCAACATTATATTGACTCCTACCCACCTATTTCTACGACCTTGCTTGACTGTCCCTTTCAAGGGAATATGAAAATTGCTCATCATATTCCATCCTATCCCCCTCTACCAAACACATATTTTAGGAAAATTAACCCCCACAAAAGGGGAATAGAAAGGAGATGAGGTATTTTAATTTTGTCGGACTTGGTGACTAGGGGAAAAGCGACCCTGAAGTGAGTTCAGTGAAATCTAGCAAGTTGAATGGATGAACACTAAGCCAACACCAGCTACATAGTTGGCACAATACAAGGAGAGACACAAAGAAAAAGAAGATACTGTCTAGGGTTGATCATGGAATCAGCTCCAGATTCAAGCCAACAGCAAGTAATGTCCCAGCATGGTCACCCACAGTCATTAATTCAAAATCAAAAGATTTTTTTTAAATAGAAGAAAACATAAGACATCCCACATCAAAAGTCATTGATATAGAAACCGGATCAAGGAAAGATAATTCAAGAATATGGACTGTCTGAAAGCTACACCCCCAAAAAGAACCTTTTAAATTAAACCTTCACTTTAAAAATCTTAAGTTTAAAAGTATTTCAAGAGATCTTAAAAAGAAAACTTCCTAGATCTCTGGGAACTCGAGGAAAATAAAAAAGAATCCCCCAGGTACCTCCTGAAAGCAACCTCAAAATGGAAATCTCTCCTTTCTCCCCATCTTCCTTCCTTTCTTCCTCTTTCCTTCTTTCTCCTCCTTCCTTTTGTTTCACCAAGTTTTCATTCTCAGGAAAGGTTAAAACACTGAAGCATCTACTTTATGTTAATTTAATAACTGAGGTTCTAATAACAGTAATAATAGGGTTATTGATGATATGGGATATTATGGGATATAGATGGAATAATAATAGGGATATTGATGATATGATACATATATATATTGATGATATAATGATAGGGTTCTATATGAAACTAATTAGATTGATGCAGCATATCTAATAGGGTTTACATGCCTTAGTGAAACAACCCAAGAGAGGAGGAGAACTGATTTCAGTAGAGGTAGAATGATCAATCAATTTAGATAATTTGGGTAAAAACAAAACCCACCTGTATTTCAGCTAGTTATCTAGGCTACTTGCTTAACATACCCCATTCACTTTACATGAATTTTGATATGAAATCTGGGATAAGCCTATGAGTGGACTTGGGTGAGAAATTTACTTATTGTGATGCTTTCATTTATTGAACGTAAGCTCCGTGAGGGCAGGCACTGTTTGCCATTTTGTCTTTATATCTCCAGTGCTTACACAATTCTTTGCACTGAGTAGATGCTTAATAAATGCTTGTTGAATTAGATGAGAACAGATTCATTTGTTCAATATTTATTGAGCGTTTCTAATGAGGAATGACTAATTCTTAACCCTTGTAATTTCATTTTGTCTATGAGCTGCACTGGTATATGGTTTTGGAGTAATGAAGACCTGGGCTCAGATCCTGCTTCACATATACAGGCTGCGTGATCCTGGGCCAATTATTTCACCTTTCTGAACCTCTGTTTCTTCATCTGTAAGTTAAGGAGCTGAGCACATGTAACAATTACCTCACAGTGTTGTTGTGGGGATCAAATGAGATAATGTAGGTGAAGTGCTTAGCAGACTTTAACAGTGCTACATAAATGTCACTTATTATTATGTCCTCTGACAGCTTTGGCACCGAATGTCGTCTAATAGCAGAGGTAAGTATTCCTCCTTCCCGCCTCAGCAGTTTCTTGGCTGCAAATTCTCCCTACTACTGTGACCAGCGCTGTCCTTGGAGGGCCATAGGTAGTAAGATCTCTCTTCCAGCTCTGCGATAGCTTTGGGGGACGATCTGAGGCTGCCCTTGCAGGGCCGAGTTCTCCTCACTTTTATCATTCCTGTTTTTCCATCTGGGCTCTCCTTTCTTCTTTCACCTTTATTTCACCTTCTCTAATTTCTCTCCTTGGGCCCTTTTCTCCGTCCTTTACAGGGATTTTACAGAGACTTTGCTGAGACTCTCCCTGTGCTCACCAATCCGCTCATACCTCATCCCAGACCTCACTGGTTTTGTACCTTTGCATTTCTGGCTAGAGTATTTTCATAATAACTGGTAAAACAAAAAACAAAAGACTCAGTGGTGTCTGTGAGTACAGCTTTATTTAGGATCTGACTCTGTCTCACACGTCCTTGCTGTGGCATGCTGTGGGTGAGCCTGGGAAGGATGACTGGGTAGCACTAACAGTACTGTCGGCTTCATTGTTCTCCTCTGGGCTTTGGGGCACGCCACTGCAGCCTCAGCAGCTTGGAGGAGGGGAGGAACCCTGGATCTGGTGTCAAAGGACCTGGGTTTGAATCTCAGCTCTGTCAATGGCCGTGAAGACTTTGCTGTAGTCATTAAACATCTCTAAGCTTTGCTTTTCTCATATGTAAAATTACATAATAGGTTCTTTTCTTTCCTTTTTTGGAGGCAGTCAGGGTTAAGTGACTTACACGGGGTCACACAGCCAGTGAGTATCTAAGGCCACATTTGAACTCAGGTCCTTCTGACTCCAGGGCCTGTGCTCTATCCACTGTGCCACCTAGCTGCCCCAACATGAATAGGTTCTTTACCAGGGGTCCTGAACTTGGGGTCTATAGACACCAATGAGCCCCTGGATAGAATTTAGGGGGGGGGTCTATGAACTAATGGGGAAAATAACATCTTTATTTTCATTAACTTTTAACTGAAATTTAAAATTTCTCTCAATCATTCATGAATATTATGCTGAGGAGGGGTCCATAGGCTTCAACAAATTGTCAAAGGAATCTATGTTACAAAAAGGTTAAAAACCTCTGGATTTCCCTGGTCCTTCACAGTCTCAGATTGTGTGATCCTATGACTGGAAGAACAGATCAGCTTAATATTTCCCTCATTCTGTCTCCAGTCAGAAGATAGGGTGTAGCAACCACAAAGAAAGAGTCAACAGGGGATAGAAGAAGTAAATGCCATAGTAGATATTCCTCTTCCATTATCGAGGAACTGCTTGAGAAACAACAAGATAGTGATCATGTTTTGGCTCTACACAGCCTACAATACAGAGCCAACAGGGATAGCATCATCTTTCTCTTACTTTTGTCCCTAGTCACTGTTTCAACTATGTTTATGTGAGAGCAATTAGGAATAGAATGGCTTAGAGATAACGATCCTTGTTAACTTTGCCTCCAAAGACTTTGAATTAAGATCTTGTATGGTGAATGGGGAAAGAAAGAAATCATCTCATTTGCTCTCTGTGCTTGAAGTTAATACACAGCTGATATTTCACCTATAGTTATAGGTTATTTAACCTATAGTTCTGACCGAGTGTAGGTTGGTTTCACAGAATGTTCATGAGCATTGGTTTCTTCCATCCAATTCATGGATTACAGATTTTGAGAGCTGGAAGGGACCTTAGAAGTAAAATTCAACCCACTCTAACTCCCCTGCACTCATTTTAAAGATGAAGAAACTAAGGTCTAGAGCAGCGGTTCTCAACCTGTGGGTCGTGACTCCTTTGGGGGTCGAACAACCCTTTCACAGGGGTCGCCTAAGACCATTGGAAAACACATATTTCCGATGGTCTTAGGAACCGAGACACCGCTCCTCTGTCTCCAGGCAGGTCTGCCCACATGCAGATACACCTACATAGCAGTATTAAAGGGTTGCAGTATTAAAGGGTTGCAGCATTAGGAGGGTTGAGAACCACTGGTCTAGAGAGATTAAGTCACTTGCCCAAGGTCACACAGCTAAGGTGTCTGAATTGGGATTCGAACCCAGATATTTTTGTCCAATGCTCTACCATGCTGGCTTTGAATCAGATGAACTTATCTGAGGATGTTTATCACAATTACTGAAGTGAACAAGATTTTGTGTTAAACTGTGGACAGGACCAAATTTGAGAACCAGAATGCTATTATTATCCCATCAAATTCTGCACCAAAATAATAATACTCAATTTCTGGAATAATTATGGACGAGTAAGACTCAGTGAAAGTGATAATAATGGTAGGAATAGTTAACATTTACGTAGTTCTTATCATGTGCCAGGCACCGTGCTAGGCACTTTAGTTCATTTGATCATTATTGTTTAAGTATTTAATTTTATCTGTAGGACAACTAGGGAGGCAGGTACTATTGTTCAGTTGTTTCAGTTATGCCCAACATTTCATGACCCCATTTGGGGTTTTCTTGCTAGAGTGGTTTGCCATTTCCTTCTCCAGCTCATTTTACAGATGGGGAAACTGAGGCAAACAGGGTTAAGTGACTTGTCCAGGGTCACACAGCTAGGAAGTGTCTGAGGCCAGATTTGAACTCCAGAAAATGAACCTTCTGGCTCAAACCTTCTATCCACTACTGTACCACCTAGCTGTCCAGGTCCTGTTATTATCCCCAATTTACAGATGAGGAAACTGAGACAGAGATCTAGTGACTTGCCTAGGGTCACACAATAAGTGAGTGTCAGTGTACTTATTTCATCTATCTCCAGGAAGTTGTCACCAGGGTAAAGTGGTTTGGATATAGTACAAATGGGCCTGATTCTCTCACTTAAAAATCAGCTCTTAAGGGGTTGAAAAAATGCAATTAACTTTTTCCCTCCTTTTACTTTTATGTGTCTCTTGCATTTTCTCTTTTCAGCCAAAAGAGACAGTACTGAAATGTCATTAGAAAAAAAAAGTTGATTTTGCAGTATTTCTCTGCCCTTGGGAACAGGAAATACCTAAAATTCTACTAGTAGGATGGTTCTTATGAAATTTCTTGTGTAATTTTTATAATGAAGGGGATTGGATATGTTCAGCTGAGGATCCAAACCTTGGGCCCTTTATCTGTCTTATTTTCCAAGCCTTTTGATATTTTCCTAAAGTATTCCCTCTTCCATACTTGGGGGGAATGGCTTCAAGATCACATAATGAGTGTGATTGAGACTGTGCTGATTTTGGATTACATGCTCAACATGAATGTGAAAGACATTAAATTGAGGACACTTGAGAAGCAGTGAATCCCAACAATAATATCAGCTGGCATAACGAAGAATCTGAGCGAGTGAGTCTTTATTTGCATTTAGGAGATACTGACACATTCTTCCTTCGAAAGGAGAAGTGCTGAGCACATATTCTAATTAATGATAAGCTAAGTCCTGCTTCATGGGCTACCTAAAAGCCTGCTGGCTCACATGTGGATTCCTCTGTCCCCTGAGCTAGGGAACCGGTAAAGGAATGGAAGTCAGGACAAGAGCTGTGGATAGCAAGTGCCATGCTGAGATGAAAGCTGAAAATATTCTTAGAACTCCAATTCTGCCATTCTTATACTTCCCCTGCATCATGAAAAAGAAGCTGCCTTTCCTTTTGCTGTTTTGACAGCTATTTCACTAGTTTTTTTCATTGAACAATCATTTGTTAAGCACCTAGCAGGTGTTGGAGATACAAGGACAAAGATCAAACTGTCCTGGCCATCATGGAGCTTTCACTTTGCTGGGGGTGGTGGGAGGTGTAATGTAACAGGCACCTATATAAGGGATGTAAAAAGTAAATTAATACTTTGACGATATCCCTGTAGTTATACCTTGTTGCATCATTGATGAGCTAAGTGGTCTTATTCAGTTTCTGGAAAGGAGAGGAAGCGTCTTTCAATAGCACAAAGGAATACTTTCCATTTAAACCATTAACAAACTTCATTACAAGACACTGGATGGGAACAGATCTGGGAAATTAATGAAGGGGGTACTACCATTTGATGTTGAGAACACTGTGGAAAATAAATAAAACACAGTGAGTGCATGAGTAAAACATCCATTTGAGGGTGTGTAGTGTGTTGGAAAGGTCATGAAACACAAGTTGGAATTCTTTGGACATACTGTCTACCAAGAAGGTCAGATTGTCTGGAGACAAAGATGAGGCAAGGGTGTATTTGAGGGGAAGGGTCAGATGGAAGACAAAGCAAAATTGGCTGGACAACCTTAAGGCGTGACTTCAAAATGATTTGAGAGAAGAAACAGTCCCTTATAGAAAATCTAAGTAATATCGCCTATAGCCTCCCACTTTGTAGTTTTTTTCTATTTCATGCAGCATCAGTTGCTGCACGTGCCCTGATCGGTGTTTCATCCATTAGTGAGTAGGAATAGAGGGCTACTTTCAAGAAGTAAAGTTCTTACACACATATCAATTTACAAAATCAAATCCAAAGCACGTCTTACTTAGCATTTTCTACTTTTTTTTTCTTTTGACTAAGGTTTTGATGTGGAGAAGTATAATTAACCAAGTCCAGGATGCCATGAAGTATGGGGACTCTAGGATGTAATGGACTGACAAGTCAAAATGTACAGAGAAAATTTTGTTCATTATTATGCTTAGTGTGTTCTTGGCAAAACAATAGGGAACATGGTCAATGAATATTAGTTAAGCAGCCACCAGGTAGGAGCAACATTTGCTGCTAGGTGCTGGAAATTCAAAGTGGGGAAAACATGATTCTCTTTGTCCTCAAAGAGGTTATAATCTTATATTAGGGATTATAGAAATATGTAAGACCCTGGAAGGTAAAGTGTGAAATGAGAAGAGATGATACTCCCATCTACCAAAAAGAAACCAACATGTTGATATATGAATAAAAGTACTTCAGGATAAGACTGCTTTGTATTATTAGGTGAGGGATGCAAATGTGCTGTGCATATGGGAAGTAGTAATTATAATAATAAAGGCATTAAATCACTTGTATGATTAATGGAGGGGAAAAATACCTTGTATTAGCGGAAGAATTGTAACAAAGATTCCCTAAAGGAAGGAATTGGAAAATAGTTATAACTCTACCTGTCCAGGCTATGCTCCTGTCCCAGAAACCTTTTCATCCTGGAAGTTCACTTTGGCACTGAACTTTACCTATTGAAAACTAGCAAATAGAAGTGGGATTTAATTCCAGGTTCTCTGAACCTAGAGGCTCTTGTGTTGTTGCTACTACAGTTGCTTACTACCATTACTACTACTACCTCCCACTACTACTACCACTACTACCATTACTAGTATTACTACTATTACCACTACCATTACTACTACTACTCCTACTCCCACTACTACTATCACTACTACCACTACCACTACTACTATCACTACTACCACTAATACTACCACTACTACTACTACTACTACTACCACCTCTACTACTCCCACTACTACTCCCACTACCACTACTACCACCACTACTCCCACTACCACTACTACTACTCCTACTATCACTGCTACTACTACTACCACCACTACTACCACTACCACTACTACTATCACTACTACCACTACTACTACCACTACTACTACTACTACCATTACTACTACTACTACTACTACCACCTCTACTACTCCCACTACTACTCCCACTACCACCACTACTACTACCACTACTACTACTACCACTGCTACTACTACTACCACTACTACCACTGCTACCACTACCACTATTACTATCACTACTACCACTACTACTACCACTACTACTACTACTACTACTGTTACTACCACTACTACTACCACCTCTACTACTCCCACTACTACTCCCACTACCACTACTACCACCACTACTCCCACTACCACTACCACTACTACTACCACCACTGCTACTACTACTACCACTCCCACTACTACTCCCACTACCACTACCACCACTACTCCCACTACCACTACTACCACCACCACTACCACCACTGCTACTACTACTATCACTACTACTACCACTACTACTACTACTACTCCTACTCCTACTCTTCCTACTACTACCACTACTACCATTACTACTACAACTACCACTACTACTACTACTACTGCCACCACTACCACTACTACCACTACTACTACTACCACTACTACTGCTACTACTACTACTGCCACCACTAGCAGTACTGATAATAATAAAGACCTGCAATTATATATAGCATGTCCTATGTGCTGAGCACTTTACAAATGTTGCCTCATCTGATCCTCACAACAACCCTGGGGGGTAGGTGCTGTTTTTATGCCCCGTTTTACAGTTGGCAAAACTGAGGCAGAGGTTGAGTAACTTACCAAGTGACACACAGCTAGTGTCTGAGACAGGATTTGAACTATGCAATGCAGGGAGTAGTGTGTGATTAGCCTGGAGAGGGACTACATAATGCAGCAAGCAATGTATGTATATATGTATGTATATATGTACATGTGTATAAAAGCGTATGTATATGCATGTACATGCATCTATTTTTATGTACATGCGTATGTAACATGTATATATGTATATGTAGTAGGTACCAAAATGCCTCTCTTTTCTCCCGGGGTTCTGATTATCTCCCTGAACATAAGAATAGAAGACCTAGTTGTTGTCGTCCAGTCATTTCAGGCATGTCTGACTCCTCATGGTCCTATTAGGAGTTTTCTTGGCAAAGATACTGGAGCAATTTGCCATTTCCTTCTCTAGGTTCATTTTACATACGAGGAAACTGAGGCAAACAGGGTTAAGGGACTTGTCCAGAGTGACACTGCTAGTCAAGGTCTAGGGCCAGTTTTGAACTCAGAGAGTTAAGTCTTAGAACGTAAGCTCCTTGTGAGTAGGGACCATCTTGTTTTACTGTGTTGTTCTAGGACCTGGCGGTACCTGGGTGGATGGTGAGGTGGCGCAGTGGGGAGAGGAATGGACCTGGAGTCAGGAAGGCCCATCTTCCTGAGTTCAATTTGGCCCCAGACACTTACTAGCTGTGTGACCCTGAGCAATTCACTTAACCCCATTTGCCTCAGTTTTCTCATCTATAAAACGAACCTGGAGAAGGAAATGGCAAACCACTCCAGTATCTCTGCTGAGAAAACCCCAAACGGGGTCACAAACAGTCAGACACGACTGAAACAAATGAACAACGACAACAAGGTGTTATAGTTGTTTGTAGTGTTGGATTTGGGGCCAGGAAGTCCTGAGTTCAGATCCGGCCTTGAACACCTATTAGCTGTGTGACCTTGGGCAAGTCACTTAAACTCTGTCTGCCTCAGTTCCTTCGTCTTTAAAATGGGGATAATAATAACATTTTCCTCTCAGAGTTGTTGTGAGGGTCAAATGAGATAATAATCGTAAAACACTTTATAAACCTGGAAGCACAGTATGAATGCTAGTTATTTTGTTTATATTTATATCCCCCAGCACTAAACAGTGACTGGAGCAAAGGAGGCGCTTTAAAAACGCTCTCTCTGTCTGTCTGTCTGCCCCTCTCTGTGTCTGTCTCTTCTGTCTCTCTGTCTCTGTCTGTCTGTCTCTCTCTGTCTCTGTCTGTCTGTCCCTCTCTCTCTGTTTCTGTCTCTATCTCTGTCTTTCTCTCTGTCTCTTTGTCTCTCTGTCTCTGTGCTTCTGTCTTTTTGTCTCTCTGTCTCTCTCTGTCCCTCTCTCTCTGTTTCTGTCTCTATCTCTGTCTCTCTCTCTGTCTGTCTGTCTCTCTCTGTCTCTTTGTCTCTCTCTGTCTCTTTGTTTCTGTCTCTTTGTCTCTCTGTCTCTCTGTCTCTCTCTCTCCCCCCCCCACTTATCTACCAAGCAGTTTACCTGCCTCCAAGCCCCCTTTCCCCATTCTGCCTAATGGAGGAGTGATGGAGGGAGGACAGTGCCGCCGCTTCCTCCTTCTATCATGGGGGAACATTGGAGAGTAGAAGAAAGACAAGAGCTGGGTTCAGAAGACGTTGTACCCTAGGCATGGCTCCGTTGTTTACCAGTTTTGTGACCATGAACATGATATTTAACATTTCTAAGCCCTGGTCACCTCATCCACAGAAGGGAGGTGACACTATTTCCCTTGCTTGCCTCTGGCTTTCTAAGCTCCCATGCACCAGGAGCTATGAATATCAAGTCACCCCCCTTCCTCCCCTCATGACAGCCTGTCCCCTCTGCTCAGTGGAGGAGAATGGAGCCCTTGGATCACCCATCACAGAATATCAATGACAAGGACATGACCTCAGGGATCATCTAGTTTAATGCCATCATTTCTTGAGGGAGAAAGGTAGGGCAATTGGCGTTAAGTGACTTGCCTAAGGTCACACAGCTAGTGAGTATTAAGTATATGAGGTCAGATTTGAACTCAGGTCCTCCTGACTCCAGGGCCGGTGCTCTAGTCACTGTCCCACCTAGCCGCCCCCCAATGCCATCATTTTAAAGAAGAAAAAAACCGAGGTCTGGAGAGAATAAGCGGCTTCCCCAAAGCTAGAGATGGGACTAAAACTCAAAGGGTCATAGATTTAGAGCTGGGAAGGATCGCAGAGATCAGAATGTCCAGCTACCTCATTAAAAGTGAAGGAATTGTAGCACAGACAATTCTGTCCATTGCACAACGTCCTGTCTGGGGCTCTTGAAATGGTCTCGGATGCTCAGGATATGATGTCACTGCAGACAGCTTCATGATCTGGAATTTTTCCAGTTATTGCATCTAATAAGTTGACAAGCGCTGTAGTCATGCTCTGCAATTGGTTGCACCTGTTTTGCTCTGTTTCCTCCATTCTCTCTCCAACTCACCAAACTCAGGCCCTTGTCAGCTGAGCCCTGGATAACTGTGATCCATGTGGGCACCTTTCCTGTTTCTCTTTATTGTCAGCTCTGCAAGCCCCTGGTCAATCCGGCTTGTGCGCTGACATCAAATTCATTTTGCCAAAGCCCCAGTTTACTCTTTTTGCTCCTCAAATAATGTCAGTATTAAATAATGTTGAAATTATTTGCCAGGCATCTGAAGCACTCCATGATCTCATACCAACCTACTTTTCTAGAGTTATTCTTCTACTAGTCCCCAATATGAACCCTTATGCTCCAGCAAATTTGGACTACTTGGAGAGGAACAAAGTATGGGACTGTGGAAAAGCCCAATCTGTCTGGGTTATCCTGTACTATAGGAAATGATGAGCTCATTGATTTTAGAAAAACATGGGTAGACTTGCACAAAATGAGGAAGACTGAAATGAATAGACCCAAGAGAACATTGTATATGGTGACAACAATATTGTTTTAAGAACAACTTTGAGGGGCGGCTAGATGGCACAGTGGATAGAGAACTGGCCCTGGAGTCAGGAGGACCTGAGTTCAAATCCAGCCACCGACAGTTAACACTTATATTAACACTATGTGACCTTGGGCAAGTCACTTAACCCCAATTGCCCAGCCTTCCCCCCTCCAAAATAAAAATGAATAGCAAGTTATACATAATAGATTTGGAGTTTTATGTGGAATCATCTTTTATTCTACTATGTTATAGAAATGCTTGTTTTATTTCATAAATTAAAAATTAAATAAATGTTTTTTTAAAAGAGCTCTTGGTTTGTAGTGAAAGAGCTTGGGGTTATATCCCACCTCTTCTACTTAATACCTGTATGTCTTTGAGCAAGTCTCTCAACCTTTCTGAGCCCTGACACTGTCATTAAGCTGTGGGTCACAACCCTATATGGGGTCAGGAAAAATTTGGCAAGAGTAGAAGGTTTCTGAATGCACGATGACCAAAAATTAATGAAATATCAAATGCGTGATGAATCTGAGGTGTTTCTGGCAGTGCTTGCCTGTGGTGCATTGTGAAACTTCACTGAAGCCTTGGTTCTTAACATAAAGTATGCACATTTTGCACTGAGCATCTCGCCATGCCATTCAACACCAGTGACCGCTTTTGAAACACGAAAGGGGTCATGAGTGGAAAAACTTTAAGAAGCCCCAACCTCTAAAGTCCTTTTTAGCCCAAATGTACAGTCCCTATGGTGATTTTTCTCTAGCATACTTATTGAAGGCAGACTAAATAATGAAAATTTAAGTTAAAGAGTCAAAGGTTGAGCAGAAAAAAAATTTTCATAAGCTACAAGTGTGTTTATATTTCACCATTTTCTTTGAACAATTGGGTGAAGTTAACCTGCCACCTGATGGAGTTGCCTATTAAATGAAAACAGGTTTTCTCATAGGGATGTCGGTTTTGGAAAGAAGACTCTATTATTAATTTATCTTACCTTTTTCAATGATGTAACAACTTTTGACATTCCAGGAAACTTCCCCCCACCTAGGCCAAATTTTACATGCTGTCCGTCCACAGCTGGATTTCATGAGGTGGGAATCAAAAGGAAGGTTCTAAATGAAAGCAGAAAGGCATTTTCTTGAACATCACATAATTGTCAGGATTTTCTATTTTTTTTAAGTTTAATCTGTATTATGAACACTTTCTTCATCACTTCTTCAGTCTTACAATAAACAAAACCATAAATCAAGTCCTACTTTGGAGATCTGTGATTTTTTTTTCAACAAGATCATCTCTAGAAATGTTTGCTATTTCGAAGAGCTACTGTGGGTACCTTCAGTGAATGGGCACAAGGTGGGGAAGGGGAGATGAACTGTCCTCAGGTCTGATGAAAATAATTTTCAAACTAAGGTGAATAAATTAATAGGTTTCTTCTCTTCCTTCTCCTTCATCTCCTTCTTCTCCTCCTGAATCTATTTCCAATTTTTTCCTTCAGGTTGCTTTCTATAATGCTTTATGTTTTGTAAAATATTTCATATACATTATTTCGTTTGATCCACACAACAACCCTATGAGAATTGATACCCCAGTTATTATGAGCTCAATTTTATAGATAGAAAAGTAAGATTCAAAAAGGGTCACACAGCCAGTGAGAAAAAGAAGTGGGATGGCCATGTCAGGGATTTGAGCTAAGTTGATGCCTGACTCCAAGTACAGAAGCCCACACCAACACACTGACTCCAACATTACTTATCTTTTTCCATAATCCTTTTCCCTTAGGTTTCTCCCCCACCCCCCTTTGCACCACCTTTTCCATATAGGCATGGAAATGTAAATGTAAATGAGTAAAATGAGAATGTCTACAAATAAGCCCAGAGGTTCTTATAGCTGCAATGGGGCCTTTTTATTAGTTAACATGTGATTTTTTAAAATTTGGTTTTGGTTTGTTTTGTACCATTCTTTGGTCTTCCTTCAGATAATCTGAATTTAGAATTAGAAGGACTTAAAAGATGGCTTACCTTCTCCTTAAAGGGCAAGGAACTCAGACTCTTTGGTCTTATTTCATATAATCTGAATTTAGAATTAGAAGGACTTAAAAGATGGCTTACCTTCTCCTTACAGGGCAAGGAACTCAGGCTCATAAATGTTAAGCGATTTACTCCAAGTTACACATGTTGTCATCTTGCAAGGAGAGCAAAGGTCTCTTAACTCTCAGCCCAATGTCTTTCCCTCATACCACACTGCCTCATCAAAACACAGCTTTTGTCCATGTGTCCTTATCTATTATTCAACACTCTCTTAAATATCTCTGCTGACACTGCTTTCCCTCAAGCTAAGACCACTTATGCTGGTGTGGTATTCTGTTGTCCAGTCGTGCTTGACTCTTTGTGACCCTCTATGGCAGTGGTTCTCAACCTTCCTAATGTCGCGACCCTTTAATACTCATATGTGGGCGTATCTGCATGTGGGAGGACCTGCCTGGAGATGGATAGAAGAGCGGTGTCTCAGTTCCTAAGACCATCGGGAAACAAGTGTTTTCCGATGTTCTTAGGTGACCCTGTGAAAGTGTTGCTCAACCCCAAAAGGAGTCGCAACCCACAGGTTCAGAGCCACTGTTCTATGGGATCTTCTTGGCAAAGATACTGGAATAATTTGCCATTTCCTTCTCCAATGAATCCAGGCAAATAGAGGTTAAGTGACTTGCCCAATGTCACACAGCTAGTGAATGTCTGAGACCACATTTGAACTCAGGTCTTTCTGACTCCAGGCCCAGAGCTTTATCCCTGCCTCCTGGGATCACTTAGAGCTTGCAAAATTCATTAATAGAACCAACTAGTGATAGACTTCTTGTTGTAGGCCTAGCATTTTGATTCTGCATTCCACCTTAAGTAGGGTGCTTTATAGTAACTCTGTTGGGGGACTGCTTCTTGTATCAGAGGGTTTGCCCAGTCAAGGGCAGCTCATCCTAGTCTCTTTCTCTACATGGCTGAGCCTGGGGCACACTGTGAGGCTGTTGATGGACAGGTGGAAATGGTTTGGAGCTATGGCCAGGGAGGAATCCAAGCAGAGAAATTCAAGAGAGAATCCAAATTAGGAAAACTGCTTCCTATTTAAGGTAATTATTCTTGATAACTGTATACTAATCTCAGTCATTTCTGTGTTGCTGGAGAAATGAAGGTGAGTCAGTGTGTTCAGTCACATCTGACTCTTCATGACCCCATTTGGGGTTTTCTCAGCAAAAGATACTAGAGTCTGGGGCAGCTGGATGACTCACTTCAGGGATAGAGCTCTGGGCCTGAAGTTAGGAAGACCTGAGTTCAAATTGGGTCTCAGACACTCACTAGCTGTGTGATGTTGGGCAAGTCACTTAATATCTATTTGCCTGAATTCACTGGAGAAGAAATTGGCAAATAATTCCAGTATCTTTGCCAAGAAGATCCCAGAGGGTCACAAAGAGTTTACCATTTCCTTTTCCAGCTCATTTTACAGATGAGGAAACTGAGGGTTAGGTGACTTGCCCAGGGTCACACAGCTAGTAAGTGTCTGATGCCAGATTTGAACTCAGGAAGATGAGTCTTCTTGACTTCAGGCCCAGAGCTCTATCCGCTGCACCATCCACCTGCCCCTAGATTGTATCACCCTGGAGCAAAACTCTGGCCACATACCAGAGGCCCTTGTGATGACTCTGAATAAAGACCATTTATACTAGATCAGTAGCAAAAGGGTTAGGTATGTCTTAAAGGCTAATTCAGGCTGATTAGTCAGTTCTAGCCTCCTCTGTAAGATGGATGCATGAGAGCAGGCTCAGGTGATGGTAGAGTGACAGTTACTGTTTAGACTGATCTTCTTATGACAATACCTGAGCTGTGACCCCACACAACTCACTCAATTTTTTACTGTAGTCCATGCCATGACCCCTACAGGGATGGCCAAGGATGGGGAAGAACAGAAACCATGGCTCCAGCAGTACTCTTATGTTTTGGGCTTAAGCTCCTAGAAAGGGTGAGCAGCTAGGTGGCACAATGGATAGAGCAGTGGGCTTGGAATCAGGTAGACTCATCTTCTTGAGTTCAAATATGACCTCAGACACTTATGAGCTGTGTGACCCTGGGCAAGTAACTTAACCCTGTTTGCCTCAGTTTCCTCATCTGTAAAATGAGCTGGAGAAGGAAATGGCAAATCACTCCAGTATCTTTGCCAAAAAAACCCAAGATGGAGGCATGAAGGGTCAGACATGACGGAAGAGATTGAACAAAAATAACTTAGAATGTTTGGTCATTTGGAATCCAAAAAAAAAAAGAAAAGAAAAAGTCATATGAAAGATGAACCCACTCAATTGTCTCAAGAATGTTTTATTATAACAGACTCTGACTAATACTGGAAAACTGAGCCCAGCTCCTGGGATGGTAGCAAATGTCACCACAGCACACAAGTCACTCCAGCTGTGTTATGTAGAGAGGGAAAGGGGGTGGAAATGATATCACGGTTTCCTGGGCTACCTTCCCAGAGGCTGATATCTGAAGGGATACAGTATACTCCCATATAAGAACTTTCCAGGGAAGCCCCACAGTATGAACACATTCCTCTCCAAACCCCATAGATTCATAGGCTTACCAGAATCTGACTTGCTTTTTCTTTCTTTAAAAAGAAAATTGTTTTACAAATAAAAATAATGATAACTGGTATTTTATGGCATATCAGTGTTTGCAAAGCACTTTACATATATTATCTCATTTGATACTCATAACAACAATGTGAATTAAGCATTATTATTAAGCCCAATATGAGGAAACTGAGTCTGAGAGAAGTTTAGAGATGTCTAGTCACAGCCAGTAAGAGTTGGACAAAAGATTTAAGCTCAGTTCTTCCAAAGTCCAGCACTCCATTCACCAAGCTACCTAATTCCCTTGTAACAAACATCAGATAAAGTGGGTATTTCCATATGCATAGTAGAACAGAAAAAGAGAATTGTAGCAAGGATGTGCTGGAGCCAGCTCCAATCAACTCTGAGAGATGACTATTCAATTTCCAGTGCAAACATTTAAACCTTGGAAGTTGGCAAATGCTACAAATCAGAGCTTGATTTATTGTCTAGACTTAAAGTCCCGGAGAAAATGGTAGTAATGCAGATTAAATTTAAGAGTGTGGCATGAATACATTTTCCCTTGATGGAGTCAGTTGTTAAACTTCAGCATGCCCCGCCCCCCTCCCATGATGCAAAATCCCACAAATCTCTGTTATGTTCAGTTTGCTTTTCTTTTAGAATATATGTTTAACATGTAGTTTTCAAAGTTATCCTACTTATTCTTACTTCTTTCTGATCTTCCTTCTGAGCTACCATCTCAAGGCAACCCAAAAGACAGTAAGGCTCTATAGCAGGGGTTCTCAACCTTCCTAATGCTGTGACCCTTTAACACTCGTATGTGAGTATATCTGCACGTGGGCGGACCCACCTAGAGACAGATAGAGGAGCAGTGTCTTGGTTCCTAAGACCATAGGAAATATATGTTTTCCGATGGTCTTAGGTGACCCCTGTGAAAGGGTTGTTCGACCCCCAAAGGCATCGCAGCCCACAGGTTGAGAACTGCTGCTCTATAGAATCAACTAGATTCAAGCAGCCATCAGAATAACTACTTGATTATCCTCATTAAATTCCCCATTGTATGTTTTCACCAGATATTCACAATAATGGTGAAATGTGGTTTAACTCCAGGAAGTTCCAGGGTGCTCTATCTAAAGAGCAATGATCTTAAAATCTCACTGATGTCCTATCTGTGATGCCAACACACTTTTATGTATGGTACAGCAAGAAACATTGATGTAAAACATCCCCCCAAAAGTCTTCAACACCATTTCTTCCAAGGGCATCCAGAGCCCAAGAGAAGGAGTCACTCACAGTTCCTTATTACTGGTAGTCCTTTTTTCTTATTCAGAAGGTATAGCAGCAGCTCCCCTTGGTAATGGTCTTGTTTCTTTGCAGGACTCCTTTGTGGAGTCATGAATCCCCCAAAGAAGAAAGATAAGTCAAAAGGACACCAATGGGAATATGGGAAGTCCAAAGTCTTTTCAACCCCCTTTTGAAGTTCAAAAGGTCATCTGGCCAAAGTGGGTGAAAGAAAAAACCTAGGCCAAGGCTAAAGCCAAAGCTTCTTCTTCCCTCCCAGAAAACTCCTCTTCAGAAGTTTGCTAAAATGTTATCTTTCCTGGATTGACACTGGCTGAAACTTCTCCGTTCCAGCCAACTCAATGCATTTATATAGAGCTCAGAAGACATGATGAAATCTCTTATCCATTTGGAATAGATTTCCTTTCATTTCATCCGACTCTCAAAGACCCTGCAATTTAGTCTGAAGTCTATAATTGATTAATCAAACATTTTATCATATATAAACGGGTGAGACGATGTCAATGACTTCAAGGATGCCATTGAGCACCAAGGTTCTGGTGACCCTCATTCATTCTGTGGTTGGAAGAGTAACTTTGAAAGTACTTGGTAATTGTCAATCAGAACTTCATTGCTGCTATCACTGACATCGCCGTTCCTTTTTAGAACAGGCATGCGTTAGAATCAGATAAAGCTGTCAAAGTTGGAAAACATCAAATAAAGTATGCCAGCATATGGCCAAAGGAGATACCTCAGTTCAAATCCTGCCTCATGTGCATTCCTTGCCTCAGTTTTCTTATTTGTAAAAGGAAGAAGTTGACCTGAATGTCCTCTTGCACCTTCAATCATGGAGATGACTCTGGCTTTAAGGAGGTGGCTTAGAATAGGATTTAGAGTTGATCACCTAGTCCAGTGGTTCTCAACCTTCCTAATGCTGTGACCCTTTAATACTCGTATGTGGGCGTATCTGCATATGGGCAAACCCACCTGGAGATGGATAGAGGAGCTATGTCTTGGTTCCTAAGACTATTGGAAATACGTATTTTCTGATGGTTTTAGGCAACCCCTGTGACCCCTGTGAAAGGGTTGTTCGACCCCCCAAAGGGGTTGCAACCCACAGGTTGAGAACTGCTGACCTGACTTCCCAAAGTTCAGATTCAGGGTTTGAACCCAAGTCCTCTGACTCTCAAACCAGTGATGTGTCTGCTCTACTCCGTTATCTTTTTCAGTCTTTGGTCAATGTGCTGTATTATTATTCTTCTAGACAGTAATATTTAGGAGGAAACTCATTGTTTTTCCCTTTCATGTACTAATTGGTAATAATTCAAGCTGACTGGTTATCTTCTTCCTTGATAGAGGCAAGAGAGGGGAGTATATTGATACTGGCTTTCTTTGATGAATGCCAGATAATTGAGAGGGGGAGATCATTCTTGCCTTGATTGTTGTCCAAGTAGTTCCTGGATATGAAGGATGAATAAACAAGAGATTTCAGGTCTGAAGCTTTATTAATTTTAGAGATATTGGAGCCATCTTTAAATGTTGAAACAGGCGAGAGAACTATAGTCAACAAAGGGAGAGCATAGGACTTAGGGCTGAAAGAAACCTAAGAGATCATGTACAAAGAGGGGAGATGACAGTTGCACCAATGTGGAAGAAGCTTGAAAATAAATTTAACAAATAAAATAAAATAAAAATAAAGCAAAAAATTCAACCTGTAAAATAGTGGCCTAGGAGTTGGGGATTCCCTTTTCTTAAAGAAATTTAAGAGACATCTGTATGACTATTTGGGGATCACAAATTGAAGAATTTTGTTGGATTTTGGTTCAATTACATAATCTTTGAGTTCCCTTTCTCATTCTTTTTAGGAAGTAATCTGGGTTAGGTGACTTGCCTAGGGTCACACAGCTAGTAAATATCTGAGCAGAATTGCTTTTTCACATGCATTATTGTAGTCATTGTGTGTATTGTTCTCCTGGTTCTACCTTCTTTTTTTCTGTATCAGTTCATAAATGTATTCCAATGTTTCTCTGAATTCCTAATAATTGTTGTTTGAATTCAAAGATGTTCATTACATGATAAACCATGATTTATGCATCTCTTTCCCAACTGATAGACATCTTCTTTGTTTCCTGTTTTTTGCTACCACAAAAACGTTCCCATGAATATTTTGGTAACTTTAAAACATTTCGTGGCAGGTAAGTGGCTCAGTGGGTACAGTGGCAGACCTGAAGCTAGAAAACCCTTAGTTCAGATCTGGCCTCACACACTTACTGGCTGTGTGACCCTGGGCAAGTTACTTAATTTCCGTTTCCTTACTTTACAAGTTACCTTACTTTACAAGTTACACTTGTAACTTGGGGATAGTAATAGCATCTACCTCCCAGGGCTGTTGTAAGGTTCAAATGAGATTGTAATTGTGAAGCATTTACTATGTGCAAGGCACATATACAAGTGTTAGCTAAGGTTGTTGCTGTTATTTCTGTTTCTGACCCCCTTGGGGTAGTAGAATCCCTGGATCAGAGAGTGTAACAGTTTAATGACTCTCTTTGAATAATTTCAATTAAAAAAAAGACCAATTTATAACTCCACCAAGATTGATTCACTAAAATAATATGACCCACACTTTAAGGGGAAAGTTTTTGTTTCTGTAGACCTTTTCTTGGTATCTTCCCTTTTGGTTAACCCCCAATAACGAATGTATCAGGAGCTGATAAATCAGTGGAAATAATTCTTAGGTATATAGTACTATCATAAAACGGCACTGCCTTTTCTTAAAAGGGCTTAAATAATGTGCCCTTCGGCACAGCCTTTTTGAGAAGAGGAAGCCATTGATTCCAGAACTTTCATTAGTTCTTCATTTCTTGGTGGCTCTGCAGCAGGGTGGAGAACCCTTGGGCTTCAGGAGAGATCCAGCTGGCCTCCTCAAGACCCTGCCAAAGACAGACTTAATGTTATAGCAAAGGAAGGGCGAACAACCAGAGAAGGGAGCAGGAAGGAGGCAGGGAGGGAGAAAAGCTCTGCATGCCAACCTGAGGTAGGTCCTGGAGGTGAGGCCAGGGGACTGGCTCCTTTTACTTTTGTGTGTACTATTTGATTTGGCAAAGGCTGGCTTCCTTGTAGGAGAGGAGCTGCTTGTACATTAGTCCTCAGAGTAAGAGGATGTGAAACTCAAAATAAAGGAAAATCAAGGTGTTCTGACTAACCAAGTCTGATTCTTTTGCCTTCTTCTGGCCTTCTCACATCTATTTTTTTCTTCTGGAGTGTGAAAATTAAAAAAAAAAACATGATGGCTGTGACAATGAGGATGTTATGGCTATTTTTTGAGTACAATAAGCTGAAATGGGCTTATGGAAAAAGACAAGCTCTAGTAGGTTGCCTGATCTCTCTCCTATTACTCGCATAGAATTACTACTTTCTCAGATTCAGGTCAACCGGATTTCAAGTCTTTAAATGGTGAGGGGAAAAAAGAAACCATTCCAAATCACCAATGGAATAAATTTTAGGAAGGTGGTCCTGCTAGTCAGACTGTTTTAAATTCTCTCCTATTTATAGACCTCAAATGCTTATATAATACAGTGCCACATTTACAAGAGTAAAATTCTAAAGTTGCCTGTTCAGAAAGTTATTCACAAAGGAATTGAATGTTTCATTCACCAACTAGTTCCTCACTTGAGTCATTGAGTTGACCTGGAAATAGAGGATCTTGAAATGTTCTAACTAATTTATTTTTACAATCTCTGAGATAGAATAAGAGTGACCACGGATTAATCTGTTAAATTTCTTCATGAGTGACCATTATGTAGAACCAGCATCAATTTTGGCAAAATTTATTTTTAATGTCCTTTCATTCATCTTTCCACAAGTGTGCCTTCTTCTTTTTGTCCTTTCTCGTCTTATTGTGCTTTGTCCTTGCTATAACCTCTTTTCCCACTTCCAGGGATAAAAGATAAAATAAACTATGTTAAACTAGGGTTTTAGTGACTTAATATGTCACTTGTCCCAGAGATATTTGCATTTTAAAAGGAAGCTATAGAAACAATGAATTATTTAACTCCCATAGAAATGCATGTATAATGGCAGACTTTCTGATACTATGGTACCAGAACTGGGAAGATATTTGGGGACCAGACTACAAAAACAGTAATGAAATTTCTTAGCTCCTCTGCACTGAAATCATATATATACTCAAAAATCTGATTTGTCCATGTTTGAGTGCATATCTGATGATAGCCAACTTCCCCACCCCTGTACACACACACACACACACGCACGCACACACACCAAAAATCAATTATAATGTATATTTGGAAGATGTAGTTGAATTATGCGAATGCTAGTTCTTTCGGCGAAAATAAGACTCTCTAAGACAGTAAAATGAGATTCTTTGAGACCATAAATCACCACAGATGATCTATTGTTTTCCCTCTAGGAATGCTTTGCAACAATGAAATGACAGGTCCAGAAAAAAGTTGTTCTATATAAATAACTCATATGGTGAATTAAAAATGATATTAATTGGTCAGTAAGTCATTAGCTCTTATTAAATATCTATTACATATCTGGTACTGAGTTAAACATTGATTATATTAAGCAAATCATAAAAACAATCTCTTCTCTCAACTTTGTAGTCTGGGAGGGAGAGGAGAGGTTTTATATATATATATGTATGTGTGTATACATATGTATATATAAAAAACTCTATAGTAACAAGATATATACAGGCTAAATCGGAGATAATTTCAAGTAGAGGGCACTGGCATTAAGTGAGGGTGGAAATGAGTAGGTGGGAGGGGAGGAGGTTCAGAAAAAGTTCTTGTAAAAGCTAAGACTTTATCTGAGATTCAAAGGAAGTCAGGGGAGCTAGAGATGGAGATAAAAAAAGGATAGGATTGGTGACTTTACTGGTATAGGGAACTCCCTCTATGTATGCAGGTCACTATCTCTTCAATATGTAATTTTAGAAAGTTGCCTAGAGCACTAAGAGTTTAAGTGACTTGTCCAGGATCACACAGTCAGTAAGAGTCAGAGGTAGGACTGAAACATAGGTCTTCCTTGCTCTGAGGTCAGCTCTCTATGCTTTATTCTTCAATGTTTCTCATTTTTCCCTAAAAAGCCTTAAAGTGAAATGTGCAGCTAATAGGCATTTAATCTGTAGAATGACACCCACTATCTTAAATGGAAAATAGGACCATGGTGCTGAAATTACAAAAAATGGATAGGTAGAAAAAGTAAGGAAGAAAATGATTTACTGGCTGGGTATTTCTTCAAAGAAGATGATACTTCTTTAGGAGAGGTTATACTAACACACATTTAATTATCGCTATAAGGTTTACTGTTTCTTTACAATGATCCAAAGAGGTAACCAATGCAATGCAAGTATTATTCATCTTCATTACGGAGGAACTGAGGCTCAGGGACATTACGTATCTAGCCCAGGATTACTCGGGATATCATTGCCCAATACTAGAGCAGGGGCATGAAGAACCCTTGTCTTCCAACTAGGGTCAGTGCTTTTTCCTTTCTGCTGATAGCAATCACACCATATTCGTGCCTTGCTAGATAGGTTCACCTATTGTCTTAGTAAAAAAAAATTGTGTGTGTGTGTGTGTGTGTGTGTGTGTGTGTACATATATATTAACATTTTGAAGCTCTATTACTTCACCAGTATAGCTATTCCCCTCTATGAGGGACATAGCATGCAATCCTCTATGACTTGGTACATGATCATTGAGAGCTACTGGGACCCCCCAATTCATCACTCTATGGACAGCCTACTGCTTGACTAGCCTCTCTGACTTCCTTAGGTTCATCCTCCAGTGACTGTAGGCCATTATCAGTCCCTTTCTTAAAGATTTTCCATCTTGGTATTATCTGCCAGAGATCGTAATCCACCAGCATAGGCTCCAAAACCCGACAAGTATCTCCATAACACAATTAGGAATCAGAGTGAGATCTTATCCAACTTTATCCCAGCATTTGGGCATTGGGTCCCAATATGGTGGTACTAAGAGGTCAGATATTAGGTTATTTTGGCACATTACCCTCAACCAAAGACAAAATCAGATTCATTTCCATGCTGGTACTCTGAATAATGAAATCAACATGGTATAGTGGAAAGAAAATTGAAGTTAATGTATCTGGGTTCAAATCCTGAGACATTGGGCAAATCATTTAACCCCCTGACCTCAGTTCCCCATCTGTGAAAGGAGGGGGTTGAACTAGATGACTTCCAAGGTCCCTTCTAGCTCTAAAACTACGATCCCTGCCTTTGACATAATAATAATAGTTAGCACTTATATAATGCCTACTGAGTGTCAGGCACTGTGCTAAGGACTATAAAAATATTATCTCATTTTTATCTTAATTAATATCTTAATTAGTCTGGTCAAACAGTCCTATGACTAAACCACAAGGATCTTGCCTGTAAGATAACAAAAAATACCTAAAATGGAGGCCTTAGAACAGGGATTTTAGAGAAGAGATGTAACAAATAACGTTCATTTTAAAAAATTAATTCCATCCTTTAAGATTGAAGTATGTGACCGATTTGTATTTTTATTCTTTAGCATACAGTGGGGCTAAGTATCTCTTCTATGGTACTAGTGAGGGTTGACCACATTGCCCAGGTTGGCACAAATAGTGGGGTACATAAACTAAGATCAGGCCCGATCACCCCTTTTACTTGGTCCTTCCTCACATCATCTACAGCTCCTGTCTCTCTCTTATGATTAGGTTATTAACTATTTGACTGATGTAGTCACCTCATTTTGGTGTGACCCCAATCCTATGTTGTTTTCAGTATTCTCATGGGAGATTTCCATTGCTGATCTCCTTTTACACAGCAGGTGTTTAATCATTATAGTATGTTAGAGCAGGAAGAGATCAGAAGCATCATCTGATCCAGTCTCTTTTTTTTTTTAACAGATGAGGAAGCTGAGTCTTTTGAAGTCAAGTTGACTTTTTCTCTTCATTTTCTTTAAAGTCCTATTGTTCTGCAATCTAACATCTTCCTTCTAAAAAAGGATGTGTTCCCTTTCCTAATATTTCATTCAAGTGGTTAATATCCACCTTTATAACATTGTAAACAATTTTTCTCCTTTTGAATCCTTCACTGACTATGTAAAAATCATTACCCTCTTATTCCACATGCAGCCAAAATATTGATAGCCCTTCAGGGGCTCTTTTCTTCCCAATTATGCTCCTTTCACTTTTTGATCCTCATCCAAAATGAGGCTGAAAGTGATATTCAATAAACATTTATTAAGCCTCCACTATATGCAAAGTCCTGTATCATTAAAAGAGAAGAATTCGAAGAATATGAAAACAGACCTTTGCCCTTAAGGAGCTTTTGACCCAGAGGGGAAATGAGGTGAACCAACTCCATGTGCCTGAGTGGGAGCTGCCTTTGTTTTTCCTTCCATTTCAGTGGCTTATGATTTCTTATGATTGCTAAGGGGAAGTACAGCGAAAAACACATTTTAAACACAATCATCATGCTACCTCTGGAGCTCATACAGTCATAAAACCATGCTCTCAACTTCAACACTAAAACTCATAAACAACCTGAACCATCCAAATCCAATCCTTTGGCATCTTTTCCAAAGTGATTCAACTCTCCTCTCCCTACAGATGTCCAAGTGTATCACATATTTGTTGAATTTCTGTTCTTTTTTCTGTTTCAGGAAAAAAAGTATTAGTTCAAAGGAATATACTATAGCCCCTTGATTAGAGGCAGAAAGAGACTTCCAGAGTTCATCAAATCTAGTCTTGTGCTTCCAAGCAATCCCAAGTTCACTTCTCCATAACTCAACTTCAGATGTTTAAGTTTTTACCTTAGTCACGTTAATAATGTTTCAGAGATGTTAACTAGTAAATGGCATACCAGTTAACTGTGCCATGGAGAAGATTAGTGACTTTCTGAGGTCCTTTACCATAAGTCTTTATGCCTGGGATGTTGGACCCAATTTAGGGTTTAGGACACAGCTTGGCTTATTGGTGTCTTATGGAACCCTGGCATTCGCAAAGTCCCCTACTGGTACAAATTTGGGGCTTGAAGGGACCACAGGGAGGATGCCTGAAGTCATTAGAGCTAGGGAGTGACAGAACCAGGACTAGAACGTGAGTCTCCCAGTTCCCAATCAAAGGTCCTTTCCTCCACACTAAACTGCTCTGTCAATGAACATAGAACATTAGACAAAATCATAGAATGTGAGAGTTGGGGATTTTAGATATCGCTCTTAGACATCATCCTCATTTCACAGCATTAAAAGCCCCATTGGCTGTGCCCAACTATCATGTGGTGACTTCAGGCCATCTCTGCTTTTCTAAATTCCTTGGGTCACATCCAGACCTAGGCCTAAGACTCTCTGTGTTCTAAGTGAAACACATTCCATTTGGAGAAAACAAAACAAAATTCTCCAAAGCATCAGTTACCTATCTCCTCACAGACAGGTGTGTCAATATACTCTCCATGGGACCATCACTGATTAGCTAAACTGAGGTTCAATAAAGTGAACCTTGTTTATTCAGCACCTCTGAGAACCTTGAAAGCCCTTCTGAGACCTGGCTCCAGGTTTCTCCTGGGGTCCCCAATGATTTACAGTGAGTCAGCACTAAAGGATTTTGATTTTATTTATTTGAAGTTTTCTCTGGTTCAGGCTGTTTAGCCTGAAGGGAGGGAAGTCTGGGTTTTTATTTTTTGTTTTTTTCCAACTACCTACGTTCCAGCCTGCTTTACCTCAGTTGTCCTCTGAGAGGCCTGTAGAGGAAAAAAAGAAATTCAGGTCTCTCCACTCTTCTTGCAAGGACAACAGTTTCTATTAGCTTTTTGAGCATAAAGTCTGTAGCAAAGCCATGGGAGCTCTCAGTACTAAGAATAAGCCAGATAACACATGAAAGCAGGCAGGCATAGGGCTCTGTGAAAACAAGTCTGTCTATTAGACTGGCTAGCTCTTGGCTTTACTCTTCTCCTGTCACCTTTGACAATAGAGCTGAGGGGGTAGTTGTGTTCTTAACACCTCCACTGCAGAAATATTCTATTGTTAGTACCTAAACTTGTGAGTACAGAGTAGAAAACTCTCTGAACTAAGAGCAAAGGTTGCAACAACAATTAAATGTGTGTGGGGTAGCAAGTGCCACCTAGCTGCCCCCAAGCCACTTCATTTTCTGAACCTCTGTTTCCTCCAATGTAGAATGAGGGCTATGGACTAGAATCCCCTTAATAAAAGGATTTATTAGGGCAGCTAGGTGGCACAGTGAATAGAGCACTGGTCCCAGAGTCAGGAGGACCTGAGTTCAAATCTGGCCTCAGACACTTGATATACTAGCTGTGTGACTTTGGGCAAGTCACTTAACCCCAGTTGCGCTCCAAAAAGCAAAAAATAAAAAAGGATTTGTTCTATAAAACTTGGACTCAGTAAAAAGACAGCACTCAAGGACCTAGAAGGCCACAAGTGACCTTGAGGCTGCAGGTTCCCCACTCCTGGACTAGATGACCTCTTCCAACTATAGCATTCTATAGTTCTCTGTGCCTCTATCATATGTGATTTGCAAATTTTTTAGAGCTCTGCTTTTTATTGTGGACTAGCATACTAGGTACTGTGTATGCTAGGGCAGGATTTCTAAACCTAATTTGGCCCCAGTACACTTTGGAATTTGATATATTGATAGAATCCATAAATGCTGGACTGGGGGTCTGGAGGTATAGAAAACTCCCAGGAAAAAAAAAAGGAGAAATGAGGAAATTTTGAAGTCAGATGGATGAAATTGAGACTGTTTTCATACTACCACCACCCCCAATTTTTTTTTCTGTACACAGTATTTTTGATAGAATTTCATCTTTAATATTTTGGTGGAAAAATTATCATTAGCAATGATTCCTTCCCCCTCCCCCCCATTAAAACTGCTCTTTGCTACACATGGAACAATAAAGTCTCTCAGGTCCCTTTGACTAACAGTGATGTTAGATGGCTATGAGGCTGTCATAAACCAAGTTATTACAATGTTTACTCAATTCCTAAAGCCACTCGTACTAGACATTGACCTTTCCTCAGCAAGTGTGCCATTGAATAATAAATTATTACACGTGTGAATTGTTAGGAACTGGGATTTATAAATATGATCATCTCTTTTCTCCCCCCTAAGTAAAAATACGAAATACAAAATACTCTAGCAAGGCCAGCTTGAATGCTTGTAAACAACACTTAATGAAAATCCTTTGCTTGCTGCTTATTTGGTTGAAACATCTTGCATGGACCAGGATGAAGACTCCAAAGCAGAGGATGGACACAGTGGACTTTGGTTTGGATAAAGAATGTTTGGAAAGCACTGAATGCATTTTTGTAACCCTTGGTTAATGAGTCCCAGTTGGTGTAGGCAGACTTGAACACCACACACTCGGCATACTCAGCAGACCATCAGATTGCTCCTTGCAGAATGCAAAGAAGATGTCAGCAAAATGATGCCTCATCTCTTCATGGCATCTGCCAGCTTCTTTCGTCTCTAGTCAAATAAGTCAATCAACACTCTTTCTAAAGCAAAGATTTTTTTAAAAAAACCAAGGATGTGGAAGAAACTTGGATTTTTTAAAAATCACATATGCAAGGAAAAAATATTGAAAGGTCAAATGATTTTATAAGATAGAATTTGTGCTAGTTGATTTATTTTTTTTAATGTTAATTTTTTCAAACAAAAATCTGCCTTCTTTCCTTCTCATCTTTTCTTTCAAACTCCCACCCTCCCAAGAAAGCAAGACTATCAAAATTCTTGTTGTTATTGTATATTCAATTCTACTTCTTCTGCTCACTTCACTCTGCATCAGTTCATGCAAGTTTTCCCAGGCTTCTCTGAATCCATTCCTTTGATCATTTCTTACAGAGCAAGAATGAGTATCCTATCACATTCATTTATCCTAACTTATTCAGTCATTCATCAATTGATAGGCACTCCCTCAGTTTCCAATTATTTCCAATTATTCCCAATCTGCAAAAACTAATTTTAAAAAAGAGCTTCTACAAATATTCTTCCAATATGTGTAGGTCCTTTTTCGTTTTGTTTTGTTTTGTTTTTCAGATAATAGAACTAGTAGTAGTATTGCTGGGTCAATAGTTAAATTTCCAGACTAGTTCACAGTTTCATGAACAGTGCATTAATATGATCTAATGAATGTGAGATGGAATCCCAGAATTGTTTTAATTTGCATTCTTTAATTATGAGTTATTTAGAACATTTTTTTCATATATCTCGAATTTCTTACTCTAAAAACTGCCTATTTATATCTTTGACCATTTATTAATTGGAAAATGCTTCTTAGTCTTATAAATTTGAGTAATTTCCCTATAAAATTGAGTAATGCCCCTTTGACATCTGTGAAAGAAACTTGCTACAAAAATCTCCCCTCATTTACTTGCTTCCCTTCTAATTTTGCTTGCATTGGTTTTGTTTGTGCAAAATCTTTTTAATTTCATATAATCAAAGTTGCCTCTTTTGCCTCCTCTGTCTTGATACTTTTATCCTTGGTCCTCAGATTTGTTGATGATGTCACCCATTGTGTCTAAGTCATATATTCTTTTGAAGTTTATCTTGGCATATGGCATTAGATTTGTTTTCAGAATGATTTCTTGAAGCGCCTCTCTGAGCTCCTAGTATCCATGTTAATTGTGTGCTGTACCATTTCCTGACCCCTAGCACCACCATCATAATTTGGGTTTGGTGCTTCATGACCTGAGAAAAACAACCATGTAATTGAAATACAGAATTTGAGGGCTGGAAAACCCAAAGGAACTTGGATTAGGTGATCTCTAAGAGCCTAAGAGATTGTCTAGTCTGTTCTACTTATCTTCTAGAACTCACATAGAGTTCTATAAATAATAGGTACTAAATAAATGTTTATTGAATTGAACACTCTTTGGAAAGAAAGTAGGATGGATCCTAAAGAATATAGTTAGCTATTCAAGAACATACATGCACCATTCTGTTCTCATTGGCAGTAAACTCACAGAATCTCAGGGTTATAAGGGACTTTCATAATTATCTAGCTTAATTCAGAATTCAGGAGGGATCTCCACTGTAGTATCCTTGAAAAGAGATTATATTCTGCCTTTTCCTGAAGGCCTCCAGTGATGCAAACCCACTGCCTCACAAGGAATACTCTTCCATTTTGGTATAGATCAAATTGTTGTCTTACATAAAGCCTAAATCTACTTTTCTTAAACTTCTAACCATCGCTCCTACTTCTACCTTCTAGGGCCCAAGGAAAACAAGAATGAGTCTGATCTTTCTTCCCACAACATTCTTCAATACAGGCATTATGTCCTCCCTCCAAAGTCTTCTCTCCTATAGGTTAATGCTCAGTTTCTTCTACTACATCTTGTACAGCACAATCTCCAGTCCCCTTACACTGTCCTGGCAACCCTCATTTGGATATAATCTAATTCATCAATGCTCTTCTTAAAATGTGGTACCCAGGACTGAATATAGTATTCCATATGTGGTTCATATGGTTGGGATAGGATAGTCCCCAACTCCAAAGGATAGGGCGAAAAAACTCCACCATTATGTTGTGTCACCAAAAATGGATCAGATATATGTATTATAAGTAGCAGTAGTAATGTTTTAGCTATGGATTATCATATAAAGGTAACTAATACAAAATAATACTGTTAAGGTAGAAAGATACACTGGAGGGTGTCTAGATGGCGCAGTGAATAGAGCACCAGCTTTGAAGTCAGGAGGACCTGAGTTCAAATCCGGCCTCAAACACTTAACACTTACTAGCCATGTCACCTTGGGCAAGTCACTTAACCCTAACCGCCCTGCCCTCCAAAAAGCAAAAAAAAAAAAAAAAAAAAGCAAGAAAGCAAAAAGCAGTGGAAAGAGCTCTGGATTGGATTCATAGGATCCGAGTTCAGAGTTCACTTTGCCAGTACTACCTCTTTGACTGGGAACATCATACTTGACCTCACTAGGTCTCAGTGTCCTCATCTTCAAAATGACCTCTAAGTACTTCCTGGCTCTATCAGTTTAACTGTATCCAAGTCATACAAATAAGTCCTATGGGGGGGG
>CM053582.1:328626832-328665837 GCA_028627135.1 Pseudochirops cupreus | reverse complement strand
TTGAAACAAATAAGTCCTATGGAGGTAATAACAAAAAAAGTTTGTAAACAACCAAGGATGATAGTTGGAAAGCTATTTGGTTCAACCTCGTCCTTTTATAGCTAAGGAGAATAATGCTCATAAAGGTAAAATGACTTGCCCATTGTCACACTTAAATATCAGTTGAAGCCACCTAGGTGTTGGTACAGTGGATGGAGTATTGGATCTGGAGTAAGGAAGACATAAGTTCAAATCTACCTTTATTCTATTCTTGGCTGGAAGAAGATTCTACAAGTTATGCATCTAGAGCAGTGGTTCTCAACCTGTGGGTCACAACCCCTTTGGGGGTCGAACAACCCTTTCACAGGGGTTGCCTAAGACCATGGGAAAACACATATTTCCGATGGTCTTAGGAATCCAGATGCTGCTCTTCTATCTGTCTCCAGGTGGATTCGCCCACATGCAGATATGCCCACATATGAGTATTAAAGGGTCGGGCCATTAGGAAGGTTGAGAACCACTGATCTAGAGGATTTGAGATTTCCCATCTTCCCATCAGTGTCCTGGAAGTATCCAGTTAATAGTGTCTACTTGAAGAGCCAAGAGCAGATTGGACCCAGATTCAAGGCTTTACAAAGAACTCAGCAGAAAGAAGAGATACCATAGCTAAGGAGAACCTATTAAAGACTCCAGAAAAAGGACTTTCAGAGTTGAAAGTTAGCCTTTGGAGAAATGTTCTCCCTGAGTTTGAGCTTACTTTCCGTGGAAAAAGGACATTCAGTACCAGTGTGTACTGGTCGGAGAGTGTGTCAGATTTTGGGAGGAAATGCTGTGGATCAACTGTTCTTAGCCTATCACCTTAGTAAATAACCCTTTTTAAAGGCTACTTAAGTCTGATTGACTAACTGCAGGCCATGGTGGGAAGCACATCAGTGAGGACTAATGATCCATAGTACTAGAAAAGACACTTCCAACTCCTTAGGGTTGACCCTAGAGTCCTGAGGGGACATAGCTCCCATGCTCTGGGCCCCCTGACCATTGGTGAGAGAGGGAGCAAAGATAATCACCTGAGATTGCTACATATGTATTTCTCATACCTGGCAGCATGAACCTGAAAACAGAGTGGAGTTCCATCTCCTCTGAACTTTTTCCTTATAACTCTAGTCTCATTTTGTGTATAAACTTCCCTTGAAGCAAATTTTTCTGGAGAATGCAATTGCCATGACTACTATTTGGATAGACTAGCTCACCCCTAGGGCATCCTGAAATTGCTAAGTAAAGTGAGGACTGTTTTTGAAGAGCCTGAGTAGGTTGTTGGGTTTTTTTAAAATTGAATTAGGTTTTGATTACTTGATGAAGGGCTTCATCTGTAATATATTTGCTCTAAGCAATGCAACTGATACTCTTTGGCCACATCAATGGAGAGCAGGCTAGCTTGGTACTGTCCCTTAGGTAAGTCAGAACCCAAATCCAAGCTGTTATTGGAAGGAAGGCGCAAACCCAACCCTAGGGTTTTCATGCAGAGCTTTACTCATCACTTAAAGAGCAGAGGAGGACATGGTGAGCCATGGACGTGGGCCAATGGCAGGCATTTGTAGACCCTGCTGGGCAACCCTGTAGCCATAAGCCAAGAAGCAGCCATTTCATCCTTGTCCAGAACTTCTCATCTGTATTTATGTAACATTCATAATGTGCTTTGTGGAAAAGTCCAAAAATAATTTCACAAAAGCCACACACATCAGCCTCAACTGCTCTGTGTGTTCAGTTAATGGCTTCTGAAAGTCAACAGAAGAAGAATTCTTCCTATCAACTATGAGATTTCAGGCATTGCACTCTGTGTCATGGGTTTTCAGACATATGGGAGGGACACCCAGGCTATATATGAGATGCATCATAAGCCTATCTGTCATCTCCTCTCCGTCCTTCCCCCATCTACCAAAGTAATCCTCTGATTTAATGCTGGGATCATATCATTCCTCTGATTAAAAAACGCCTCTAGTGCTAACCATCACCCATTGAATAAGAAGCCAGCTTGATACAAACTTGGCATGTAAGGTCTTCCACAACTCAGTTCCCACCTACTTTTTATTAGTGTGGTATCAGGCAGAGTCAGGAAGACCTGAGTTCAAACCTGCCTCAGACACTAGCTGTGTGAACCTGGGCAAGTCACTTATTTCAGTTTCCTCAACTGTAAAATAGGAATAATAATTGCACCTACCTCCCAGGGTTGTTGTGAGAATCAAATGAGGTAATATTTGTGAAGTGCTCAGCACAGTGTCTGGTGCATAGTAGGCCCTATAAAAGTACTAGCTATTTTTATTCTTCTTATTATCATTAACTAGTCATAGTAGTAGTAGCAGTAGTAGTAGTAGTAGTAGTAGTAGTAGTAGTAGTAATAGTAGTAGTAGTGGGTAGTGGTAGTAGTAATAGTAGTAGTAGTAGTAGTAATAGTAGTAGTGGGTAGTGGTAGTAGTAGTGGTGGTAGTAGTAGTAGTAATAGTAATACAGTAGTGATGGTAGTAGGAGTAGTAGTGGTGGTGGTGGTGGTGGTGGTGGTAGTTGTAGTAGCAGCAGCAGAGCGCTAGATTCAGAGGATATAAGGCTAAATCCCATTTCTCTTATTTACTACACATGTGACCTTGGATAAATCACTTATCCTGCTTCTTCATCAGGGTTGAACTAAATGTGCAGTTCTATTCCTGTTCTATGCACTTATCAAACCTTGATAACCAACAGTTTCTAGCTTCTTCAAGGCCATCTTCAAGGTACCATAGAACCTCCCGTGCTTGTCTCCCCATTCATCTTGGAACATTGGGTATCTAGCTGTAAAGCATTCACCATCTCTAGCCCAGACTCAAATCCACCATATTGCTTTTCAGCCATAAGATTACAGGATCATAGTTTTAGAGCCGAAATAAACCTCCTCATTCATTGACTTCAATCTTTTCATTTTTCAGAAGGGGAAACTGAGGCAGACAGGTTGAAGTGACTTGCCCAGAGTTGCACAGCTAATTTGCAGCAGAATACAGGTTTTGGGACCAGGTCTTCCTGATTCCATTTCCAGTGTCTTCTCTACTACACCATGTTTCCTCTCTTCTAGCTTCCATTTATCTGTGCTCTAGCCTCAACCTCCAAGAATTTAAGCTCCCATCTTAGAACCCAGGGCTTCTGACTGGGGAAGAGACACCTTTTCTAGACTTTAGTCTGAATGAATTTGTTAGATTCCTCTGCAGGGACCACAAAAGTAAGACATTCAGAGCACCTGTGTCTTGATGGGAGAGGGGAAGACAGCGAAAGAGAAAGGACCAGAGCATGAGGCACAGACAAGTGCAGCAGGCCTGGTGGTCCTTTGGGGCATCCAGGATAGACAGAAATTAAGGAGAGGGAACCAAGGATATGGGAATCAGAAAGGAGTCACCAAAGGGGTGCTAGGAAGGACCCTAGAAGCAAATTTAAGTACACACCAAATGAATCATTTGTGTGCAGCGAGAGAAGGCATTAACATTGTGCATGTGTGTTTACTCTGGAAGACGTACTTGGCAAATAGGCATCCCGTGTCTGATATTTCTCTCTCTTGCACGCTTGTTAAACCTACTTTTTTAGTTATTTATATCTATTTTTCTTGCACATCCATTTCCTTTTAACTGTAAAGGACATAAGTATATAAGAAAAAAAAAATTAAAAGCCAGTCTGGCTTGAACTAGCGAAGCTGTTGTTGCTTCCGCTCTATCAGGAAAAATGTATTCCTTGTAGAATGCCAAAGTCCTATACTGCAGAATATTCTCCATTGAAGGAAAAAATGTTTTATTGAAGAGATGTGGAGATGTGGGTCAACTGTAAGTCAGTTAATTGGCATATTTGAGCAAAGTTCAAAAAATACATCTGCTCTGTTCAGAGCACTGTATTTAAAGGTGTACTAGTAAAAATCTAACCAACGGGCTCTCCAGAAAATATGTGTGTGTGTATGTATATACATACACATATATACATATATATGCATATATATGTATATGCACACACACTTCTAAGCTAAATAATAACAGTTTCTTAAGTCTAGGTACTCTGTAAAACAATAAATCAAGTCCTGATTTGTACTGCTGATTTCTGAGGTATAATCTTCTAACATGATAATTTAACAATCAGCTCTCCTAGCCAGAGCTGGCGCTAGCATGCCCCTGATTACACTGCGTGCTGGGGAAGGATAGAAAAGAAACAAGGCCTGTCTCTAAGGAGACAGCAGGCCAATTGGGGAGATAAATATAAATGTTAGAATGACTTCAGGACACTAAAAATATAAATGAATGTGTCACCCGAATACGACAAATGCCAGAAGCAAGAGGAGGCAAGATCGAAGAGTGGATAGTGTAGACAACTTGGAGTCGAGAAGGCCTGTGTTCAAATTCAACCTGTGGTATTTGTTACAGCATGATCCTGAGAAAACACTTCACTTCTGCTCCCTGAGTTTCCTTATTGTAAAATGGAGGTCATAATATCTACCACAGAGGGTCACTGTGCGAGGCAGATGAGATGATGGATTTAAAGTGCCTTGGAGACTTAAGTCTCCTGGAGAAGTATCCATTTCTATGAACACAGACAGAGAGAGAGGAGGAGAGGGACTGGGATTGAATATACAGACCCATCCTTAGGCCAAGGTATGGGTTAAACTCTCACTGTGTTTTCCAGCAGCAGGGCCATGGAAACCCTGACCATGGTGAGAGTCACAGATTCACAGCTGCCAAGACAAACATTGTAGTAGACAGTCTTTCACTGCCCTCCCAGCTCCCAAAGAGAGATACCTGGTTCCTTGCAACTATTCACTTCTCTCCTCTGTCTCTCTTTGTCACTGTCTCTGTGTCTCTCTGTCTGTTTTTCTCTGTCTCTCTCTTTCCCTCTGTTTCTGTGTCTGTCTCTCTGTCTCTCTATGTCTCTGTGTCTGTCTCTCTCTTTTTCTCTGTCTCTCTATTTCTGTGTCTCTCTCTTTCTCTGTGGCTATATCTCAGCCTCTCTCTGTCTCTGTATCTCTCTCTCTCTCACCCTCTCTCCCCCCCATCAAAATTGAGTGCCTTATGTATGGTTTTGGAGAAGACAAGTATGGGTTCTTGAACTGGCTGTTTGGAAGACAAGTCCTTGCTCCCTCCCTTCCTCTTTCACACTTTCCTTGCCCCACCTTGGCTTTTCCTCCAGGAGTTCCTGATGTAGCTATAGGGCTCTGGATGGCCCCCATGCCTTCCAGCGGTTCTGTTGGCTGTCCAGCAGGGAACGTTTACATTCTTCTAAGTAGTTTGGCAAAGCCATCTTTTACCTCTCTGTTCTGCAGCCTGGCTTTTAATTTTAATTGACCAGCTGAAGGGAGCATTCAATTTTGCGCTGACAAACCAGGAGACTTAGGCCAGCCCTCCTAGCCTTCCCACCCACTCCTACTTGCTAGCCTTGAGGTGTGATGGATAGTAACAAACAGTTAAAGCTACACAGTGGTACTGGTTTAAAGTCAAATCCCTCTTAGTAGCTAATGGAGATGTGTTGGAAGCCCAAAGGGCCACTGTGTATTGGCACAGAAGGTTAAATGAGAAAACTTGTGGGGGTCTGTGGTGGGACGTATGATGATCTGTGATCTGAAATGAGGACAGACTGATTTTGACAGCTCTGATGGTTCAGATTTCTTAAACTGGCTTTTGCAAATTAGGATAAGGTGATGAGAGCAGTTGTTAATGACTAATAGGGAAAAACCATGCTAGCAGTTGTCCAAAATCAGGATGTGGATGAAAGGCAGAAGGCAAGAAAGACTCATGAGGGACCAGATAAGTACTGGAGATGGGCTCTTATCTTTCTATCTCCTCCCTCATTTGGGAGGCTAGACTAGTAGGGAGACTTAACCTTTTTTGTCACGGACCCCTTTGACAGTCTGGTGAAGCCTATGGATCCCTTCTCAGAATAATTTTTAAATGAATAAAATAAAATGCATAGGATTACAAATGAGACTAATTATTCAGAAGTATAGTTATTAAAAATGTTTTTAAGTTCACAGACCCCAGGTTAAGAATCCTTGTAGAGTAACTGGACTAACTAGGATATTAGACATGAAGGAACAAGACGGAAAGGTCAAGACAGGTAAAAATCAGTTCAACACCTGTATTAGACATTAAAATTCACATTCGGTTTAAAACTGTGATCCTGGGGAGTGGCAGCTGGGGTTTAGGCCTATGGTGTTGAAAGGAAGAAGGCACTGATACTACTTGCAATCAGAGATCTAGAGCTGGAAAGAACTTCAGAGACTGTCCCAGGGCTGAGGAACCTGTGGCTTGAGGTCACATATGGGCCTTTAGTGCAGCCCTTTGACTGAATCTGAACTTCGCCGAATAAATCCCCTTAATAAAAAGATTTGTTCTGTAAAATTGGACTCAGTCAAAAGCCTGCACCCAAGAACCTAGAAGGTCACATGTGACCTTGAGACTGCAGGTTCCCCACCCCTGTCCAAATCCCTTTTTTCACAGATGAGGAAGTTGAAATAATTTGTCAAGGAGGTTTTTGTGTCATGAATGAATAAGGCTTTTGAAAGAAAAGTAAGACAGTCAAAAATGTCTTGCGGGCAAGAATAATTAATTAAATTATGTAGCTCTAGTCCAGGTCCTTCTTACCCCAGATGGTCACACCTCAGTTGAATTTTTCTCCAGCCCTACCTTTGTTTCCTGAAGATTCCCCAATACCAGGATCATGGTGTTTCCAGGTCTTCCCATGCCCTCCTCTACTCATGAATTAATTTTAGGTGCAGAAATAGCTAGTTAGGGCCCTGTGCTATTATATAGTTCCTATTCCAGGTGCCCTGTTCTTGCCCTCCAGAGCCCCAAGCAGAAATGGAACCTTGCCTTTGCTCCATTTCAGCATTTCTAATTAGGATAAGACACTAGGAGCAGAAACCTAGCAAAGAAAGCACTTGAGCAACCATAGCTCAGGCAGGATGATTAATGAGAGAGGTTATTTATAGAGAACATACAGATACTGAGAACCTTTTCTGTGAGATTTTGAGGAACAGCAGAGAGAGGAGTGCTATGTTCTGCTTTAATGGCTATTCTCGTACTACCTTACCTCTGAGAAGGTATAAGGCACTCCTGCAGACCCTATTCATGTTCTTTTCCTTAACTCTCCCAAATAGCAGATAAATGGGGAGTTACTTTCCTACTTAGAGCTGCCAGGGTTAGAGGGGAACCATAGCTATTCCTTCTCATTTCCTCACCCCAAGCTCTATCTGACAGTATTTATTCTTGTCCTCTAAGTGAATTTCATGGCTGGTGGCCTTGAGAAATCCCTGGTCTTTGTTGTACACTGTCACTAATTCTCAGAGCTTTCAAAAGAGAGGAAGAGGCATGAGCCAAAGCTTCCACATTTAGTCAAGAGGTCAGTAGGTTTTTTAAACTTTCCAGAAAAAGCAGAGATTTCTTACTGGAAGCTTGAAGAGCTGGTGTATGTCACCCATGTAACTCAGTTATTACAGGAAAAACACAAAACTGAAGAAAAGGTGACCTGGAAAATTAGTTCATAGCAAGAAACAAGTTGGTGCTTTCAGTTTTCCCCCCTTGAGGGTAAAAATAATTTGCTTAAGTGTCCTGGAGTGGTTGTACTTATTCATTTGCATATCATTAAGTGAGCATTTCCTCAAGTACAATGTGCACTGCTCCCATGGGGTATAGGGATAAGACTGGTGAAGTGGTTGCCATAGGGAACTCTTGGAAGAGGAAATTCCTCCTGCCAAAGCATTTCTGCCACTGAAAGTCTTGGAGAAGTGCCTAGAGCCCAGAGAGCTTAAGCAACCTACTGAAGATCACACATAACATCTGTGAGAGCTGGATTTGAACTCAAGTCTTCCTAGCTCCAAAGCCATCTGCTCAGAGCTAAGAGCTCTGGAATGTGCCTTAGAAAGGGAATGCAGTTGGAGTTATTTGCTTGCACACCATCAAGTTGGCATTTTCTAAGGTACAATGTGCATTGCTTCCATTAGCCCTTGCAAGGACCTGCAAAGGACATTTTGATATCAACCTCCATCTTAACTCCAGGACGGTTTTTATGAAGACTATTCAGGTTTTCTTTTACTAAACTTAGAGAATTTGTAAAATTTTTCTTTAGACCTGGTAAGAAATACCAGTATAATGAAATACCATTATAATAGAAACACCATTATAATTTTTCTGTAAAAACAATAAGCAGAATCCTTAGGTTTGGCAAAGGGATTCTGAAATGTATTTGTATCCCCAGCACCTGCCACAGTGTCTTATAGGTGGATGGGAAGTGTTTAATAAACGCTTGTTGGTTGATTTAAATTTACTTTGGAGCCACAGGTTCAAATCTGGATTTTATTTTATTTTCTCAGTGAGCTTGGGCAACTCATTTAACTTCCATGGGTCCCAGTTTCCTCATCTGTAAAATGAAGAGGTTGGACTGAATGACCTCTGAAATCCAATATGATCCCATTAACGTTTTTTCAAGGTTTTACCAAACTATTAGCTGGAAAACTAAGACAGAGATGTGACTGGACCAGGGAGTTCTAATCTTTTCTTTTTTTAAATAAAAGAATTTGGACTTGGGCTGGTTATACCAAGATAAATTTAATTCAATAAACACTTTCCTTTTTTTTTTGCTTTTTGGAGGGGGGAAGGCAGGCCAATTGGGGTTAAGTGACTTGCCCAAGGTCACACACCTAGTAAGTAGGTCAAGTGTCTGAGGCTGGTTTTGAACTGAGGTCCTCCTGACTCCAGGGCCAGTGCTCTACTCACTGCACCACCTAGTAGCCCCTATAAACACTTATTAAACGCCTACTATGTAGAACAAGGTGACAGGCAGCATCACATGCTGATAGAGGCCCCACCTTAAGATCTGGAAGATCACGTCTCGCTATTTAACCTCTCGGCCTCCCCAGTAAGTCTCTAAGACTATCTGCGTTGATGGAGATAATTTATGTGCTAGGAATCATACAATAAGGGTCAGAACACAGGTCCAGAACCAAAGGAAAAAGTCTGGGTTAGTGTGCTAGGCAGCCGAGATAACAAAGAGAAAATAGAATAGTGTTCCTTCTCTAGAAGTTTGCCTTCTACTTGGGTGGTGGCAGTGAGAACACACATATGCAGATGAGGAAATCCAAAGTGGATGTGAGTATTTCTAGCTCAACTGACTTTAAAGACAACTGCTAATAAAGTAAGTGGAAACAGAAAACTATTTCTCTCGGCTTATTACAGTCACCTTCAGGCTTCAAGTCCTATCCAGTCTGAAGAATGGTTAAAGTTTCCCTTTCATTTGAACTGATGCACATACATACTCTCAATTTATTAAAACATTTAATATTTTCATCTCCTAGATTTCTCAAATTGCATTTTATTGGTTCTGGTGTAAAGTCATAAGTCCACGTTTTTGACCCAAAAGGAAAAAAAAAAATCACAACCTTGCATTCCGCTCCCCCCATCCCAAACACACAAGAAACCAAAGAATAAGGAAAATTCAGAACAAAACACTAATTTTAATTAGTTTAAGTTCTCTATTAAGTGTGATAACACAATAGTGACTGTGGTTTTGAGCAGAACCACTGTGGCCCGGTTTGAGTAGTAACAAGATCTTCCCTTATGAGGAATTAAGAAACATAAATGCATATCTCTGTGTTCAGGCTTAGTTTACTCAAATGTCATCTTGGGATAATTCAATCCTGACTTCTCAGGATAAGTTCCAGATGAAAACTGTACTACAGATATTAAGTTAAAACACAAATGTGGGCTAAACCCTGCCCTTGGTTGTGCTAAAGCATCTTTCATTGGATTGAAGGGAAATCTTGCGTGCACATATGAACACAAGTCAGCTCTGGATGGTTGGATTTAAGTTGTACTCATGCACGGAATTGGAAATTACTTTGTCCGCTACGGGTTTTTCAGATCACCGAAGGTTGGCACTTTTGCTTCTTGAAACTTATACAAATCCATTGTCCTGCTGTGCTTTCTGAATTCAAGTCCTTAAACTCAACCTGGGAGACGATTGTGGGTCACCCGTGAAAAACATGCCATTTAATTCAATGTGGTTCAATGCTATGTGCAAGAAACTATGTTACAGGGGATAGAAAGGCAAAACTGAAGCAATCCTTGCCTTCACCATGCTTATATTCTATTGGAGGAGTACAGTGTGTGTGGCTATAAGTAATAGAAAGTATATACCATGTAATTCAAAGTAGTTAGGAGGGGGAGGATGCTTGCAACTTGGGCAGATTAAAAAAAAAAAGCTTGATGGAGGTGGGCAGGATGAATATTCCAGGAAAAGGGGAATCCCTGTGTTATGTCATAGACGTGAGAGGTGAAATACTGGATAAAGGTAATAGCTAGCAGGTCAGTTTGGCTAGAATGGAGAGTTCATTAGGAGTTCTATGAAATATTCCTGAAAAAGTATGTGGGCACCATATTGGGGGCACTCCTTCCCTTGGTGATCTCATCAGCTCCTATGAATCTAATTAGTATCTCTGTGCAGTTGATTCTCAAATATAAATTCAGTCCTGATCTCCCTGTCCCTGGACAGTGATTGTCTGAAAACTTTGCAAAGTTTTGTGTTGTTTACTTCATTAGGGAGTGGGGGTTATGAAGCTCTAAGGTCTTGGAAGACAATTGAGTTTGGAAGGGGAAAAAAAGGGAGGATTCCTTCGAGAGCCATATCTTCTGCTTTTCTCTTCAAATTCACTTATATTGAATGTCTGGGAAATACTTTATGACACTAGTTTGATTTTCAGGGAGGGCTGTATTTCTTATTGGAAGTTTTTTCATCATTCTGTGGTTCCTAGTTCTACAATCTTGAACAAATCACAGTGTTCCTGAGTCTCGATGTCCTGCTCTGCAAAATAGGAATAATCGTAGTTACATTCCTACTTTGTAGAGTGCTGAGGAATGAGAAACTTTGCAGCCCTAAATGCAATATATGAGAATCATCATCATTGTTATTTTCTCCTCTTTTTGTTTGATGGTATTCATGGAGAAACTATGCAAGGATAAGTCCTTATTCCAGTATTATTGTGTGTTTGAAGTTCGGCAAACTATTGTTCAGCTTGAAAAAAAATTTTGTTATTCTTTATTCTGCTCATGTTTACATTTGCTGTAGTTCATATAAACATGGCCATCGAACAAGTCACTAACCTATTATTGTTTTCTGTTTAATATTTGCAGGTGGGAAAGGTTGCTATGTGATCTGAGTTCAAATCCAGTCTCAGGCATTTACTAGGCTGTGTAAGCCCGGGCAAGTCACTCTCTTTGCCTCAGTTTCCTCATCTGTAAAATGGGGATAATAATAGTACCTACTTCTCAACGGTTGCTCTGAGGATCAAATGAGATACTATTTGTGAATCTCTCTGCAAAGCTTAAAAAGTTATATAAATTCTGTTGCTATAGTTATAATTTTTTAGTTAAATCGAAGTATGAGATATTGGTTCATCTTCCAGAGAATCAATGAAAGAATCTTCAGAACCATTGCAGTAGCAGACAGGATGAAGGGGATGATGGACACTTCTTCCCGATCCTGCGTGGTAGTGACTTCTTCTGCCGTCTCTATATTTTTATATGGGAGCCATAAACATTGGACTTAAGATAACACCTACTTGGTGATATGCAAACAAATTGGTATGACCTGCATTGATGTTTCAGGCACATTAATGCATCAGAGCCAGATAGACCTGGGCTCTACCTCTCTAAAGGACCTATTAAAGAAGATGCTATCTGCCTCCAGAGAAAGAACTCATAAAGAGAAGAATGCATAGTTCTACATACATACATACATACATACATACATACATACATATATATATATGGTGACCTTCTCTGGTACAGGGTGGGGAGGGAAGGAGAGAGGGAGACAGTTTTGGAGAAAAAAAGACTATTTACTTGTCAAATTAATGAAAAATATTTTTAAAGTTTATTTTGCAATACAGAAATTTGTCTTCTGCTAATTTATGAGAATAACGTGCTTTTGGTACAAATTCTGGTCACTTGATAGTGTCTTTCTATCTGGTAGGGGCTAAATGTTTGCAACTTGATATGACATTTTGTAAAGTTTCTACTGTTTCCTTGCAAAATCTGTACTAGTCAATAAGTATGAACATCTGAAATGTGAATCTCCTTTTATTTCTGGTAGCAGTGATTTGGTCTTGAATCCCTTTGTTTCTATAAACACACCCACTTGCCTCAATCACTTGTTCGTGATTCTTTGTTGTGGTTTTTATATAAAAGGTTTGCAAAGCACTTTGGATTTTTCATTTTAAAATTTAATTTTTTCAAGTTGCAAAACCAACATATGAGCAATCAACAGAAATCTATTTTCTCTCCCACTTCCTACCCCACTGAAGGAAATAAAAACAGAGAAAAAACCTCTTGTGACAAATACACAAAGGAAAAACAAATTTCACCATTGGTCGTGTCCTAAAAACACGTGGCTCGTTCCGCACACTAAGTCCGCCACCAGATTGTCAGGAGGTAGATTTATTTTTTCATCATTTGTTTTCTGGAATTGCGACTAGTTGTTACGTTGTTTAGAATTCTTAAGTTTTGCAAAGTTGTTTGTTTTTAAAATTTGGTTGTTTCTGTATTAATTATTCTGATTCTGCTCATTTCACTCTCTGTCAATTCGTGCAAGTCTTCTCAGGTTTCTCTGAAACCATATTTTTCCTATTTTTTATAGAACAATAGTATTCCATTGATTGGGATATATGGGTATTCGGTGAAGACCATTACTTCTGGTGTGAAGGTGGCTCAGCCCTTTTAAGGGCTGTTTTCCATCTTGGTGTCTACCTGCCACCCAACTCTGACTTGTGGCTCCCAGAAACTGTAGCATGTACAGTGGCTGCACCTTGGCAAACTGTTTCAGCAGATGGGCCAGACCAGGCCCCTCACTGAGGGGCCTCAAACTCATTGGTGAGTTAGGTGGGGTGTCTGTCCCAAACATATGAAGACTTCCATGAAAGAATAGGCAGATGTGAACAATTTATTCCAATTGGCCAGGAAGAGAGAGGAAGCAGGAGCTGAGGAGTGCTTAGAACTTGATTAGATATCAAAAATGCCAAGGTCATCCATTGTACCTTGAGTCATCATCAGTCATCTTGACTTCTGTCTTCCCTCTGGACTTCAGTGACTTTGGAAGAGAAAGTGAGGCTAATGACTTTGCACAGCTCTGCCTCACTTAAATCCAATTTATGCATGAATCAAAAGACATCACCCATATTATTTTACCATTGAGATGCTCACATCTAGAGCCACCTCCACTCCAAATGGCCATACAGACTGTTTGTGCCTGATCAGTTGTAGAACATAGACACGTTATAACTTGAAACCCCAACATAGTGATGTCATGTTGGTCCTCTTTGAGCCCGAAGGACAACAACTATTCCATTAATTCACATACATACCAAAGTTTCTCCAATAGATGGACACCTCATTAATTTCTAGTTCTTTGCCACCAGACTAAAAGAGCTGGTCTAAATATTTTTGTACATATGGGCAATGCTTCTTTGTTGATATATTGATGGGTAAGTTTATGTTTATTTCACCCTTGGAATACTCTAATATTATAAATTGTAGAGAAACCACTGACCTGCATTGGTAGAGATATTAATTAAAAGCCATGTGGCACAGTAGAAATAGTATTGGAGTAAGAGTTGGGAGTTACAGAATTTTAGAAGTGGAAAAGTCTTTAGTAAACTTCTAGTTCATTATTTCCCTCCCCATTTGACAGGTATGGAAACTGATGCCCATAGATGTGAGGTGATTTGGTCAAGGTCACACAGCTAGAAAGTGGCAAAGCTAGGTCCAGAACTAAGTATTTAGTACTACAAGTCTAGCTCTCTTCACACTAGACCAGCAGTTCTCAACCTGTGGGTCGCGACCCCTTTGGGGGTTGAACAATCCTTTCACAGGTGTCATAGAGGTCACCTAAGACCATTGGAAAACACATATTTCCGATAGTCTTAGGAACCGAGACATGGCTCCTCTATGCGTCTCCAGGTGGGTCCACCCACATGCAGATATGCCCACATACGAGTATTAAAGGGTCATGGTGTTAGGAAGGTTGAGAACCACTGCACTAGACCATTTTGACTTGGGATCTGCTTTTAGTTTTGTCGTTAACCAGCTTAGATGACTGAGCAAATCACATAACTTCTTGGGGCTTTATAATCATCATCTTTGCAACAAGGGACTCAAATTTGATTATTTCTATGATCCCCTCTCATTCTGACATTTGGTGCTTTCGTATGTGAGCGCTGTCATATCTACAACTGAAACGTTATGTATCCATGAACATAACATACATATTCAGACACTTTTCTTTGTTATCTTGTTGATTCAGAGATGGCCACTGAAGATCCCAATCTGAAGTTTGTTGTGTGGATTTTGAGCTATGCAGGTGGAATGTATTCTTTACTAAGTGCCTTCAATTCCCTAAACAGAAATAAACACAGCTCTCTCATGCTCTGTAGTTAGCAAAAAGCTACTTTTATCTACATATTGGTTCCTAAAATATACCCACTCGTCTTTGGTCTTTTATAAATTTATGGTAAAGCATGCATGGAAACAATCATCCTTCAAGTGGAATAAATCTTTTGGCCCAGACCTAAAAAAAGGAAACACAGAACTAGTGGTGTACTCGTAAATATTTAACAATTGACTCTCAGGGTGGCTAGGTGGTACAGTGAATAGAGCACGGACCCTGGAGTCAGGAGGACCTGAGTTCAAATCTGTACTAAGACACTTAACACTTACTAGCTCTGTGACCTTGGGCAAATCACTTAACCCCAATTGCCCTGCCCTCCCCTCTCCAAAAAAAAAAAAAGACAACAATTGGCTCTCCAAAAATGTAGCCATATCATCTTCTGATTTTAAAATGCATCATTAACATTTTTCCATTATTTTATTGTCTAGACGATCAAAAAAACTATATATCAAACCCTGATTTATACCATTTACCAATTACCAACGCAGAAATGCTCTTACTAGAAATTTAACAATCGGCTTTTTGAGTCAATACAAGCTGTCTCTAGTACACTCCTGCATAAAATTCACCTCTTCTGACAGTCCTGACTTTGTTGTATGCACTGAATATTTTAACAAAGCCACACTTGTATGATAATCTGACTATGGAGTTTTCATTTATACGGCTTCAACTCTTGGAGTTGTGTTTGACTGTTGTGTACTCATTATAAACATATGGACACGGGGAATGTCCTTGAGATTTTTCCATTGTGTAACCCAGTGCTGAAAGCTTTCAAAATGATTGGAGCAGGCATGAAGTTTCTTTCCCATTCCCATGCCATCCCAGTGCTGCCAACAACCCTAAATGCTGAACAAGCTAATTTTCAGGAGTTGAGGAGCCAAAGGTAATACTTCTATGATCTTGCTGTTCATCATGAGTCCAATTTTGTTGTAAGTTATGGTAATAAAGACCCTCGGAAAAAGCAAGTATAGATTAATGACCATCATCCAGAATGCATTAGCAAGCTGGAAACATTTTGGTCATCAGACATGAATGCTCTAAAAGTGAATGTAGAAAATACGTCCACTTGTATAAATTTAGAAGACTGTAAATTTCTGCAGAGTGGGAATTTACTGGACTGTTTGGGGCCTGGAATGTTCTTATGGGAATGTAAGTGGAATGACTCTATGGACAAAATATACATGTGTTTTAGGCATATGTGTGCATACCCAGGATTAGACCTATAATGCATGCCTCAGAATTGTGATATACACACCTTTCATTATCCCTCCCCCCCACTCCTCTCCATTTCTTTGGTATGAGTAACTGTATGCACAGCCTGCATTGATGCATGTTAGCTATTTCTTGTTCAGTTTAAGTCTGAGAAATGTGCCTGGGGCATTGAGAGGTTAAATGCCTACCTATTACAGGTCATATTAAGGGGTTATAGGCAGGACTTGAACGCAGATCTTTTGGACTTAAAAAGTCTGATCTTCAGGGGCAGCTAGGTGGCGCAGTGAATAGGGCACCGGCCCTGGAGTCAGGAGGACTTGAGTTCAAATGTAGCCTTAGACACTTAACACAAAAACTGGCCGTGTGACCTTGGTCAAGTCACTTAACCCCAATTGCCCTCCAAAAAAAAAGGCAAAAAAAACCCAACTCTGATCTTCCATCCCCTGTAACATGCCACTCTATAGTTGTTTAATTTATATTTAATTCATCTTTCTAAAACATTAAACCTTGTAAGCTGGTGTCTATAGATTTCACCTTCGCAGCACATCTCAAATATACCCCCTTCTCTTGTTTGACGCTGCCACCACGCTGGTGTAGGCCCTCATCACCTACTGCAGTAGCCTGTTGGTGGGTCTGCCTGCCTCAGGTCTCTTCCCACTGCAATCCATCCTCTGTTCAGTCACCAAAGGGATTTTCCATCTGTCCATGCCATCCCTCCCCTTTCCCGTTCAATAAACTCTAGTGGCTTCTTGTTACCTCCAGGATCAAATATAAAATTCTCCATTTGACATTCAAAGCCTTCATAACCTAGCCAGAGGTGAGGAACCTGAGGACCAAAGGGCCACATGGGCCCTTGTGGTCTCAGGTTCCCCACCCCTGACCTAGGCTTCCCCCCCACTCTCAGCTTTCTAGTCTTACTACACACCTCACACCTCCTTCAGTCCCGTGACCCCGGCCTCCTTGCAATTCCACAGTTAAGACATTCCATCTTTTGTCTCTGGCTGCCCCTCCTGCCTGGACTGCTCCCCATCCTCATCTCTACTTCCAGGTTTCCTCAGTTTCATTTAAGTTCCAGTTAAAATCTCTTCTTACAGGAAGCCTTTCCCGACCCCTCTTAATTCTAGTGCCAGCCCTTTTTGTTAGTCCCTATTGATCCTGCAATATAGCTTATTTGTATGTATTTGTTCATTCTCTCTCTCTTTTTCACAAAACCTTAAACCCAGTTCACTCGGAAACACTTAGATTGGACCACAATAAGTCCCTGCCCAAGTTCAACTCAATGGCTGTATTTCAGGACCTCCAGGCTTAGAACGTGTCAGGGTTGGCAGCCCTACCCTGAGGGGCAGTAGGTACTTACCTTTACTATGGGGACAATGCTGGCGTTTTCTCCTTAGAGAAAGGGTAGATGTTTTAACAGGGTCTATTGATGTTACACCCAGGAAGCCTTACAGCAGGACTCTAAGGCTGCCCCCCCCTTCCAAGGCTTGGATCCTTTTACCTACCCCAGATCCACACACCACACGGGACACAGCCCAGCTAAGCAGGATTAAGAGAGGGAGGTAAATTGTGAAAGGGAATTGTCATTACAAGGGCATGAAGACCCCAGGGTGTGGAGACATCAATCGGGAACCTCAGGTATCCCACGCAAGAAAGTCTTGAGCAATGCAATATCCCCTGGCCAGGGACGGTGCAATACGCTCTGACTTCCACGTGACCCAACTAATTCCCGGGCCTCAAATACATCCCTGTGCCTCAACATTACCACTTGCAATCTGGCACTTATTTGTGACCCTTACAGAATGAATGTCAATGGTAACTGTTTCTCTTTGGAACAGCAATCCTGAGGGTCTTCCCTGCCCAGCTTGATTTTTTTTCTAATTAGAGGGGCCATCCCTTGACTCACTCCTTAAAGAGGCCTATTCACTGAATGGGCGTTACCTCCCTCTAAGTGTATGAAAAGGCCAGGGTGTCTCATTGCATTCTTGGTCATCTCCAGTCATCCTGATGAATGTCTGGCCACTGGACCCAGATGGCTTTGAAAGAAAAAGTGAGACTGGTGACCTTGCACAGCTCTGCCTCTCTCAAATCAACGTGCATTGCAAGTCATGTCATCATTTCCCTGATGCCGAGAATGAAGGACAAACACAACCTGTCAGCTCCTTAAGGACAGAGACTCTCTTTAGCCTCTATTTGTAGTACTGGTGCTTAGCAGAGTGCCTGAAACATAGTAGGTGTTTTATAAATGCTTATTGACTAACTTAATAACTCATAAAAGATCCAGTGATCCTTATTGGTTTCTGGTTACTCTGATATATTAGACTTTAATATTATTAACCATCATATTATATTGGTCTCTTATGAGAGAGATCTGGAGAATACTTTTTGATTCATTACTTAACAAATACATATTTAGCCCTGAAAGACAACATGATATAGGAGATAGGACAGCGGTTCTCAACCTGTGGGTCATGACCCCTTTGAGGGTGGAACGGAGTCACCTGGGAAACACATATTCCCTACGATCTTAGGAAACGAGACATGGCTCCTCTATCCATCTCCAGGTGGGTCCACCCAGATGCAGATACGACCACATACGAGTAGTAAAGGGTTGCGGCATTAGGAAGGTTGAGAACCACTGAGATAGGAAGACCTGGGTTTAAGGCTTGCTTTTAACTATGTCACAATAGTTATGTGACTTTGGGTAGCTAACCTCTCAGGCACCCCCAAAATGTTCTAAAACCATGTTATTGAGACTTAATGCTAATTAAATCAGTAGAGAAAGTTCACTACCATGCTGAAATCACAAATTTCATCACACAGTACCTATTCCTCCCCTTAAAATGATATATAGTTAGGACTGTGGTACCACAAAGACTTACAGGGATGTTATGATCTCCATTCTCTGGAATGGCTTTGATGATAATAATACGATAGCCTATGGTAGAGCTGGAACATTAATTATGCTTTCTACTGTCCTCACCTTTGCCATTTTTCTGCCCTGGTGTTTGTCCCCACAACTGTCCACGATGATTTGAGCTTCTTCAAGGATTACTTCCATTGATTCTTCTTCACCAGAGAGGAATCCCAAGACTATTATCTGGAGGAGCAGTTGTGCTTCCTGTATTTCTTAAGGTTTCTTAAGGCTGGAAGAAAGTGGCTGGTTGGGTGAGCCTACAAAGGCCTCCATATGGCAGCCTCAATGTGGTGTGCAAAATACTGTTGACTGCTTCTTTTTTTCCTGTGACACCACAAATTGGAGAAAATCCTATAATCTATAGTATCATTGACTATCCAGGGAGTTGAAAAGATCCAGAAGAAGTCTAGAGCAGTGTTACCACCTTGGAATTCCAAAGAGCATATAAGGAAAATTTGTGCATTCCTCACTAGAGATTATGGTGATGCCGTCCCCTTTGACAGAAAAGGAAACATCCTAGAGCATGCTTTTCTGCTAGATCCTGACTACCAAGGAGCTGTCCACTTTGACAGAGGTGAAGATCATATTGTAAGGAAGGGATCAGCCTCTTCCTGGTGACCGTTCATGTGCCAGGCCATACCCTGGGCCTGGGATACTCTGAGGATTCAAACTCTTCCATGTTCCCCAACTATCAATACTAGGACCCAGAACTCTTTAATCTTAGCAATGGTGATGATATAAAAGGGATCCAAAGCCTTTATGGGAATAAATCTTAAGCATCCCAGAGAGTATCCTGAAATTCTAGATTTGATACAAATGGATCCCCTTCCATGGAAAAAGGGTTAATTTCCCTGACCAGGAAGGAAATCAGTAGCTTATGGGGAAACACTCCAATGTTCCCTTTGAGGCCTGCTGGAGCTAAGACCCAAAGTGTATGTGAGGAAGAGAGATGGTCTAATTTTGAATTTGAACTTTGAAGTTAAAAATGTTTCTATACATAGAAGAGAACGTAAAAAGGTACGTTCTATATATGACATTGAATTTCCATTTCCTACGGTTTTTTAAAAGTATGTAAATACTTAAAAGTATATAAATACATTACATTCAAAATTAAATAATAATAATATTTATATAATGTTTATATGTTCTAGGGCATTGTGCTAAGTGCTTTATAATTAATATCACATTCAATCCTTACAACAACTTCGGGAGGTAGGTGGTATTATCCCATTTTACAGATGAAGAAACTGATGCGGAGGCTGTGACTTGGCCTGGGTCACACAGCTGATTTGAACTGGGATCTTTCTAATTCCAAGCCCAGTACTCTATCCTCTGTGCTACCTAGCTGTCCCCAACCCTCAAATACAAGTTTAAATGGCCTCCAGTTAGTATCTCTCTGTCATTCTGACCTTTCTATGATTCCTTACTCACACTGATGGACCCAAGGGCACAGTAAGAATCCTTTTGCTTACACTACTTCCTTTATCTGGAATCTACATTCTGCTGCCTTCAAAAGCTGAGGGCTCTCTCCTCTAGTAAATTCTCCAGGCTAGCCCTTTCAAGCTTGATCAGTTCTTGGTGCTTATATCGCTTTTTCCCACCTACTTCATGTGAGTTACGGAGCTAACGGTTAGTATGTGCTTCTGAGCCTGTGTCTCCATGTGCTTATTGTGTGACTGATCAAAGATTCACCTGCTGTCTAATTTTGAATGATGGCGGAGGGGAGGGAGGCTACCCTAGCTTCCCAACAGAAGCCAAACTCAACTGACAGACATGCCCCCGGACCAATCTCTACTGGCCATGACACCTTTTCTCACCTTAATTAGCTATTCCATTTCTTTCTCACCTTGGGATGACTAGTCACTGGCTTGTTTCCATCCTTTAGGTTACATGTTATAATAATCTGCAGATGAAATAGAGGAGGTATCCAGTAGCATCAATGTATTTTCAAATTTCCCTATAATAAGTAGGCAAATTTATTTCAAGTTACCTCCTGTTAGAAGATGGGCTCCTTGAGAGTGATGACTTTCTGATTTCCCTCTCTGTTTATCCAGCTTTTAGTATTGATCAGTTGTTCATTCAGCTGATTAGTTTGTTTAGATGTATTGCTTGTTTATGGTTTTTTGGTTATCGGTTATTGTAACATATATATATACAGACACATGCACATATATGTATATACATATGTAGAAGAATCAAGGTATACAGTAAAAATGGGTTCTCAAAGGCAGGAAAGCACAAAGTATGCCAAGGGAGAATGTGGAAGGAAAGGGGATAACTTATTAAGCTCTTACTATGTTCCAGCCACTGCCCCAAGGACTTTCTAAGTATTATCTCATTAATTCCAAGGGGGATTGCTGGCTTATTTCCTGAGGCGGTACTCGGCTAGGACTGGCCATGGGAAGAGCCCATGGTGTGGCTCATACACACCTGTGCTTCAGAAACTAAGAAAAATGTCTTGAAAGTGTCCCATTTTAGAGAGAGATTGGGATTGAGTAGCAATAAAGTGCACATCAATTGTCCACAAAGGGCCACGGATGGAAGGCAGTATCCGAGATCCAGAAATTGAGTCACATACAAGATGTTCAAAGATGAGATCTGTGAGTGGGGTTAGGGTGACGACAAACAAGGTCCAGATTTCTAGCTGCAAGGGATCAATGCCAGGAGACAGATGAGAGTTTGTTAGACAAGGAGTATGAATGTAATTTTGGGCACTCAAATGCTTCACAGGTAAATAAAGGTATTTTAAGCTTGTCCATGTGCTAGCTGAGACAGCTAGGGTGGCTTAGTGGAAAGAGGACTGGGCCTGGAATCAGGAAGCACTGAGTTAAAATCTGGCCTCAGACACTTATTAGCTATATGACCCTGGGCAAGTCACTTAACCTCTGCTTCTCTTAATCCACTGGAGAAGGAAATGGAAAACCACCCCACTATCTTTGCCAAGAAAATACCACTGATAGTATGGACTTGCAAAGAGTTGGAGATGACTAAACCATTGAACATCAGTAACAATGTGCTAGCTGGCCCATTCTCCCAATTCTTTTAAACTCATCAGGCAGGAAACTGCTTATACCAATGCTCCTCTCATTAGCTTCTATATACTTCAAGGAGTACCAGTTTGCTGACGTGTCTATCAGCTGGAAAAACACTATACGGCCTCTTTCTTCACTAACCTTGATGGAAAATGAGGAAAGAGAGGGTGAGAGATACAATGCTGGTAGATAAGGCTACATAGATGAGTTGGGGGATAGACTGCAGAGGATCACAAGGACTATAACCAGTGGTTCTCAACCTTCCAAATGCTGCGACCCTTTAATACAGTTCCTCGTGTTGTGGTGACCCCCAACCATAACATTAATTTTGTTGTTACTTCATAACTGTAATTTTGCTACTGTTATGAATCATAATGTAAATATCTGATATGCAGGATGTATTTTCATTGTTACAAATTGAGTGTAACCCACAGGTAGAGGTTGAGAACCGCTGGACTACACTAAGAATGTTGGTCTTTATGTTGCATGAAATAAGGAATTACTTAAGATTTTTGACCTAAGGTATGTCATAATGAAAGCTTCTTTTTTTTTTTTTGCTTTTTTTTGGAGGAGGAAAGGCAGGGGTTGAGTGACTTGCCCAAGGTCACACTGCTAGCAAGTGTTAAGTGTCTGAGGCTGGATTTGAACTGAGATGACTCCAGGGCTGGTGCTCTATTCACTGAGCCACCTAGCTGCCCCATGAAAGCTTCTTTTAGGGAGATTAATTTGTTGCTAGTGGAATATTTAGCTACAAAGGCTACAGGCCTTGAGAGCAGATAACAATCCTCAAGGGAAAGAGAGAGAATGAAAAGGACCAAGAAACGGACTTTTTTGGATGTTTATGTTTAGCAGCCTGGAGAAGAATTTGGAGCCAGAAACTGAGCCGGAGATTAGTGTGGCTAAAGAGGCGGAATTGCCAGCTATCTGTCTGCCTGTCTACACATATATGTACACATATAAATATGTGTATATGTATCTGTGTATAATGCATGTACATACACACGCAGACTACTTACTATAAAGCCTGGCATAGTGTCAGGTACTAGGGATACAGATAAGAGGTAGATCAGAATAATGAAGCATCAAAGAGACCAAAGAAATAATTTAAAAATGGTGGAGATGGTGGAGATGGTAACAGCGTCCACTGATACATTGTCAAATATGACCGATATGTTGATTGACTTTACCAAATTGTTTAAAAAAACAATTTATTTTAAAATCTTTGTTACTCTGACTGGCTTGCTGGAGAGGAGTGAGTAGACAGATATATTTGGAAATGAAGGTGATATAAAGATAATAAAAATTAAATTTTAAGAAAAAGTTTACCATGCTACTATAGAAAGGTCAAAGAGATTGAGGGCTGTTGTATTTCTTTAAAAACAATTAATTTAATTAAAAATAGTAGAGTTTATTATGGCACTTTTAAATTTGCAGAATATATATATGTAATCCGCAAATAACATATATACATTTGTAATCTCATTTGAGCCTCACAAGAACCCTGCAATGCTATCATTATCTGATTTTATAGATATGGAAACTGGACTGAAAGAGCTTAAGCAACTTGCCTAGGTTCACATAAATAAGTGTTTGAAGTGGGATTTTAACTCAGATCTTCTTTACTCTTAATTCTAATATTCTGTCTACTGTCCTATCTTGTTGCCAAATACATTAATTTTTAAAAATATATTCCCCCCTCCCTTCAAGAGAGCATTGACTGGTAAGAGTACAATTTCAACAGCAAGAATTAGATTATTTCTTTATCATACACATTAATATTAATAAATATTACCTCATTTATAACTGTTCACTCATTGTTAGTATCAAGCAAAGTATAAACCAGAGAACTATATGCATTGCAAAGGTCTTTGGAATTGTTACGGAGGATGTCGTAAGCTGGTTCCACATTGAAGAGGGATTTCTTATAAGTGGTGAGGTAATTCAAATACTCTTATGTGCAGTGAGACCATGTGGATTGTATCAAGTCCCAGAACATCATAGGGCTTCTTCAATGGGAGCTATAGTTATGGGGGAGAAATGGCCTAACAATCTATGCATGAATGTGCAGTTAGAGAGCCAATCCATTGAATTAGTATATCTTTACACGTATCTTGAACTGACGCTGAAGAAATACACTGCGTTAGGGCTACAGTTGAAGAGGAGGAAGAAAACAGGCTGAATTGTAAATGGGGAAAATCCCTGAATAAAATAGCGGATTTTCAAACATTCCTGATAAAAAATCAAAACAAAACAAAACACATGAGTGGAAACCCTAAAATGCAGACATAGGTGTCAAAAGAAATTTAGAAGGGTATATTTGAGCAACTGAAATGGGCTAAAAGATGATGAAATGTTTACATTCTGGTAGGAAAAGCGACATAATCCTAATGTCTTCAGAGAAAGCTGGGAATAGTTTGATGAACTGATACATTGTGAAGTACGTAGAACCAGGAGAACTATTTCTATAATGACCACAATATTATAATCAGAAATAACATGGAAAAACTTAAGAAGTTTGAACACTAAACATGATTCCAGAAGACAAAGGATGAAACATGCCTACTGCGCCTTAGTGGTGAGGTGATAATGGATTATAGGTATAGAAGGAGACATGAATTTTCAGATGTGATGAGTAAAACACAAATTTGTTTTGCTTGACTAAATTTATTTGTGACAAAGGAGGGCTTTTATTTAGGGGTGAGTAGGAAGAATGGGAAAATAATGATAGTGAAGCAAAAAAAAAAGAGAATCAACAAAATATTTTAAAAATACACAAAGCTGAGAAAAGATAACTTAGAAACTGAGCAATGTTAATACTATCACGGTCGTTGTTGCTCAGTAATTTTTCATTCATGTCCAACTTTTTGTGACCCTTTTTGGAGTTTTCTTGGCAGAGATACTGTAGTGGTTTGCTTCTTTTCCAGATCATTTTACAGAGGAGAAAACTAAGGTAAACAGTGTTTAGTGACTTGCTCAGAGTCACACAGGTATCTGAGGCTGAATTTGAACTCAGGTCCTCCTGATTCGAAGCCTAGAGTTCTATCCTCTGCACCACCTAGCAGCCCCACTCCCATGGTAAATTTTAATGATTTTTTTAAAGTTCTCTCTAACAGATTCTTATTTTCATATACTCTTCTCCTGACTTTTGTATATGAAAATGTTTGTGTTCTTGATTTTTTTTTAGTTCACAGTAAAAAAAAATGATTTAAAAATAAAATTCTGAATTGCAGGAGTCAGGTTTTTGAGGAGGCAGAAAGGAATGGGAGGAGACCTACTGTCTCCTCTACAACTGTAGAAAAGAGGGAAAGGATGAATGCACCATGAGAGATTTTGAGGTGAGGAGGAGGAAAGATGATGGAGCTTGTGCCAGATGGCTTTGATCTCTGTAATGTAGGAGGCAAAAATTGTCTGCCAAGAGTGAAGAAGGTGTGGGTGGGAGTGAGGTTTCAAGGAGAGTGATGAAGTTTTGGAATAGCTGCTGTAGGGAGTGGTGTTAGGGAATCAATAAGGGATTAATGAAGGATTTCCAAAGACCAGCAACAATCCATTTCAATGTAGACAGCCTGAAATTTTTGTCAGACAAATTCACATGGCTTTGTTACTTCCTCTTGTATCAGACTGAGGGCTCTATGAAGAAATGGAGACAGTTGCTGGTAGGGATAGGAAAGTGTTCCAGAGCACAAATCATAAGATTGAGAGTGTATGCAAAAAACTATAGGATTTGGGGGGGGCCAGAGTTCAAGTAAGTCTTAGTTTCTTTATAACCTCTCTTCAAAACCACATCTTGGGACTGTACTTTGGAGACAATTGCACAGTCTTGGCTCTCCTCTTCATCAGTCTAAGCTATGTGGAACATGTCAGCTGTTTCTGCCTTTGAATTTATCATCTGTTGACTAACCACCTTCACTTCCACTTAGAATCACAAAAGTTGGGGAACTAGAAGGTATCGTGGCAATAATCTAGTCCAACTCTCTGTTCCTCAACCAACAAATAGGTTAAACTGCCATCCAGGGAGGTTAAGAAAGTTGCTCCCACTCACAGAGCTAGTTATCAGTAGAACTTGGTCTAGAATCCACATTGCTCATTTCTTAGCCAAGTGTTCTTTCCAGACCACATTGCTACTTTGCTGCTTTTTCTTGGAGTTTCTCTGAAGCATCTGTAAGAAGAGATCAACCTTCAACCAACTAATGATTGTGAACCCACTGTATGGTTCAGCTATATAAAAGAAGAGCCGTTGTGTTTCATCTCAACCTAAGTTTTGGTCTAGTTAAATTCTATTCAACTAGTAAAGACAATCCTTCAACATGGGAACCTAGGCATTGTAAGTAAGTGTGTGTGTGTGTGTGTGTGTGTGTGTGTGTGTGTGTGTGTGTTTGAGAGAAGGAGAGAAGTAGAGAGGAAAGGAGGGAGAGAGGGAGAAAGGGACAATTACTTTTGTGTTTTATTAACTCCTAACATGGCATAATGTATAGAGGCTCATCCTAGGAGTCAGAAAAACTCCCAAGTTCAAGTAATATATTGTAGCTCTGTCATCATGGGCCAATTACCCTCACAGTGACTCAGACAACTTTCTAAGAATGAATTTTGAAGTCAGAGGACTTGGGTTTAAATCTCAGCTCTATTAATTACCAGTTGTGTGCAGTTAGGCAAGTCACTTTTTCTGGACCACCAACTCACATTCTGACCATGTTCAAACTGCCATTTTCCCATGTTCCAGCCTCCATCCATGAGCTGGAACTCAGCCTCCTGTTCTAGTACCCTGGACTTTCAATTGGTAAACATTCACTTCATCTTGACCAGACCAACCATACCACTTCCCAGTTACCTTCATGCCCTAACCAACCTACCTCCCCTAGCTCTGAGAAAAAGAAAATTAAATCAGCACTACCATACCTGAAAGCGTTGTGTCAATCAATTGTCCTGTGACTGATTCCAACCACCATCCCTTAGACCTGTCTAAAGTACTCTTTCATGGCCCCAGCTCCTTTATATGTGTTTTTTTCCTTTATTAAACTGTAAACTACTTCAGGGCAGGGCCTATTTTCCTTACTTATATTTGCATCTCTAAAGGTTAGTACATTCTAGACACATAGCAGGCACCTAAATGATTTTTCATTCATTCATTCATCAATTCATTTATTCATCCATTTCCTCATATATTAAATGAAATAATTGGACTAGACATCACTATATGACCTCCAAGATGCCCCCTTCTGCTGCCTTCCAGCTCCAAATCTATGATCCCAAGTTAGAGATATGATGTTGACCTGTGTTGATCAAGGGAGTTTTCATACTAAAGTTTCCATACATGGATGAAATCACAGGACAAAAAAAAAATCCCTGAGATTCTGAAAAAACCAAGCAAAACCTCCAATTCTGGAAGTGTTAAACTCATAAGATATACCTCTTTCTGTGGCTTATATGCAATAGATTTTCAAGAAAAAAAATCTTCTTAAATATGCATATAAGTGGCCAAAAGATACGTATTTTAGTCTAAAGAAATCACTAGTTTTTTAAAAAAATATTCTCCTGTTTCCATTTTCACCTAGTCATTTAAATAGTAAGGATGGCTGAAAACAATTTTTATTTATTTTATCTAGTAATGAAAGTAATTCTAACTTCTGTATGGGTCATTGCTTAATATTTTACCAATAGTGATCATATCAAGTAAATAGATAGAAATAGATAATGAAACATCTTTATATAATAGTGACTCAAGGCCCATCCAGATTTCCTGTGGTTGGATAAAGCTCAAAGACTAGGGATATCCTTCTGAAATGGACTGATTGACTCAAATTATTCCAGAATTCTCTTTTTTCATTTAATATTCTAACAAATAAACTTGGGAAGCATTGTAAATCCATATACATTATGACCTCCAAATATATTCTCTCTGGTGTGTGTGTGTGTGTGTGTGTGTGTGTGTGTGTGTGTGTGTGTGTGTGTGTTAGGAGGTTCAGTGGCAGTGTGGTCAAATGGGCAGGGTGGGCCTTTTCTCCCCCACGTCTTCAGATTTGCCAAGATTTGCAAATAGTAGTTGCTTAATAAATGTGCTAAGTGTACTGAATGCTCAAGGCATGCTGAATGGTTCTATGTCATAATCCCTTTGGGAATCTTGGATTCATTAGTTCCTTTATTACATTGCTTCATCTTGGGGCTGCTCTTTGTGCAGCAATGAGCCCTGATGCAAAGATTGTTTTGGATAGAATCTCTTTGTGGTTTCTCTCTCACCTTCTGCAGTTCTGACCAGACAGCACTTTAAAAATCATTTTATGGTTTCATTCCCTTTCCATCATCTTTTTGGATGTCTGGAGAAGGTGTTGACGAAAAGCCAGTTAATTTTGCATTCCCTGCTGTCTCAGGGCTTTGGATTTTTACCAAAGAGGCAGATGATAGGGGTGTCCCATGATCTGATAATTAGCCTTGGTCAGTATAGCTTAAAGATTCTAGGTAAGTAGCTTTTAAGTGGAATATGGGTCATCTCTCCTATGGATTACTGTTCTGCTCACAAAGGGCTTCAGACAAGGGAAAAAGAACAGTATTTGGTAGAGGCAGGACATTTCAATTTTCAGCATTATGTACTTCTAACCTATTGGTGTTGGCCTCTGTGTTACTGAAAACCTTTCTATTTGTACAAGACAACAGAGACTAAAATATTTCATATGTTGATGGCATATGAGCTCTTATTAAATAGCTTATTGAACCATTAACTGTGAAAGCATGAGATTATACCTTCAAAATGTGAGCCTTTGATCCTATAGGACTTCTTTTTTTATTTTTTTATTTTTGGATTGCAATTGGGGTTAAGTGACTTGCTCAAGTTCACATGGCTAGTTTTTTTGTGTGTGTGTGTGTTAAGTGTCTGAGGCTGGATTTGAACTCAGGTTCTCCTGACTTCAGGGCCAGTGCTCTATTCACTGTGCCACCTAGCCACTGATCCTATAGGACTTTATCAAAGACCTGGGCAAATAAGGTCCTCTATGTTCCTGATCATATGAAAAACAATTTAAAAGTGGTTGCTGGTTTTGTTTATTCCCTTTCCTCTCCTCCCATCATAATTCAGTAGACACTAAGTCCCTATCCAGTAGAAATCAAAACGAGGATAAAGATTATGCCAGACTTTAACTCAGTTGGGAGAGGAAATGATAGGATTATGTGTGTGGTGAGGAGAAATGGTCTCTCAGGATCTGAGCTTCTGGGCCTCTTTTGTGGATCAGGGAACAGAATTGAGAAATCCACCCTCAGCTGGTCTGAGGAGATGAGAAAGAATCTGGTATTTTGTTTCTCACATTCAATCCCAGCATCCAAGGTAGAGAAAAGTGACTCTTGCCATTGATTACCTTTGGAGCTTGCAGAACTCTGAAGAGCTGCCTGGGACATCTAATGAGGTAATGAAGAAGAATGGGGGAAATACTCTTCTGTGGCTCATAGTTAAGCTAACCCTTGTTAGTGTCTTTTTTAAGAGCCAAGCAATTCTACCACCAAATAAAATATTTTTCTTTCATCCATGTTGCCATACTACTGACAAGTCTTCACCTCAGAACTCATCATTCAGAAATGTGTAGTTATTTCCAGAGCATGCTTAATACTGTTGGAACAGTGGATTCAGGAAAGGCATCAGAGGCTCTAGCCTGAGCAACTCAATGGGAGGGTTCTCTGTAGCTCTCTGATGGAGAATCTGGCCTGGGAGAGAGCAATATACATACCATATGCCAGATTTGGTCCTCATTCTCTCCTGCATGGCTTACCATCCTCTCCAGCCAAACATGGTTTGTTCACAGCTGGGGACTTGGGTAGCTTGTGCCTCTAGGAGACATAGACATAGGATGACTAAAAATGATCTGTACTCTCAACCACTTGACGGTATTTTTACCGTAAATAAAGAGCCCTAGTTCTGAGCACATTAATCATATGTGCTTAATCCCTTTTTATTGTTTTAAACAGATTTTTCACAGTCCTGGGGCTGGAATGTGAATGTCACTACTGTATATCAGCGATCAGAGACTTGGCTTCTTCAGTGAAGTTGGGAGAAAAACAGCCCTGATAGCCAAGTGAGTTTGCCCAAATCATTAGGCTTTGGAGGGAGTACTAATGCATTCCAATTTCAGGCCGTGCTCTCACCGCTGTTGGCTGGCAGGGTCCTCGGTTATGGCTGCACAGTGTGTAAGAGCAAGGGGAGGCTTCTGCAGATCAGGAATATGGGACTAGGACATATGAAGGCAAATCCATACTCTCTCTAGGATGGAAATTCATGGGGATAGCATCATATACGTGTGATCAGCCTGGCTTTGCTGCTATCCAGTCACGTTAGGGACAGTTTTCCATACCCTTACAGCTTTTCTCAATCTGTACCTACTAAATATCACTCAGGATATTGGAGCTACTTATGAGGGTTTCAAGGAAAGAAATAGCAGTATCACTAAATAGAAAGCATGAATCATTAGTAAGCATTTATTATTCAGTTATTGGTAGCTAAGTGCCATAATGGATAGACCACTGGACTCAGAGTTAGGAAGGCTCCTGAGTTCAAATCCTGCCTCAGATACTTATTTAGCTGTGGGACCCTGGGTGAGTCATTTAATCTCATCTAGAAAATGGGGATAATCTACCTCATAGAGTTTTTGTGAAGATCAAATGAGGTAACATACGTAAAGCTCTTTGGGAAAGTTAAAGCCCTATACAAATGCTTGCCATCACTATTAACACCATTATGAATGTCCTCTCCTATGCACCAAGCACTGTGCTAGGCACTTGGGAATACAGAAACACAGAGGAGAAAATCTATGTCCTCAAGCCATTTACAACCTAACCCATCTCAAGAGGCATTTTTCTGTGCCTTGGATCCGGATCCTTGAACGGAAGGAACAAAAGACAACATTCCTTTTCTCCTCAGACCAGCTGAGAATGTATTTCTCAATCCTATTTTCTAGTCCACCAAAAAAAACAAAACAACAAAAAAACCAACCCTGTGAGACCATCCCTCTTCACTAAACATGTAGTAAAAAAATTTTTTTTTCCACAGAGAAATCTATTAAGTGACTTCAGACAGTCCACTATACCATGATGCCTCTTTGGAATCTTACTTGATGTTGCCAACATTTCCCAAAGCTTTGACTTCTATTTATCAAGGAATGGAGTGAAGTTGGCAGCAGGGGTGGTCTCTTTGTAAAGGATTAGTTCATTTTTTTTTTGGAGGGGGGAGGATGAGGCAATTGGGGTTAAGTGACTTGCCCAAGGTCACACAGCTAGAAAGTGTGTCAAGAGTCTGAAGTCAAATTTGAACTCAGGTCCTCCTGATTCCAGGGCTGGTGCTCTATTCACTGAGCCACCTAGCCACCCCCAATTAGTTCATTTTCAATAACCTGGAACCTCCGCAGCTGAGGAATGCTGAGGGCGTTACACGCATAAGGTTTTATCCTTTACCAGTGGGCACTGCCAGCTGCCTTGTGTTCCAACTCTAGGTGTTCGTTTTGTCAAAACCCAAGCAGAAGAAACAGGCTATTTAAGCTCATGAGCTATAGGTGTGAAAACCTGAGGATCTCCAAATAAGGGAGAAATATACCAAGAGGGCTACAATTTTCTTAATCTAGTTTTAGTCAGATTAAAATCCAATGCATAGGATACTTTCCCCCTTATATTCTAAAGTATTCCAAGTTTAGAATAGTTATTGGGAAAAAAAGAGATTTACTTCAGTCAATATGGCTTTAAAAAATCCATTCCATAAAGTGAGGAATACTTGTTATAAGAGACAGTGAACCTCATGTGATACTCAAATCCACTAGTCAACCCCAAAATACTTAGTGGTCTTCCAGAAATAAAGTCTCCAATTCTAACAATTTTGGACTGTTTCCCTTCTCTATGTTCTCTTTTGCTGACCTTATCAGTGTCTGTAGATTTAAAATGTCCCCCACTCTCCCCCTTCTCTCTGCTCATGTGCCTACCTCCATGGTTCAAGCCCATATCACTTCTCAACTGGACCATATTGCAATAGCTTCCTAATTAATCTTTCTACTCACATTTCTTCTCTCCAACTCCTCTTCCACTCAGATGTAAAGTGATATCCCTTCTTTTGAAAAATCCCATTTTATTTTATTTTCAGTTCCTGATACTCCCTCCCACCCCCCACCCCCCACCTATTGAAAGGCAAGAAATCTGAAACCCATCACAAATATGAAATCATGCAGGACAAATTTCCCCATCAGGCACGTTCAAAGAAAAACAAATAAGGAGAAAAAAAAATCTGCTTTAATCTGCAATCTGCATCCATCAGTTCTCTGTCTGGAATTTTATCCTGAGTCCTCTGCAACTATGGTGGGTCACTGTGCTGATCAGAGTTCTTCAGTCTTTTACAGCTGATTGCCTTTACAATATTACTGTTGCCGTGTGAAAGGTTCTGTCACTTCTCAAAGTGATATTTTCACATCACTCCCCTATTCAATAAATAAATGGCTTTTTGTTGTTACATTTAATCTTAAATTACATTTCAGTTGTGTCTGAAGATATTGGAATGGTTTTCTGTTTCTTTTCTGAGCTTATTTGACAGATGAGGAAACTGAGACAAATAGGGTTAAGTGACTTGCCCAGGGTCACACAACTGTCTGAGGCTAGATTTGAATTCAGGTCTTCCTGACTTCAAGCTTGTTATTCTATCCACTGTGTCACCTAGCTACCCACAAATAAATGCCAGTGATACCCTATTACCCACAGAACCAGATGTAGGCTTCTCTCAGATTTAAAGTCGTTTATCACCTGGTCCTAATCTATCTTCCCAGTCTGATTTATGCTTTGTTACTCTCCATGTCCTCTATGGTCCAGCCAGACTGATCTGCTTGCTATTCCTCACACATGTGATGAACCACCTCCTATCTTTGGGCTTTTGCACAGGTCATGCCCCATGCTTAGAATACACTTTCTCCTTGCCCATACTCTCTCCAATTCCTAGTTTCTTTCAAAGCTCAACTAAAGTATTACCTTCTATTTGAGCTAAATAGATCCCCTCTCTGCTCCACTGTTCATGTCTCCTCCACCCCAATTAACTCATCTTTATTTTATATATATACCTTATATGCAGTCATATATGTGCATGTCCCCTGGTATAGAATGAAAGCACTTTGAGGGCAGAGGCTACTTCACTGTGGCTTTATTTCTTCAGCACCTAGTACAAAGCCTAGCACCCAGTAAGCACTTCATGCAGGATTGTTAATTGATTGATCGATTGGAGTTTAATGGATGTAGTTTAAAGGAAGGCTGGGTTTTGTCAGCGTCCTGACCTCTGATTTGAATTCTAGTTCTGCCACATCCTGCTCACAAGTCTGCCTGGGCTTCTTGACTTCTGTGGTCCTTCCCCATATTCCTCATCTATGATTCGAGAGGGTCAGAAAAAGATGACCTCCTTCCAAATCTAAATGGTTGAGCCTTCACTTTTTTTTTTCCTGAGGGGGGAAGGCAGAGCAATTGGGGTGACTTGCCCAAGGTCACATAGCTAGTAAGTATGTTAACTATCTGAGGCTAGATTTAAACTCAGGTCCTCCTAACTTCAGGCCTGGTGCCCTATTCACTGTGCCACCTACCTGCCCTGAGGCTTCACTTTTTAATATTCTGTTTTTCTATTCCTGACACCCAGCACAGGGCTTTATGTGTAGCCACTGCTTACTAGGTGCCACATGGATTAGAATGGATAGTGGTAGGCCTGTTAGAGAACTCTAAAGTCACCTACTCTTGTTCTATAACAAGAAGAGCAAAGCCTAGAAAAGTCAAATGAGTGGTACAAAATCACGCAAAAAAACTGGTTGACAGAACCCTGGTTAGAACCCTTAAAATGGAAATGCCATAAACGTGTACACATTTAAGGGGCCAGAGAGGTGGCTCACATTCAAATGCAGCCTCAGACACTTGCTAGTCTCTGTATGTCTCAGTTTCCTCATCTGTGAAATGGGGATAACACCAGCATCTACCTCCCAGGGTTGTTGTAAGCCTCAGACAAGATAATATTTGTAAAGGGCTTGGCACAGAGCCTGGTACATAGCAGGCATGGCAGAGATGTTAGCAGTTATGATATAGAAACAATGCATACAAAACACGCACACGTGTACGCGTATACATAGCTTCTGAGTCTTAAAGAAGAAGAAGATGAAAGTAAATCCCATTTGTTCTCAGAGTCCTCTGCCTGTGCTCAAACTACTGAATTATATAACATGTAGTAACCTCTTTTTCCACACTTATTTGTTAGGTCCAGGGATTGTTTCCTCTTGGCAACAGCAAATTGATCATTCTCTAGTTTCCCCAACTCAGAAATTAAGGGTTTTCTTTCTTTTTTTTTTCTTTCTTTCTTTCTTTTTCCCCCCACTTTCTCCCTCTCCTTGCTTGGCAGCATCCTCAATTGAAAACAAACAAGCTGCTAATCAGTGAAAGAAAAAGGAGAGAAAAAAATCTTCAAAAATTGTGTTTAGCCCCATCTGGCCTTAGAAAAACATGGAAATGGGTGATCAACTACATTCTGCAGGATGGCTGACTTTCAAGGGAAACAATATCTGGATATTTCTGTGTCTAGACCACAGAGGAAAAATGCTTCATTGGTGATTAACCCATTCAAAGCAGAGAAGGTCCACATGGCCCTGAAGCACATAAAGGGAGAGAGCGTTCCAAGGGAGACGTGGCCCCATAAGATTCCCATACAGCTGCATGTGGGAGGAGAATCAGGACCAGCTTAGCCACTCTTCTGTACTTTTGAAGTTGAATATAGGATTTTAGTCCCCACGGTTCATTTTTTAATTGAATTTTTGTTAAATGCATGAAGGAAAGAATGAGTAAGACTTTGAGGCTGAGAGATGGGGGAAACGGTTTTAGGGTCTTCCTATATGGCTTATTAGACACGTTAATTCCACCCTCCCCATATACTGTCACACACCTTTTTTCTCCTGTTGCAAAAAGAATTCAGCTTGTGAGGGTCCTTTTGATTAAGTTCATGACTCAATGGCACATTGTCAGAAAAGCAAATTGAGAACAGTATCATCTTGAGTCCACTGGTTTTGGAAGAAGTTCATTTAATTCAACAATTCAATGAGGATTTATTAAGTGCCTACTACATACCAGGTACGATGCTAGATGCCAGGGATACAAAGACAAAAACAAAGTAATCCCTATCCTCGAGAAGCTTATGTTTGATTGGGGTAAACAACATTATGCAAATAAGCAAATGCAAAATACAGAACAACAGAAATGACTATTCACTGACTCTTTGATCATAAACATCAAGCAAGGCACAACATAAAGAAATGCATGCTCACCAGATGTTTTAATTATTGTGATATAGGAGATCCGGTGAGGAATTCAAGTTGAAGAGGATTCTCTGTGGCTAATAAAGGTCTTCCAGATGCTTCTTTTTTAATATCTCATTAATGTTGTTACAAGAAGCCCTAGAACATTTCAGGCCTCTTGGAAACCATTTTGTAAGAGACTGGCCTGGCCATCCACATTTGATAGACCAAATGGATGAAGAACACCTAATGTGCGGATTATGACATGTATTTGAATGGGCAGGCTTATCACAGGCAGAAATATGACTAATGGCATTCCAGAAAGAATGAACGAGATGTACAAAGACAATAAAGAAATAAAGAACGCAGCTTCTGCATACGGTGAAGCAGATAAGACTAGAAAAATAAACTGGGGTCATATTATGAAGGTGTCTATAGAGGCTACATAGTTCAGAGGCAATGGGGAGTCTCTACAGACGCAGAGCTTTGGAATGGCATAGTATGTCCGTGTGAAAGCGTCTAGTCAAATCTAGCTCCCCTGAGGAATATCTAGGAACAATAAATAAGAGTTTCATATGAAACAATATATGCAAAAATAAATGCCACTTAGCTCCTCCATCCCGGCATAAAGGATAGCAAAAGAATGTCACCTAAAGAAGGGATTGTGGCAAGTGTTGAGGACTTCTGGTGTATTAATGTAAGAAGAACTAAGGTTAGCACAACGAGCCAGATGCCCCATGGGACTGAGCTAAGGCTCATACATTCTGATGCTTGGTTCCCAGGGCTAATGTTTGAAGCCATGGACCTCTGATTGTACAAGGAAATAAATAGGATCAGTGCACCTGGAGTCTAAGGAAGCCCTAGGAGACTATCCTAAAATGAGAACCATTTCCCATCAGGCTGTTCTAGGGGCCGAGGTCTGGGCAGAACTCTAGTTATGCATAGTTAGTATAGGTATATATAATGTTTTCTTTATAATCCTATTAATTTTATTTTATGCATTTCAAAGTACCATTCTGAGGAGGGGCCCATAGACTTTACCAGACTGCTAAAGGAGTCCTTCTCTCTCCCACTCTCTCTCTTTCTCTCTCTCTCTCTCTCTCTCACATACACACACATACACACACACACACACACACACACACACACACACACACAAGTGAATGCATAAGGAAATAGATAAGACAAACTCAAGGAGGGTTGAGAGCACTGTTGCAATACATCACCCACCTCTCAGCCATAAGCCAGGAGTTGCTGGGTCAGATCTTCCTGGTCCAAAGTAGGCTTCTACCCAGACCCTGTAAGACATGGGCTTTTGGATTGCAGAGTAGATAAGATCTAGCCCTGAAGAAACCTCATTCCATTCTGAGGCTAGCAGGACACAGAATCCGGTCCCATCCAAAAGTGGTAAAGGGGTCAGATTTTAGTCTTGACACAAAGTCCTAATCTGTAAACTGAAGTTGTAGACATGAACAAATATAAAAGAAAAGAAAAAACACAAAGCTTTTACAATGAAAAACTACTATTGATGAAAAGAATCCAAAGATAAAAATCCCAGAGGAAAGAAATAACTGAAATAATCATAAGTAAAAGCTCACCAAAAGAATGGATTGAACACAGTAGATAGAAGAAATGAAGAAAAAGCTATAACAAGATAAAAACAAAATTAGAACATTTGGAAAGAGAATAAACACAAGAAAGAGCCCAAAGTGGTCAGCTTTAACAAATACTTGACATCCTAAAAAGATAGAATGGAGCAAACAGAACTCAATGATTCAATGAGGTAATAAGACTATTACAACAAATTCAAAAGACCAAATTATTCTAAGAACAAATTGAATATCTATTATTCAAAATAACTGATCTGGAAAGTAGGATAAGGAGAGATAGTTAAGAAGCATTGGTTTCCCTGAAAATAAGGAACAAACAAAAACCTCTTGTGTATCATATTTCAAGAAATAGTAAAAGAAGATTTCTTAGAACCATGAGAGTAGTCAGAGGAAAAGTGAAAATAGCAAGAATTTATGTTACCTCCTGAAAGAAAACTCAAATCCAACACAATTCGTAAATGTCATAACCAAAATCCAGAAGTTTTCATGTAAAAAAAATTTTTTTGCAAGTTTCTAGGAAGAGATCAAGAGGTCAAAGAACCACAGTCAGGTTCATGTAAGACAGTAGCTATTACCGTAGAGGAAATCTTGGAATACACTATACCAAAAGGCAAAAAACAAACCAAGGCTTACAGACATATACAAATTAATGTAGAAACACATTTAAAATAAAAGATAACTAAGTAGAGACAAGCAAAGAGAAGAAGGAAGTTTAAGATAGTAGATTTGACAAGAGAAGAGTAACAAACAAAATGAATTTCAACTATAGAGAATAGATTGTTAAAGGAGGATTAAAAGGAGAGAAAAAAAGATCAAGGTCTGGGCTGAGTGAAGAGAGAAAGGACAAAGTACTTAACACTGTACTTACACGTTACTGGCATTGATTTGAATTCCTTTCTTTAACCACCTCCTTTTACTTTGTAAAAAGAGAAACGTGAATGAAAAAAAGGAAATGTCATAATAAAATAGGATGGAGGAAAAATACTCCTAATAATCATAACCATGAGTTTAAATGGGATGAATTCTCTCATAAAATGTGAGAATGGTATGCTGGATTATAAAAAGAAAATCCAGAAATATGTCATTTATAAAGAATGAATCCACATTCATGCATAAATATTAATATAAGCATATGATAAGAGGTTGGAGTAGAATCTTTTATGTTACAAGTGAGACCATGAAACAGGGGTGACAATAATGGTCTCAGAAAATGGAACAATAAAGATAGAAATAATCAAAAGATAGAAGCAGAGAAACTACAATATGCTTACAAAGACATATGAAGGGGGTAGCTAGGTGGCACAGTGAATAGACCACTGGCCCTGGAGGGCCTGAGTTCAAATTCGGCCTCAAACACTTGACAGTTAACTAGCTGTGTGACCTTGGACAAGTCACTTAACCCCAATTGCCTGCCTTCCCCCCTCCAAAAAAAACACCAAAAACCTAACATATATGAAGGCCTTTATACAGGCTAACTTAAGAAATTTCAATATTTTGTAAATACACACACACACACACACACACACACAATGATAAAATATCTAAGTAGCTTTAAAAAGTTAATAAAACCACAAGGAAAAATAAAAATCAAAACAATAATTTTTGAGGGACATTAACATGCTCTTTTCAGACTTGGAGAAATCTAATAAAAAGATTGAAAAGCAGTCAAAGATTTGAATAGAATTTTTGAGTAGCTAGATATGATAGACCTTTGATGATTACTGATTGGGAATTATAAAAAGCATACTTATTTTTTCAGTTTTACGAAGTATTTTTCCAAAAAAAATACTAAACATTAAAAATAAAAGCAGAGATATGCAGCAAATATTATCCTAATGACAACACAATAAATCCAAGAACAAGATTATTTGTACTTGATAACTGGAACAGATTAGGTGAAAACTGAATAGAAATGATCAAGCCTGGTAGTATGATGTTTGATTAACCAGGAACACTACCAGGTTAAGGACTCAATGAAATTAATACATAAAACCAAGATTTATTTTTAAAAGATAACAAAATAGTTAATACACTAGGTAATTTGAGCCAAAAACAAGAGGAAAGCAAAGTTCCTGACACCAAAAAATGAAAGAGAAAAATTAATAATAGATAGGAAATTTTAAAAATTGTTAGAAACTATTTTGTTCAATTATATTGTAACAAAACTGGCAACTTAAAACAAACAGATGAATATGTATCTTATAACAACATATCTATATTTATAGAAGAAATAAATAATTGAAATAAACTTGTTCCAGAAAAAGAAATTACCTCAGTCACAAATGAATTTTCAAAGGAAAAAAAAAGGCCTAGAGGAGATGAAAAGTGAATTCTATTAAACAATTTTAAAAAATTAATTCTAATACTAAAGTGTTTGCAAAACTAGAGAAAGAAAGAATCCTACCAAACTCCTTCTATGAGATAAATATTTTATTTCTATGTAAATCAGAAATAAAGTAGAAAAAATACTATCGAACAACATCTCTAATTTTGAAGCAAAATATTGAATAAAATA
>CM053582.1:328603839-328626732 GCA_028627135.1 Pseudochirops cupreus | reverse complement strand
AACAATAACAATCACCAAATTTGATAAATAGATGCAGAAAAAGCTTTTGAAAAAAATCTAAAATTCACTCATATGTATTTAAAAAACTCTGAATCAGAGGAATAAATGGACCTTTCCTTAATGTGATGACTAATACTTATTGAATCCAATAGCTTAAAATTGTGGTATGTTAATATAATGGGATTTTATTGTGTCATAAGAAATGATGTATATGATGGATTCAGAGAAATATGGAAAGAATTGTATAAACTGATGCAGAGTGCAATGAACTGAAACAGAACAATTTATTAGAGGACCACAATAATCAAGTGAAGGAAACACTTTTGAAAGACTTCAGAACTCTGACCACAGCAGCAACCAATCATGACTTCAAAGACTGAGGATGAAATATGCTTCCACCTTTTGGCAGAGTGGTGATGGATTAGAGGAATGGAATGAGACACACATTCTCAGACATGACCAATGTGTTCATTTGTTTTGCTTGACTACATTTTTTACAAGGGAAGGTTTCTACTGGGGAAAGGGATTAGTGGTTAGTGACAGACATAAAAAAAGAAACATCAATAAAACATTTTAGATGAAAAAAGAAGTGCACAAATAGAATGATTTTGTTACTATTTTTAAAGTTTAATAGATTTATTTAAAGAAAAAACCATAATAGAAACTTGTAGTCTTTTTTTTTTAACCATCCTCTTTTTTTTATCTCTTGAAGTGTTTCTTCATGGTTGTTAAATTCACAATGAAAAAGATTTTTTTAAAAGATTTATCTCCAAGTTCTCCTCCTACCTGTTTGACTATTCCTTCTTATTTTACTTTGTTGGGTCTTTATTCAGGTCTCTTCTGTCTATATATTATTTTTCTTGGTGATCTCTTCAGCTGCTGAGGATTCAACTGTAATCTTTATTCAGATAATCCTCAGGTCTCTTTGTAAATCCTTGGGTTCTCTCCAATTATGCATGTCCAACTGTCTGTTGGACAATTTGAACATACACCGCTAAGTAGACACAAATTATTTACAAAATAATGCAAAGTGGTTTCAAAACAGAGGAGATATTAAGAAGTCAGAGAGACCAAAAGAGATAACACGGAGGAAGGTGCTTCTGAGCTAGGTTTTGAAGGAAGCTAAGAGGTGAAGGTGAGGAGGCAGGGGGTTGTCTTCAAGACAGGGAGAGAGAGTCTATGCAAAAATGCAAAGGTGGGCTGGAGACTAATTGACTAGAATTCAATAGTAGATGTGGAATGTATACTAGCTGACTACTCTGATTGTATCAGTCTGTATGCAGAGAGATAAGGTGAGATAAGAATGGAAATGTAAGAGGGAACCATAGGGCTTTAAATTCCAGGTTGAGGATTATGTATTTTATCCTAGAGGCAAAAGGAAGCCAGAGAAGATTTTTGAGTAGAGGAATAACATGATCAGATCTGTGATTTAGAAACACCAGTTAATTAGACAACTGTCTGGAGGCTGAGATTGAAGACAAACGAGCAGAATCTGGAGCTCAGGAGATCCGTTAAGAAGTTCTTACACTACTTTAGGTAAGAAATGTTGTAAGCCTTACCTGAAGGCTATTTTAAGTAGAGGGGAAAAGTTGTATGCAAAGAAAGTGCATGGAGATAAAATCAATTGGCAACTGGTTGGGCAGTGAAGGGAGCAAAGGAGAGAAAGGTGTCAAGAAAGACTGCAAAGTTCTAAACCTGGGTTACTGGGAGGATGGCGGTGTCAGCAAGAGAGATAGGGGAGTTTGGAAGAGAGATGCATTTGGAGAGAATTTGAATGTACCTAGGAGAAACAGGGTCTAAAATAAGAATACATTGTAAATAGTTATCCAGTTTTCCTATATTTACATATATTTGCCTCTAAAAAACAACTTGCAGATTTTCCAATCATGCTTACAATCAGTTATTAAAGATTAAAGGCTGAAAACTGCTGAAGGACTTTATGCAAAGTCTGCATGTAGAGTAGGAGATGCCCTTTTAAAGAGACCGATAAGTTAATGCAAAAGAATGAATAATTCTGATGACTGCATAATACCAAATTGTCTCACTGGAACTCTTCCATCCAGCTTTGGACTTTTGAGTGTGGCAGAGATGTGGGCTGCTGATAAACATTAGCAACAGACTGGCTAGGTGCACGTACGCTGAGAAGAGAAGGGCTCTTGGGAGGGCAGAGACTTGGGACCCACCACCATTTTAAGAGATAGATCAGTAAATAGCAACACACCTCAAATAATGGCTGCAATGACAATCCAGTTTTGGAAGAGGGAGAACCACTGACCATAAAAATTGTCTTTTCAGTAATCACAGTTGATAATACCATAGTATTAGAATTTTAGGTGGAAAGGAAGGGAAGGGAATGTGTATTTTTTAAGTACCTACTATGTTTCATGGCCAGGTAGTTTGTGCAACAGATAGAGCACTGGGCTGGAGTCAGGAAGACTCATCTTCCCGAGTTCAAATCCAGTCTCAGACACGTATTAGCTGTATGACCCTGGGCAAGTCACTTAACCCTCTTTGCCTCAGTTTCTTCATCTGTAAAACGAGCTGGAAAGGGAAATGGCAAACCATTCCAGTATCTTTGCCAAGAGAACCTCAAAGGAGGTTGGATATGACTGAAAAATAACTATGTTTCAGTCACTGAACGGAGCCCTTTACAATTTGATCCTCACAACTCTGGGAGGTAGGTGCTATCGTTACTATTATTGTCACTATTTTTCAGTTGATAAAATTTAGGCATACAGAGGCCACCTACTTGCTCAAGGTTATGCAGCTAATAAGTGTCTGAGGCTAGATTTGAACTCAGGTCTTCCTGACTCTATGCCCAGGGCTCTATTCACTGTGCCAGAGATTGGACCTAGGCAGGAAGTGAAAGGCTAGGAAGTAGAAAGCACACAAAATGTGGAGAGACAAAGTATGATGGAACCCTGAGGAGATACAGGGAGAGGGATGAGGAATCTCTGGGTCTGAGGCAGAGAGCAGGGATATAACTAGGAGAGGGAAAGTGGGGTTTTTAAATCAGAATATTGAAATTTAGAGGATGCTACAGGCTTTTAATCCTCCCGCAATACTCATAGACAATTGAGTTTAGAACATAATTAGCAAGAATAATTAGCCCAAATTAGAAATTACCAAAGGATCTGCTTGTTTCTCTCTGTAGCCACACCCTAATTGAGCTCTTTCTTTTTCCTACTTCAGTTCCATTGATCCCATCTCCTAAGCCAGGGGTGGGGAACCTGGTCCTTGAGGCCACACGTGGCCCTCTAGCTCCACAAGTGTGGCCCTTTTGTTCTGTGAAGTTTAGATTTAGTCAGAGGGTTACCCTTGAGGACTTAAAAGCAGTGGTTCTCAACCTTCCTAATGCCACGACCCTTTAATATTCGTATGTGGGTGTATCTGCATGTGGGCAGACCTGCCTGGAGACAGATAGAGGAGTGGTGTCTTGGTTCCTAAGACCATCGGAAATATGTGTTTTCTAATGGTCTTAGGCGACCCCTGTGAAAGGGTCATTGGACCCCCAAAGGGATTGCGACCCACAGGTTGAGAATCACTGCTCTAATACATTTTCCTTCAGCTAATCAATGATGAATTTTTATAGTGAAGATTTTTAGAAAATAAATTACAAGATGCACTTCAGGAGAACATGTCTAGAAGAATAAGCATTTTAAACAAAGGGTAGATCAAGTTACAAACAGTGCTAAGAGTACAGCTGATCTTACATTTCATTTTTGTCCTTGTACTTCAAAGACTGACAGTTTTGCCCATGTGAGTACTTTCTCATTGTAAACTGTGACCCCTTCTATGCTTTGATGAATTTCATGAATTTTCAAGTCTTCATGAATTTCTGTGGCCAGAAAGGTCATCTCCTGTTAGCCAACTTTGTGCTTATGAGAAGTCACATTTCCCTAACAAGAAACAAGACAGTATGCTACTAATAAAATGATTGCACCATGAATAATGTATGGCTAATCATTATTGGGTATGCATCCCAAAAAGATCAAAGAAAAAGGAAAAGGAACCATATGTACAAATATATTTATAGTAGTTCTTTTGGTGGTGGCAAAGAATTAGAAAATGAGGGGGGTGCTCATCAACTGGGGGAGTAGGATACTGCTATGCTGTAAGAGATGATAAAAGGTATGGCTTCAGAAAAACCTAGGAAGACCTATATGAACTGATGTGGAATGAAGTGAGTAGAACCAGGACATCACTGTACAAGGAACAGCAATAATGTGCTAATGATCAACTTAACTCCTCTGATCAATAAAATGATACAAGATAGTTTGTTTCAAAGGATTTATGATGAAAACTTCCATCTGCCTGCAGAGAGAGAACTGACGAACTCTGAGTGCAATTGAAATACATATATATATATATATATATATACACATATACGTATACATTGCTTGCCTTCTCAGTTGAGTGGGAGAGGGGTTGGAGAGTCTGAAACTCAAAATTTAAAAAAAAAAGTTTAAAATAAATAAATAACAAATTCTGCAAAAAAATTTGTAAACTTATTTGGTGAACATGTTACCTACTCACTCTCTTATATAAAAATGTGTGTATGTATGTATGTACATTAAATTTACGAACAGGTAATGTGCCCAAAATTTATTTGCAGGCTATTTACTTAGAGCTTGGAACTCTTGCATTTATAGAATCAATGTTATTAATGATAACCAACTACCCAGGCTCACCCATAAAAGCTTATTTAATCTGAAATGGACCTGAAGTATATATGTTATCATATTAATTTCCCACATTTATAAAGCTCTTTAAATTTTACAAAACACATCGCATCCACTATTTCCCTTGATCTTCACACAATGACCCTGTGAGAAAGGTGCTCTTATTATCATCTACATTTTACAGATGAGGAAAGAGAAGTTAAGTGACTTGCCCAGGGTCATCTAGTTAATGTCTGAATTAGGATTTAAACCCAAGTCTTCCTGACACGAGTGCTCTATACACTGCGCCTTGGTAAGAAGAACTCTACTTAGATAGTAGCCTAGCCACTTACTAGCTATATAAACTGAGAGGCAAAATTTTTAAATCACTCCGTGCCTCAGTTTCTCTATATGCAAAATGAAGATAATAATATTGACCGTATAACCTCACAGAATTGTGTGAGAATCAACAAGGTAACTTGTAAAATACTTTGCGAACTTTAAAATGTAAACATTAGTTGTAATTTAATTATAACTAATAATCATTTGTTGTTATAGCCAACATGTATAATTTTACCTAATGACCATCCTTCTACTGAAAGAAAGTTATTCTTAGGAGAAGGTGAATTCTAGGTTCTGACTTAGGGGAAGGGAATAAGCACTTATTAAGCACCAACTATATGCCAGGCATAGGCTAAGGACTTAACAAATGTTCTCACAAAAACACGGGGAGGTAGGTGCTATTATTATCTCTACTTTATAGTTGAGGAAACTTGGATTCTTTGTATGATGAGTACCTATGATACCTATGAGAACGTAAGAGATACAAATGATCCATATTATGAGTATATTTATATGATTTGTACATAAGTCAATGACTGCCTGTAAATAGAATTAGAATAGATGACAGATATTTGATGGATTGATTGAGAGGATGCTGAGGTAGGAGCAGAAAGAACAAATGGGAAACTGATGGTCAAGGATGGATGATTCATAGAGCAAATTCTTAACTGAAGTCAGAATAGTGTTGCCTGAGGCAAAGACTAATCACTGAGGGGAATGGAGTCAGGGATGGAGATTGACCAGGAAGACTAAACAAAGGAACTGGACAGAAGGGGAAAAGTTGATAGCAGAGGGGCTATATGTCCGCCCAAGAAAAGAAAGCTGTTTCTGGACACAGAAACATTACCTCTCAAAATTAATCTCATCCATACTCTTTATATATGCATGCCAAAGTCTGAATAAAGCCCATTCTATAGAAAACAATAGCGGATGAAGTCAACAGTCAGCCTACTAAACCCAGTAAACACCAAGCTTTTATTTTTATTCTCAAATATCATCTGGTCTTAGATCTTTGAAGAAATGTGTTTGAATCCAAAGTTGGCTCCCACTGTTTTTAACTCCTAAGTCAGATTCAACATGCCAAAAATCAGACTGCCGCTGAATAAAACCAACCTATCCAAATACGATTTATAACATCTGATCCAAAATAACTAACTAAAAAGTAAAACCCTTTAAAATCCCAGTCATACAGAGAGACTTGAAATGCAACTTCTCTTCTTTACTTATCATTCCAAAAGCAATTATTCCTTAATGGAAAATTTACTATACCACTCCCCTTCCCATTCTGAGTTGAGATTCTCTCAGTGTGGTGTATTTCTTCAGCCCTGCCTTCCCTTGGAAACAAAAGGCCTTTTTGTCCTCCCCAAGTACCCCTGACTTCTCCTTTCTGGAAATAAGAACAAACACCTCAAATTTCTACAGTGCAGGGATGCTGTGTAAATGACCCGTGTGTGTAAGATGCAGATGATTTTATGCCACATTGTAGGGAAAGGGACATGAATCCACGGTAGTGACATTTTGGTAGAAGACCAAGACCCTCCCAATGGCCTAGACTAATCTACTCCTCTATGGAAGGAACTGAAGAAAGACCACAGAACTTCAGAATTGGAAATGACCTCAGAAGCCATCCAATCCAACCTATCCCTCCTAGCCCCACAAACAATTCCCACTACAATGTCCTGGATAGATGGTCATCCAGTTTCTCCTGGAAGGCCTCCAATGAGAAGGGGCTGGTGCCAAATCATCCCATAAACCATCTTTTCTGATCTCAGGGGTACATTTTGTTGTTGTTGTTGGGTCGTTTCAGTTGTGTCTGGCTCTTCATGACCCCTTTTGGGGTTTTCTTGGCAGAGATCCTGAAGTGGGTTTGCCACTTCCTTCTCCAGCTCATTTTACAGATAAGGAAATTAAGGCAAACAGAGTTAAGTGACTTGTCCAGGATCACACAGTTAATAAGTGTCTGAGGCCATATTTGAACTCAGGGAGTTAGTCTTTCTGGCTTCAGGCCTGGCACTCTACTCACTGTGCCACTTGTATTTATTTCTTGGCAAAGCTAGATGGCACAGTGGATATAGTTCTAGGCTTAGAATAAGAAGACTTGTGTTCAAATTTTGCCTCAGACATTTATTAGATATATGACCCTGGCCAATTGACCCATAATAATTGATTAAATGCTTGCTATGTACCAGGCAATAAGATAAGGGTCTGGGATTTAAAAAAAAAAAAAAGAGGCAAAATACAATCCCTGTCCTCAATCTAATGGGGTGATACAGCATGCAGATGACCAGGTTATTTAACCTGTCAGCCTCAGTTTCCTCATTTGTTAAAAGGGCAGGGGGTGGGGCTGGACTCAGTGGCCTCTATATTTTTTTCCTGCTCTAAATATATTTTTCTTTGATCCAATGATTCTACCCATTGTTGGTCAGGGAGCAAGTCTAATCTCTGTTGTATATGATAACTCCTCAAATACATGAAGAGAACTATTATGACCCTGCTCCCCACCCCATCTTGAGAAGCACCTTCTGCATGCATGGCCTAGGGTGGCCCCTCAGTGGGGCATCTACCATACCCTGTCAGGATGGTGAAACCCAACCCCTACAATCTGCTAGAGAAGCATGTTGTTCTTCTGCAAAATATAAGTCTGTTGATTGTTGATTCATTGGCAATTAATTCATTCACACGGGTTCAGTTATCATCTTTATGTAAATGACATAATCTATATCTAATTGAGTATATGCTGCAAATCAGTCTTTTTTCCTGTCCATATTCTCTTTATGATCTTATCAGCTCCCATGGATTCAACCATCACACTTCTATGCAGACATTTCCTAAATATCTCTCCAGCTCATTTCTCTCCTGATTTCCAGTTTCATGTCACCATATTGCTATTGTATATCTACAACTGACATCTCAAATTCAACAGGTTGAAAACGAAATTCACTATCTCACTCCTCCCCCTACCTGAACCCACTTTTATAAAAAAATATATTTTATTGTTTCTAATCAGCAAAATCTGCCTTTATACATGCCTACTCCAATATCTACCCATCCCACTTGAAATTTAAAGGAAAATAAGCATCTTGCAAACATGTACAGTCAGTCAAAACCAATTTCCACATTGGCCATTTCTGAAAAAATTGTTTGGCTCCTTCTGCTGAGCTCTTTGCTTCTTTATCAGGAGATCAGTATCGCATTTTATCATTAGTCGTCTGGAATCGTGGTTGGTGGTTACTCTGATAAGAGTTACTAATTCTTTCAAAGTTGTTTGCATTTAGCATATTTCTGTCATTATATTTCATCATTGCATTCACTTGGTTCTGGTCACTTCATTCTATAATTAGTTCATATAGGTCTTTTAGGGTCCTCTGAAACCATTTCTTTAATAAGTTCTTACAACATTCAAGCATCACAATACATTTACATACCATAATTTGTTTATCCATTCCCCACGTTAGGGGCATCCTCTCAGATTTTCATTCTTTGGTGGATAAAAGAATTATAAAAGAACTATAAAAATTTTTGTATGTACTTAGTTTTGCTTCATTCCCTTAATCTATATTCGTTATAATTCTCCTTCCCCTTTCTGTCCTGTTTATCTGTTGAATGAAAAGTATTTCTTCACCCATCTCTGCATGTGTGTGTGTGTGTGTGTGTGTGTGTGTATTCTTCCTTCCTTTTTAGTCAGTTCAGATAAGAGTAAGGTTGAGGTGTTACCTACTCCCTGTATCCTTGCTTGTATGAATGTCTCCTTGTCCACCCTGATTAAGTGAAATAGTTTCTTCTGACTTTCCTTTCCCTCTCTCCACAGTATATTCATTGCTCTTCTTTCTATTCTTCTCTTAAGATCATTAAGATATAACAGAACTACTACTAGTTCTTGTCTAGTTAGAGCCCCAGTAGGACCCCTGATGATTAGTGGGCTCAAAGGCGACACACGTATGATCTTCCCATATTTGAATGCAAGCAGTTATCTTTGTTTAGTTCTTTATGCATTCATCCACGTTTAACTTTTTGTGTTTCTCTTAACTCCTGTGTTTGAATTTTAAAGTTTCTACATAACTTTGGTCTTTTCTTTTTTAAGCTTTTATTTAGTATTTTATTTTTCCCCCATATAAAAGTACAAAAAGGTAATATTTGTTTTTGAAACTTTCAGTTCCAAATTCTTTCCCTTCCTCCCTCCCCATCACGTCTTCCCATTGAGAAGTCAAACAATTTCATATAGATTATACATGTGTAGTCATGCAAAGATATTCATAATAGTCATGTTGAGAAAGAAAAGAGACAAGGAAAAAATCTCAAGAAAAATGAAGTTTAAAAAATTATGCTTCAATCTCAGATACAATCTCAGTTCTTTCTCTGTGGATAGGTAGCATTTTTCATCATAAGCCCTCCAGAATTGTTTTGGATCATTGTATTGCAGAGAATAGTTATGTTATTCATAACTGATCATCTTACAATATTGCTGTTACTTTGTACACAGTATTTCACTTTTAAATCAGCTCATGAAAGGCTTTCCAGGTTTTTCTGAGAGCCACCGATTCATCATTTCTTATAGTACAATTCTATCACAATCACATACCACCACTTGTTCAGCCATTCTCCAATTGATGGGCAACCTCTCAACTTCTAATTCTTTATCCCCAGAAGAGAGCTACTATCAATATTTTTATACATATAGGTCCTTTTCCTGTTTTGTTTTGTATCTCTTTTGGGATACAGACCTAGCAGTGGTATTGCTAGGTCAAAGGGTATGCATGGTTTTATAGCCCTTTGGGCATAGTTACAAATTGCTCTACGGAATGGTTGAATCAATTCACAAATCCACCAATAGTGCATTAACATCTCATTTTCCCCACATCTCCTCCACCATTTGTCATTTATCTTTTCTGTCCTATTAACCAGGCAAATGGGTATGAAGTAGTACCTCATAATTGTTTTAATTTACATTTCTCCAATCAATAGTGAAGTTAGAGTATTTTTTCATGTGACTATAGATAGCTTTGATTGCTTCATCTGAAAACTGATTATATCCTTTTATCATTTATCAATTGGGGAATGGCTCTTATTCTTATAAATTCAACTAAGTTCTCTAAATGTTTGAGAAATGAGGCCTTTATGAGAGAAACTTGCTTCAATTTTTTTTTCACAAATACTATTGCTAACTATTGCTTCCCTCCATCCTATTCCCCCACTCCATTTATTCTATTTTCTCTCCCCTTTCACTCTGTCCCTCCTCAAAAGTGTTTTGCTTCTGACTACCCCCTTCCGCAATCTATCCTCCTTTCTATCACCGCCCCCCTTCTCTTACCCTCCTACTTTCCTGTAGGGTAAGCTAAATTTCTTTACCCAATTGACTGTGCATGTTATTGCCTCTTTGAACCAGTTCTGATAAGAGCAAAGTTCATTAACCCCACCCCCCCACCTCTTTCTTCTTCCCTTCTACTGCAAAAACTTTTTCTTACCTTTTTTATGTGGGATAATTTACCCCATTTTATCTCTCCCTTTCTCTTTCTCCCAGTACATTCCTCTCTCATCCCTTAATTTTTTTAGATATCATACCTTGATATTAATCTGTGCCCTTTGTCTATATATACTCCTTCTAACTACCCTAAGAAATGTCTTATGAGTTACAAACATCAACTTTCATGTAGGAATGTAAACAGTTTAACTCTATTAAGTCACTTATGATTTCTCTTTCCGGTTTACCTTTCCATGCCTGTCTTGAGTCTTGTATCTGAAAGTCAAAGTTTCTATTTAGCTCTAGCATTTTCTCAAGAATGCTTGCAAGTCCTCTATCTTATTGAATGTACATTTTTCCCCTGAAGGATTATACTCAGTTTCTCTGCGTAGGTGATTTCTTGGTTGTAATCCTAGTTCCTTTGCCCTCTGGAATTATCATATTCTAAGCTCTCCAATCCTTTAATGTAGAAGCTGTTAAATTGTTTGTTATCCTGCCTGTGGCTCCCTGGTGCTTGAATTGTTTCTTTATGGCTGCTTGCAATGTTTTCTCTTTCACCTGGGAACTCTGGAATTTGGCTGTAATATTCCTGGCAGTTTTCAGCTTGAGATCTCTTTCAGGAGGTGATAGGTGAATTCTTTCAATTTCTATTTTATCCTCTGGTTCTAGAATGTTAGGGCAGTTTTCCTTGATAATTTCTTAAAAGATGATATCTAGGCTCTTTTTTTTTATCATGACTTTCAGGTAGTCAAATAACTTTTAAATTATCTCTCCTGAATCTATTTCCCAGGTCAATTTTTTTTCCAGTGAGATATTTCACATTGCCTTCTCTTTTTTTATTCTTTTGGTCCTGTTTTATTGTTTCTTGATTTCTCATAAATTCATTAGCTTCCATTTGCTCCATTATAATTTTCAAGGATTTTTTTTCTGAGCTTTTGGACCTCCTTTTCCGTCTGATCAATTCTGCTTTTTAAGACATTGTTCTCTCCATTGACTTTTTGGACCTCTTTTACCATTTGGCCTTGTCTATTTTTTAAGGCGTTATTTTCTTCAGTGTTTTTTTTGTTTCTCCTTTACCAAGCTACCATGTTTTTCATGATTTTCTAGCATCACTCTGATTTAACTTCCCAATTTTTATTCTACCTCTCTTAATTGATTTTCAGAATCCTTTTGGAGCTCTTCCATGGCCTGAGATCAATTCATATTTTTCTTAGAGGCTTTAGATGTAGGAGCTTTGAGTTGGTTGTATTCTTCTGTGTATGTGGTTTGATCTTCCTTGTCACCATAGTAACTTTCAATAGTCAGAGTTTTTTTTTTTCCTGTTGTTTGCTCATTTCCCTAGCTTATTAGTTGACTTTTAAATCTTTGTTAAAGTAGGGCTCTGCTTCCAGGGTGGAGGACATACTTTCCCAAGTTTCAGGGGTATTGGGTAGCTGTTTTTAGGGATACTTCTAGGGACTTGTCAGTTTTCAGTCCTTCCAAGGTGGTATGGTCTAAGGAGAGGTGCTTACTAGCCCATGCTCTGGTTTGTGAGTAGCCACAATCACTCTGTTCTGTCCTGGAACTGTGAGGAGGATTCCCCCTCCACTATGGCTACAAGCTCTGTAATGCTAGTGCTCCTCTTCACCCTGGGACTGCCACACAGGACCCAGATCTGAGTATGGGCAAAGTATCAGAGTCCCTGCCTCAGTGCTAGCAAAAAGACTTCTGTAATCTCTTTCTGACCAGGTATTCGAGCCTGTTACCATCTGTGGGCTGAGAGCTCGAGAAGCAGCAGCTGCTGCCGCTGTTGCTGCTACTGTCACCACCACTACCCCCACTGCTCATTCAGTCACTCCCAATGCCTGCTCCGGGTTTGTTGGGTCTGAGGCTATGCTGGTATGGTTTGTGCTGGACTGTGCTCCATTCTCACCCAGGTGCGTTCCTGCTGACTTTCTAAGTCGTCTTTGGAGCCTTTTAGGCTGAGAGGTCTGGAAGTTGCCACTTCTGTGAGTGATTCAACTTCCTGGAGGCCTGCTCCAGCTTTGCTGGGGCCAGGTCTTTGTAGGCATGATCTGTGTTGAACTGCGTTCCCCTCTCCCTGTTGCAACGGACCTTTCCTGCTGACCTTCCAAGTTATCTTGGGCTGGAAATTTGTTTTGCTACATCTTTTTGTGGGCCCTGCTGCTCTAGAATTTGTTTGGACTCATTTTTTAAAGATACTTGGAGGGGTTTGGGAGAGAGTTCAGGTGAGTCCCTGCCTTTACTCTGCCATCTTCGCTTTGCTCCTATAGGTCTGGTCTTTTCACCAGGAATATTTGGATGTCCTCTATTTAATTAAAGGTCTATCTTCCCTACCCCCACCCCAATCATTATATTTAGTTTTTCAAGGGAAGTTATTCCCTTTTAAGTAAGCCTATATCCCTTGAATATTATATCCCCATCTTCTCTACTCCTTTATAATTGTGGCTGCTAAATCATGTGTGATCCTGACTTTGACTCCTTGGAATTTTAATTCTTTCTTGCTGCTTGCAGGTTGGTTGTTTTTTTTTTTAAATCTCATTTGACCTAGAAAACCTGGCTTTCAGCTATGATATTCATGGAAGTCTTCATTTTGGGGTTTCAGGAGGTGAACACAGTAGATTCTTTCTATTTCCACTTTGCCCTCTGGTTCTAAGAGATCTGGGCAGTTTGCTTTTAAAATTTCTTGAAATATGATGTCTAGGATCTTGTTTTGGTCATGGCCCTCAGAGAGTTCAGTGATTCTCTTCAATCTGTTTTCCAGGTGAATTGTTTTTCTGAGATACATTGCATTTTCTTCTATTTTTTTCAGTCTTTCGACTTTGTTTTACTATTTTTTTGCTGCTCATGAAGTCACTGACTTCTCTTTAGTTGGTTCAAATTTTCAAGGAGCTTGTTGCTTGGGTAAGGTTTTGTACCTCTTATACCAAGCTGTTAATTCCTTTCTAATTCTTTCTTACATAGCTCTCGTTTCTTTTTTTTTTTAAACTGAAAACAGTTTCTGTTTTTATTTTCAAAATCAAATGTCACAACAGGCCATGGACATGTATTTATTTTTAAAATGCAGCAGTTGTATTTATAGATCAGAGGTTTCCTTGAATTTGGTCCATCTCTCAGCACAGTGAGCTGATGTCTTAAAAAGACTTCCCTGCTCTCTCCCAACCCCCTACTTCAAATTGTAGTATCAATATAAAGCACCTGGGTACAACACAGTAGAAATATTCACAATTTGGTATGGCCAAAGCTACATCACCATTGACTGGAAAGAATGCCCAAATTAGAAACTGTCTATAGATAGAAGTAAATATCCAATAATCTAAAAATTCTGTGGCTTAAATGCATAACTGGAACTAGGAACTGAATTTTAGTGAGCATTTACAGTACAGAAGTCTTGACCAATGCCATTCTTTTTTGCCTCATTTAGATTTCCTGCCACATCCATGTGCCTTAAGGACCACTTACTAGATCTCTAAAAAGTTCTTTTGTTTTGAACAAAATGATGACACTAATGGTCCTTACACTGATCCTCACTCACTAGTCCCAGGACTTTATAGCACTGGGAATGGGAATGCCCACAAAAAAGGAATAATACCTCCTAGAACTATGGGATAAAATGCCCAGAAAGCTGAACATGCTCATCTTACCAGGGGACATGTTAGAAACCCTTATGGGAACACTACTTTAATCTACTAACTGCTTGGGTTTATTAATAGGACAGTAAGTTTTAAGAATCAAACCTAGAAGTTTCTTTTAAGGAGAAAGACTAGCAGTCTTGGTGATGTTACCCCCCTCTGCCTAAAATAATGCAATGTACAACTTCCTAAGAGTTCTAGATACTGTCAGTAATTTGCTTGAGAAGCATTTTTAATTAAACATTCATCTTGGTTTTGTTATCAAAAAACAACAACATTTACACTATAATTGACAATTTCCATTCCTTGATAGATGTCTCAGAAGAACATGGAGGGCAGGGCAGAGGAAATGAAACCATGAAAATAAATGAAGAACAATTGATAAAAACATGCTAGAACTTTACTTCCCAGATGACCATGTAGTTAGTATTTTGCAAGACTCAAAGGGAGAGTTGCTAGCTCTAGATAAAGTCCTAGACCACCATGTCTAGTTCACTTCTGGCAAAGGTGCTGGAAATAAACTTAGGTTAGTTAATTTAGACCATGTCCAAGAAGGGAAAGCAAAGGCTTCCTCAGCTGACAGAGAAGAATTGAGCTTGAGCATCTCAGGAGAGGAAGAGCAGGAGGGATGCAGTCAGGATGAACAAAATCATGCAGGATGAGGATTATGAGGAGGCAGTAGAGATGGCCTCAACAGAGACAGGAGTGGATCTAAGTATACAGACTATACAAGACATTGCAAAAATAAAAGTTCAGATGTGCTTGTAAATAAAAGAGATAGAGTCAGAGGTGGTGGAGGGGAGACAGAAGATGCTGCTGGAGAACATCTTAAGGAAACTAGTAGGAAGGCTGAACCCAGAGAAGGAGGAGGATAAGGAAGAATACTGATAATGTTAGCTGTGCTGTAGATACAAGAGTTAAAGCAATGGAAACAAATGCAGTTTGACTCTATCTTCTTTTGTGTCCACCAAGGCTCCCCAGGGTCATATGGACCTTAGACCTCTCTCACAAAAATTTACCCAAGCCCTCCCAAGCCACCTGCAATGTGTCCTTTCATCTCCACCTCCTCCTGATGATGGTGAAAACCCTTCACTGGGCCTTTCAAGCGAAGATATGCAACACGAGCTCAACCCCAAATATCGTGAACTATGGCTTCCAAAACCCACCTCATCTTTTGTCCATTTATAATCCCTATGAGAAAGGCATATTTGTCTGTTCTTATCCAACACTGCCAACAAGGTACTCCAGAAGAATTTAGATTTCAATACCACCCATAAAGCACAAATCCTGGTAACTCACACTATAAATATGAAAAGATGCATGAAGAGATAAAAATGATAACAAATTAGGTCTATTTCCCTGAAAGTCCCTACCAGATTCCCTACCCAATGGAGACTTTTTCAGAAAGCAAAGAATTTTAACATTGGGAGAATTCCATTTCAAGACTATAGTTATTTGAAATGGGAAGTCAACCATCTTCAATAAATAGTGAATGCTATTATGTGAAAGGCACTGTGTGAGATATTCCATTTCTACTTGACATTGGTTAAATAAATGTGGCAAGAAAAAATAAATCAACAAGCTTTTTAAAAAATCAATAAACATTCATATTTAGTTCTATTTTTTAAAGATCTTATTTTGAATCCTCAGAGATACCAGTTTTAGATCATAGCAAGAATTATTTTTTGAAATAATATTCTTTCAGAAATGACAAATTACTGCTTTTAGCTATGACCCAAATCCAACATAGCAAACTGTAATATTCATAAATTAACCCATGTACCCATTGATGGGCAAGATCACCACAGATGTTTCTTTTTCTGACTTTGATACTGTTTTAAGCCTTCCTATTAGTTCTTCAGATGTACTACATTTCTGACTAAAGTAGATCATCTTCATTCACTCAATTTCGCTTCAAGCAGCATCATTTGGAAGAAGAAAAAAAACACAAACCAAAACAAAACCCTGAACCACAAATTCTAATAGCTATCAGTTTGACTAAGTGGGCCAGGCACTGCAATGGTATTTTGTGAAGCATATCATACATCTTTCATACTGTCTCCCTCCTACAAGTAAAGAATGGATAAGCAAAGATTTTAACAAGGGAGTTAAGAAAAAAATGCCAGTCTGTTTATTCCACAGGCTTTCAAGTATGTAGCAATTTTAGTATCAGCTTCTCTCTTCTAAGGCCGATAGAATTCTATAGGACAAAGGATTCTCTACAGAAAAGGGGGGAATGAAAACAACACTCACCTCTGATTTGTTTTTTGGAAAGAGGCTTTTCCATTTACTTCTCCAGAATTGACACAAATGAGCTAGACAGTAAGTTTTAGAAAATCATCCCCCTTAAATACAACTCGTTGCAGTAATCTAATTAATTTTCAAGGAATGTTGTTGTTGTTTTTTTAATCAAGAACAGAGAAGACTATGTTTCAAGGAATACATCTCATAATCAATTAATATGATAAGTTCATGGCAGAAGACCTTCAAAATCATCATATTCACCTTGAAACTGTACTTGGCAGCAAGCTATCCATTTCTCACAGGGTGGACAGAGAAAGCTATTGCTGAAAAGGCAAAAAGTCCTGTAGGACAGTAGACCAGCACGTTCCTTTGTTAAACTTAACTGACACCTCTAGCACTGAAAAACCATTCCTCTGTCAGGGAATGCTTAGGCTTTCATATATAGTTAATAAAAACAACAACAACAATAATCTACCATTGAAGGAATAGGACAAACTGCAGAATGTCCATTGCATTCTCTAAACCAGCAGTTCCCAACCTGTGGGTCGCGACCCCTTTGGGGGTCAAACGACCCTTTCACAGGGGTCACAGGGGTCACCTAAGACCATCAGAAAACACATATTTCCAATGGTCTTAGGAACCGAGACACGGCTCCTCTATCCTCTCCAGGCGGGTCCACCCACATGCAGATACACCCACATATGACTATTAAAGGGTCTCGGCATTAGGAAGGTTGAGAACCACTGTTCCAAACCAAGTATCATCACAAAGTCATTGTGTTCCTAACAGGGCTGACATACTCTTGTATTTGTGCCCAACCTCATGAACTTACTCAATCCTTTTCAACAATGAAGATAATCAAGGAGATGAGCACCTAACATGACAAGGGCTTCTAAGAGACAAGTGCAAAACTTGGGGAAAATGGCATGACAAAAAGAAACACAGAGAGATGCCTTTATTAGTTTCTGTCTTCTCATAGGTCAATCTAATAGAATGGGGGTGGCTGGGGTGGAGGGGGAAGTTGGGTCTGTGATAGAGGGAACTCCCTGAAGAGCAAATTCCCCCTCCTACTGCCAGTCAGCAACCTCTCCATAATTTATAGCCTAGTGGAGTCCTGGAAAGTTTCTCAAAAACAACTAAAAATATGTATTTAGATTCTAAAACCAGTCCTCACAAAATTAGACAGTTAATGTCTTAAGCTTTAGCACAAAGAAAAGCCAACAAAACAAGAAAAGTTAAATGTCATTATAGCAATGGTGAACTATCTGGGTTGATTTAATTATCTTTTATTTGGAGGCAGGAATAAAGAATCAAAGAGTAATTGAATTTCAGTATGGAAGGACTGATTATTGGTCAAAATACTAGTTCTTGAAAGGCAAAGGAAGCATTTATTAGCTATACTCTAAACTTTAAGTCTTCTGGATGAACCTACCACAAAACAAAGGGGCATCTATGAATGACTTGGCATGTGGCAGAGAGCTTGGATAACTTTCTTTAAATTGTACTAAGTACTAGAGGTTCTATCCAGTAGTCCATTCTCATAAGTGTCCAAATATGAGATATTCTCTGAGTAGGCTGTAGTCTCAAGGCAAAATCTAGGAATTTAACCCAGGTGTTAGCAATCTTGGTAAAATTGACATAAAATTTTTAAAGAATCCAACCACTCATGCCATAAACTGTGGCAGCAAGAAATGAGTGACAGGATGTGCCACTATATTAAAATTGAACCTGTATTTTCCACTCATTCCACAAGGAACACCATTTCCACACAGCCTTCTCTAATCACTATGCTCTTCATCTTCTCTGAAATTCCAACACATTTATTAATAGGCAATTTAATAATTATTCTCTAATTGTTTTGTGTATGTTGTGTCCCTCTAACTAGGTTTCAAGCTCCTTGAGAACCAGGATTCTATTCTATGCTTTTTCTTTATAAACCTTCCACTTAGTAGTTCATCGTGGGCCTTGTTTGCTGAGCTACAGAGCAGTCAAGTGGAGTAGTGGTCAAGTGGAGTAAGGGCTAGTGTGCTGAACTTGGGAGTCAAGAAGATACAACTACCTCCGCCCCTTGATTGTGTGATCATGGGCAACTTTTTTCAACTTAATTGAGGTCATTTTCTCATCTGGAAAATGGGATAGTGATACTTGAATGAGATGATATAGTAAACTCCTTAAATAACAGATATTGAGTTTGGTGATATTTGAAAACAGGGAAGAGAATCTATGCTTTCCTAAAAATGTTAAGTATATTGAGTAACTATGTGTGAATCTTTCTTTTTATTTCTGGCAAATAATCTAATAACTGAAGTTTCTTTTTTCCCCTTTTATATTTTCACCAATGTACTCATTTTCCAAACAGCTTCCTAATAGACTATTAAAAGCTAGCCCCTTAAAAGAGATGAATGATTAAGAAATTTCTATGTTCAGGGCAAGTCCTCTAAAAAATCTGCTGTTATCTTTTTCCCTTTTTCATTTCCAAATTTTAATAAAATGAGCCAAATTAAAGTCCTGTAATTTTAAAGTTAAGCTTTGTTAGTAAACGTTAGAGGAATAGGCCTTTGAAATAGAATTGACTACCATAATTAAAAATAATCTTTTCCAAATTATAAAAATCTTTTCTTTCAGTGGGTCCTTCCTGGATCAAATTAAAAAATATTTCTTTTTATCTTAAATTTTCCTGGACTCACTTTCTCTACCAGTTCTCGGTTCTTTCCTCTTGGCCTGGCTTATTTCTCAGGTGTGTTCCCTTCCCAACACTGCCCCTCCCTCTATCCTTCCCACCTAGGAAGTATCCTCCCATCCTGCCCCAGTGTATTGAAGAAAATAACCATTATTATCAAAGTCGTTGAACTGTTGTATAAAGTTATATGACCCTATAAATGCTTTCCCCTGAAGATCAAAGCAAGCTAGGAAAAGAATCAAACTAGGGGAAATAAATACCATAAGAGGACTGTGCTCAGACATTTTTAAGTCTGTGGCTAGGCTATAGATGCTTTATCTCTGACCCCCTAACTTCCAGTTACCACTTAAACCACTAACACAATCACTTAGTGCAGCGGTTCTCAACCTGTGGGTTATGTTCAATTTGTAACAATGAAAATACATCCTGCATATCAGATAGATTCATAACAGTAGCAAAATTACAGTTATGAAGTAGCAATGAAAATAATTTTTTGGTTGGGGGTCACCACAACATGAGAAACTGTATTAAAGGGTCACGGCATTAGGAAGGTTGAGAACCACTGACTTAGCATAATTCATATTAACCATTTCTTCTCAGCAATTCACTTCCCAGAAACAGTACTAAAATATAACTAACCTAAAAAAAACATTACCAGGACAAGACAAGGGACATTTATAGTCACAACATTCTCTCCCTTTTCTTAGTCCAGAGAGACTCAAAGAGCAAGGGAATATCTTGAAAGAAGCCAAAATGTACAACCCATGTGCTGCTTTCTCAACCTACTTTAATGAGCTTCACCATAACCCAAACCCTCACAGCTAAATCATAGCACTTTCTCTCTTTCCTTCCAAAACAGCTCAAAAGTCACTGTTTTTACTTAATTTAAAGACCTTTGGAGAGAAAGAAGGTGTAAAAAAAAAAGAAGTGGATTAATTTGAAATAGAGCAGCAGCAAATTCTTCTCGAGTTGGATAATGCTAAGTAAAGTGCGTGCTCCATGGAGGGAGTGGAAGCTCTATGCCCTTACCAGAGACCTAACAACCTCAAGATGGTTACATCTCTACTGTGAGATAAAATAATTCAATGACCATATACTGAACATCAAGTTAAAGTGTATGGGGGGGGGCAGGTGAATCCTTGTTCTCTTTTCAGTTACCTGTTTTTCAGTTTTCTACCTCCAACCCTCTCTTCTGCCCTCAAGATTCACTATAATAAATAGAAATAGTCACGCAACAATGACTAGGCTTTATCAGAAAGCCTGGAACCTGCCTTAAGACTACAATATCTGACTCTGGCTATTTTTGTTAAAAAGGAGACTACCAAAGGAACTGGCCAGGGGGTTCAATGGATGATTTACTGGAGAACATTTCACACACTCAGCTGTCACTCTGCCCACAAAAAGGTCTTTCCCCTAGTCTTAGAAGACACCCTGATCCCTGTGTCCCCTGAAAACTGAAGGTTTCTGAATCCTTCTCTAATCCAAAATGACCATTTCTTCCTGTGCACTCCTGATCATACACAGGGCTTCTCCTTAGTTATTAGCAGGTGCTCCTCTCTAAAGCTTCCAATATATTATTTGCAGAAATTACAGAGAAAGTTGATATTTCAAGGAATCAGAAGCTGCTGGTAAACCTGTGGATCTTGGGCAAAAACACCAAAGTGGATCTGTTTAATCACCAATCTGACTCAATGCCTATAGAAAATTGCAATTATATAAATATACCTAAAATAGTTGTACAATTATATACTTATAAGCACTTACCCAGATTTAGAAAAATGTAAGGACATTCTTTTGTAAAAATATATTGAAGAATAAATAGATTTTCCCATGATTTCCTATAGAAGACATATATTTCATTCTTTAGTGAGGGTGCCTTCCCAAGCAATCAGTAGAAATCTCATTCCACAATTGTGCACTAACAAAAGATAATGCCCTCCTCCTTTATCTCTTGGGTGCTAAAAGGTGAATGTCTTAAAATAGACAGAAGCCTAAAAGTTGAAAATATATCTGAATTGGGGTGACAAGTTAAAGTTTGTGCCTTATATCCAGCATTAGCAATTTATTTTTCCTCTAAGGTGAAGAAAGGAATCAGCCTAAAGAACAGTGACAAAATTGGGTGCACGCTATAGTATGGTGTCTATAAAGCCTTCAAGTGTTAGTTCTATTGCCATCTGCACCCCAGTTCCTACTTTACTCTCCTGCTAGCTCAAAATAAAGAAGGGGTAATTGAATAGTGTTGGGTCAAAAAAGAGGTAATTGCATAGTGTTCATTTACAATGGATAACTTCTTCTTTGGAGCTGAATATCAAATTCTCACTTGACATACAATTAAATGAGACTTTTGGTGGCAGGAAAAAATTCAACTGTTGAAGATTATTAAGAGTTGCTTTTCTCACTCCAGTCATTAAATACTGCTTTGTGGACTGTGTTTAAAGGTGTTCTTTAAAGAGATGCATTCAATTCTGATGCCACTGAACATCCTTTGACTGTAATAGGTGATGGGGAACCAAAATCTTAAAGTAACTCAGCTCATTTAGTCTTATGGCCTCTTAAAGACTATTTTACCCTGGGGTCAAAATGAATTTGGATTATTTCTAACTAAAGAAACCCACCATTCAGAGTTACTTTTCTCTTTTTTTTTTCTGAGGCAGGTCTAAAGCATCATAGATAAGGTCAACAGCAAGACCAATTTCTAATTCATAGTTAGCATTTTACAGCATGAATGTAAAACCACAACGAAAACAAAACACAACAACAACAACAAAGAACTCCTGTGATTCTTAAACCCTTTGTTGGACCCAGAAAATAAAAGAGGCTAGGAAATGTTATCCTGTCCTATGAGTAAACACATTCCTTTTCCCAGCAAAAGAAGCATTTGAAATTATGGAAAGTCTTAAGATACCATTAGGTTGAAAACATGCATATAGGATTCAGTAACTGCACTGAATTGCTATTCACTCCTAATATGTGGGTATCAACAGCTTCCATAAAATAATTCTGAATAAAGAGCAATGGAAAAAATTGTCTAAGACATGAGTATCGAAAATCATTCTAATCCATCTCACCCCATATTTGACAATCAACTTCCCAACAGCACATAATACCATGGACCTACTCTTCTAAAGGAGAGATGAGGGGAAGAACTTTAAAAAAAAACAACACCTTTTTTCTTTTCCTATCGTAAGGAGTGCTTTTCTGCACATAAGCAAAAACCTGGGTATTTTGTCACATGATACTTCTTACATGAAACTTAAAAAAATGAAGACACCTTTCTTTTCTTCTAAGAATGAAGAATAAGATGGGGATGGGAGGTGAATTTTTTTTTTAAATCAGGCTCTTCCTCTGCCACAGGAAACCAAAGTTACATTATTTTTCTTATTTCCAGAGAGTGATGCACAAGACAGTATCCCTCTTTCCCAAATGGAACAAGCATTTCCTGCCACTGGTATTAGGACAGATGGCAGACTTAGGATTTCATTTGGTCACCAGATTGGGGGGAAAGGGAAGAAAAAGGAGGAAGGACACTGATAGATGGAAAGATGCTGTGGAGCAGAGTCCAGACAAAGAAGAGAGAGGGTGGGAGTCATTTACCTAGTTCAACTCTGCGGGCCCAGGAGGCAAATTGCATACTCAGGGATGTAGTATCCCGAGTAAAAGGACAAGCAGCAGCCGAGAGAGCTGAGAGAGGTCAGGCCACAGTGCTAATTTCTTTCCTATACAAAGACAGTCTCCTAAGATGGCGGCGTAGCAGCAGCAACATATCACAGCTCTCACATAGCTACCCCAAAATACCCATAAAATAGGACTCTAAACCAATCCTGGAACTCCAAAACGCACACAAAGATACTTCCCACTAAAGTCAGCTCGGCTACG
>CM053582.1:328575908-328603339 GCA_028627135.1 Pseudochirops cupreus | reverse complement strand
AGTCTCCAGAGGACAGAGGCCTGCCTCTTAGTAATGTAAGGTCATAGTCAAGGTGAGAAAGCTTCCTTTGAGGGAAGTTGGTGAGATGTTCTAAACATTCATTTGGGTTTCCTTTTGACTGCATACACTTCACCAGAACCTTAAGAGATGAGATCCATCTTTCAAATACAAATTCATTTCTGACAAGAACTTCCTAGGATTTATACTCATATTAGAAGTTTAGCTTGTTCTAGAAGAGTGATCTGTTTCCTCTTTCCATCTGGATACCTCAACATCAGCTGTGCTTTTGGTCCATTCATTTCCAGTTCTTCTGAAAGCCCATCTGCTATCTCAGGGAACACCTCCAGTATTTCAGAATCCATGCCTAACAATACTTGGTGGTTTGTTGTCCTTCCAGACTCAGTCCTAGCTGAAGGCTCAGTCTGAGGTCCCCAGCTCTTCTCTTTCCTATGCAATAAGTCTTTGTGGGGAGACTTCCTAGATTTGCCAGGATTCTCTATCTCCTCTTCCTCATCAGAACAACACACTGATATGAATTCCTCACTTTCCAGAAAAAAAGTTCAGATTCTGACTCTTCATCTGTCCTGTTTTGCCTGTGTAGAATCCAAATGTATCTCTTGCAAGGAGACTCTGATAGTAGCTTCTAAGTGACTGTCTTCACTTGCATCGATAAGGCTGTCAAAGCAGCCACATTTTTTGGGGCGGGGAGGGAGCCCAATTGCTTGAGAATCTATCCAATTGACCATGCTCATCCAGGAATCTTGTCACTTGATCCAAGAAAGAAGTCACATCTAGCTGGTGCCACTCCACTAGCTTCTGACCTGCCTAGAGTTTCAAGATACAGATCCTTTGCTCTCTTTTCTGGATCTTTTGTTTTTGCTGCTCTTGCATTCTAGCAGGCCAAGTAAGCCAAGCTGTTTCTCCCTATATCTTCTCTTTTTTATCTTCTGGAAAATTAACTAAATATTTCTCTGTCTCATTTCTCTGAGGGCTGTAGGAAAGAGAAGGTTGCCCTTCTAGTGGGCATATCAAGAAACAGGGATTTTTCTCCGTTGAAGTTGAAAAGTCTGTGTGGCCTCATGTCAAGGGAGGCCCAGTGGGGTCCAGGAAAGGTATTCATTGCCATCTTCCTGTCCTTGGAGATGTAGGGAAAATCTCCTAATTTGTAAAACTGTATTTATCTCTGTCCTTCCTCACTGTCATGATACACCTGCCAGAAAATGAAGTGTTCCCAGACAATGTTCTTCACTTCCTCATTGCTCCAGAAGTCCCAGTTGAGACACCAGCAAGTGAAGTTCTGCGCATTGCTGATGTTGACCATGAGCCACTTGTTCTGCATCTGACCACACTCTTTGGCAGTTTCAAAGCTGCCTTTAGGCATTAGATCAATAGGTGGTCAGAAGAGATCTGCAAGGGTATGAGCTCCTTCCCTATGACCCCTCTATTTCTCAACTCTTGTTCCTGCTCAATTGTTTCATCCTGAAAATCTTGAAAGCCAGCCAATCTTGAACAAGTAGGCCACCATCTTTTAGGAGCATCAAAGCAGGGCTCTGGTTCTACCAATATTTCTTGCTTTTGAGGAATTGGAGTTTGTACTTCATCTTCTATGTGTGGCCTGACAAGATAGACTGGCTGAACTGGTACTAGGCTTTTCAGCTATTTCTCCACCATCCAAAAACATTGTGACAGCCATCTCTAGGTTATTGTTGCAGGCTTCCAGCATATGTTTGCCCACACTTTCACTTGCACTCGTGGTGGTGGTGAATGGCTGGATTAACCCCTTCTGCGCTGGATGCCACATAACTCCCATGTACCCCCATGTTGCCACCACCACACCCAAAGAACAACACAAACACATATTGCTCTCATTTTTTTCAATTATTTTCCCTTACGTGCTTTCATATCATTTATTAAAAACAAACCAAAATAAACAACCCCACATTTTATATTCTTGCTTCATCTCTTCTAGGAATTTTAGTTGAGCTCATGCTCAGGCTGTATTTTTCCCCCCTAAGGCATTGCTTGTACATGTCTTGGATTCATTCTCCTCTTCCAGATTTGTCTTGAATGCCACTATTCATTATGGTGGGATTAAGTTTTTGCTTGCTCATTCTTCCAGCCCACTTCTTGACTTCAGATTTGATGTTAGGACTGGGTTCTGCTGTATTTCTGGAGGGAAGGTCTGGGCTGGTCCTGTTAATGGGTATAAGTGAGTGCTATATTATTCCAAGATCTCAGGATCAGTCTGGGGATCTATAAGCTGTCAGCATGCTTGAAATGATCTGATTCAAGGCAAAGTCTAATCATTGCCTCCCTGGTCTGAGCTCTACAAGTTCTTAACTGGGGTTTAGACTTGAGCCCAGTAGACTACTGGTTGACTTAGCCCCTACCAGTTAGCTAGGAAGTTTTTCTAATTCAGAGTTCCTCCTCCAGACTCCTCCTTAGTCTGGGGTTCCTACCCTGTTTATTCCTCTTTAGGCTGGGTTAGAAATGGAACTGAGATCCCACTCTGTTCCTAGGATCTGAGCACCATTTGGTACCTTTCTCTAGCACAATGCCCTAGTATGAGTCTAGGACCTCCACTTGATCTGGTGCCCCAACTCTCCTTCAGCAATGGAGTGATCTTCACACTGGCATGTTTCTGGTGCAACCCTAAGCCCATTTTCAACAGACTTTTCTATTTCCCTATGCCAACTAGTTCAAACAAAGAATTCAGTGGGATGTTTTCTGGATTTCCCTATTAGGATTTAATCTGGTACATTTTCTAGGACTGTTTAGAAGAATTTTGGGGATGGGAGCTTGACTGCTTTTCTTCCTGCTTCTCTACCAGCATGACTCTTCCTACTCAAAGTCACTTGTTTTCCTAATTTCTCTGTTTCTATCAAGAACATACCACTATACTTTTAGTCACTCAGGTTAACCACCTTGTAGCCAGCAAGTCCTCACTTCTTCACTTCAAATAGCCAGTCGGTTCCCAAATCTCATTAATTCTACATACACACAATCTTTTCACATCTGTCCTCCTCTTTCTACTCACACAAACATCATGCTACTTTGGACCCTCCTTGCCTCTCAGCGGGACTGCATGTCTTCTCAATTGGTGTCAAGGCTCTCTCCCCTTGGCTTCATCCTCTATACAACTGCCAAAACCATATTTGTAAAACACAATTTTAGGGGCGGGTAGGTGGCATAGCGAATAGAGCACCAGCCCTGGAGTCAGGAGGACCTGAGTTCAAATCAGTCCTCAGACACTTGCTAGCTGTGTGACCTTGGACAAGTCACTTAACCCCAATTGCCCTGCCTTCCCCCCTTCCAAAAAGCAAAAAAACTCACAATTTTATATTTCTTACCATATTATTTCCCTGCTCAATGTTCTAGTGACTCCTTATTAATTCTGGAATCAAATACAAATTCTTCTCTTTAGCATTTAAAGCCCCTCACGTTTTGGCACAAGCCTACCTTTCCAGAAATGTCACATATTTCTCCCTCTTACGTATTCAGCCACACTAATACACTTACTTTTCCTCCCACATGATATTCCAGTCTCTCATCTCTGTGTCTTTGCACAGTTTGTCCTCCAAACCCAGCATGTATGACCTCCTTAGCTTCCTTCAAAGTTCAGCTGAAAGGCCTGCTGCTTCATGAAGTGTTTTAGGATCCTCTTAACTGCAAATGCCTCCATATCTCTGTATTAAAATAAACTTCTCTTTATTTGGTTTGTAGTCATCTGGGCGGTGCAGTGGACAGAGTTCTAGGCCTGGAGTCAGAAAGACTTATCTGAGTTCAAATTTGACCTCAGATACTTACTAGCTGTGTGACCCTGGGCAAATCACATAATACTGTTTTTCTCAATTTTCTCATCCGTAAAATGAGCTGGAGAAGGAAAATGCAAATAATTCCAGTATATTTACCAAGAAAACCCTAAAAGGGGGTCACAAAGCACTGGACACAACTGAAAATGACTGAATTGAATTTACTTATGTATGTTATAGTCATTTATAATGTGTATGTGTGTTTTCTCCTGATAGATGTGACTTCCTTAAGGACAAGAATTTTTTCATTTTTATCCTTGTATCTCCACTTTCTAGCATGGTTCCTGGACCATGTGCTTGATCAATGTCTGCTGGTTAATGAATTGCATAATATCTCTAACTCTGTCCACTCTTCTGAGTTTTAGACCCACGCCTTCAGCTGTCCGTCCATATGACACTTCAGCAAGGAAACAAGCATACCTTACCAGTGTGTCCAAAGCAGCAAAGTTTCAAACTGGGTTTATTGTCTCACCCCCTAAACCTTCTTTTCTGTCTACTTTCACTCAATACCTCTATGTAGCATTGGTATTCAACCTATCTCCCATGTTCCCAGCTTTGGGTTTTTGTCTTGAATCCTTTCTTATCTCTCACCTTCCATAATCAATCAGTTCTTTTTGATTCCAACTCAACAACATCTTTCAAATCTGGCTAATTATTTTTACTCCTCTTCTACCAGAACTTGCTTGAAAAATTGCAATAGCCTCATAACATGTAACTTTCCCTCCACTCCTTCCTCCTCCCAACCTATCCTTCTTATGGGAGCTAGCTATTGAGGTTGCTGAATTAAATACATAGATCTATTTTTTAGCACTCTTTGTTCAACAGACAAAACTCCCCAAACCTTCGGTGCCTTTCTAGTTCCTTCTGAGTCAAATTGAAACTTTTTTGCCTAGAATTTACAATCATTCATTATCTGGAGCTATCTCATCATTTAATTCTTACTGCATATTATTACCCATCGTGAATTCTAAATTGGGACAACCTGAAACGATCTGTTCCCCATGCCACCTTTGGGCTTTTTGTTCATACTGTTCTTTATATCTGCAACTTCTGCTCCTTTCCTTCGCCAATACATTCTTTAAAATTCACCTCAAATACCCCCTTCCTCCTTGAATTCCTCCCTGATCTCTAATGATCTTTTTTTTCTTAGACCCCATCTAAAACTTTGAAATATTTTCATATGCTTACTATAAAACAGTATATTTTTTCTTTACATAAAAACATTGCATGTTACAAATGTCTATGTTTCCATTTTCTCTTCCTCATAAGTTCCAGGTTAATGAATATGTCTTATCTAAATTTTGTTATTCTTCCATTGCCTAGCATAGTATTCTGTATACAGCAGGCACTTAATAAATCTTTGCTAAATGAATGAATTTAGCTGTGCCACCTTTGCCAAGTTTCTTTACCTCTCTTTTACTCAGTTCTCTTATCCGTAAAATGGGCTTTTAGAGTAGATTATTTTGGGGATGTACTCTAAACTCTAATGTTTTATCTATAACGTTATTTCCTGTAACCATAACTTCCAGGCACTGAGTCCAGAACACCTTCACAGAAGAATCTATAGCTCTCTCTTTCCCTTCTTTGTCACCTCCTGTCTTGACACCACAACCTTGTACCATGATTTCTGGTGAACTCTGAGAAAATTCATTCTTCCCAAAAAAGAAGGGACTACTATATAATAAACATCGACCCACCAATTCCTAAATAGAAAAACCCCTTAGCAATCCCATGGCCTCTATACACATACTCTCTACTAGGCTCAAGGATCCTCCTCTTCCCTCTAAGGCATTTTTCCTAGTTTCTTCTCTGCTTCTTCACGAATTCTCTTTCAGTGTTCTGAATGGATTAATCAATCCTGCATCAGCAGCCTTCTTATTTCCTTTTCCCTTAATTTCTTAATTCTCAATGAAAGATACTTCTTACTCATTCTCTGATTTGCTATCAAGACATTTCATTCCACTGCCCTCCTCAAAATGTCATGAAATTCTTTTTCTTGACAATCAGTTCCAAGTCCATATGCTTCGGGCATCCGTCTTTTTTCTGTCCCTTTTTCTCTTTTCTTTCTCTCCTCTCTCTCTTCCCTTTTACTTACTTTCTTTTTTTTTGCAATTATTATATTAATTCTTTTTTCTTTCTTGTGACACTGTCACTTCCAAATGGCCTGCGTGCCCAGCCCCAGTAAGATCCTCACTTGAAACAAAGAATTACAACTTTGAAGAACAAAACAACAAGCTGACCATATCTGAAAATGTCTGCTCCATTTTGCAGAAATAGTTCCTTGCTTCTTTGCCAAGAATGGTGTCTTTCATTTCTCCATTTTAATTTGTATGTGTTATATTATTCCTGTATCTATCTTCTCTTTACAGGAATCATTTATTATCTTGTCATTCCTACCTTCCCTGTCATTTACTTGGGCTTTTAGAAAAGGCTAGTTTTCTCCCTGTTTTATACCCACGTATAAGGGATTTCAGCATCCTTCTAGATAATCCTTCTAATTCTTATTTATCTTCTTTTTTAACTTTCTTTCCAAATTTTTTAAAATTCCCCAGTACATCTCCTTTAATTCTTGTAGTTTTCCTCTAGAAGCAGAATTGAGACAGAGTCCCAAATGCTCAAGAAGCTTCTTTAAGTTAGAAAGTAGCAGAGAAGGACAATTTGACCCTCTCTTCCATACCTAGCATAAGTTTTAAATAAACCTTAAAATGAAAATGGTAGATGATTAAGATGGAAGAGACCTTAAAGACCATCTAGTCTAGTGCCTTCCCTTTGTAAATGGAGGAACTGGGAGATAGAGATGTTAAATGACTTGCCTAAGACAGGACAGATAGGAAGGGGTCGAGTTTAGACAAAGGGTTGGGTTTTTAAGTACCTCGAGGGTAGCAGACATGATGCCAAAGAATCTCTTGTCATTATAACAGGTGATCAAGACCGAGGAACAAGCATATGTCTGGTTGTTAGACAGGAGAGGTTACCTTAAACTATTAATATATGATCAGTTGCTATATTAGAAAACACAGATTTAAGGGCTAAGGACAAGGCAGTCCTATAAATAAAGTCTTTGGGAGAGAAAAACACTGCTAAATGGATGTGCTGGAAAGGAGATAGAATGTTCTCAACCGAATGGCATATCAGGAATGTCCTTTTTGCTTTGGGTGGGTGGAACTAATTTTATGCACAGCATTTTCATTGCACCTGAAAGCAATAGAAAGACAATGAAAGTAGCCAAGTTTGTAACAGGCAGGATTGAACAAAAGTTCAGAATGTTACAATTACAACATTCTATTGCCTCACTCTTAGGATATGATGAAGAAAGTAGTTATCCATCAAAGATAATAGCTCCCTGTTGTTTGGGGCTATTGCTGTAACTGTAGAAGAGCCAAGATTTCTAATTGGTAGGGAAACATGGGAGCCAGTCTCTGAACATAATTCTTCCCCAGTGGGCATTTATTTCACCTTCAGTGAAACAGGATTTATAAAAACCACATCTTACTGCGGAAATGAAATTCCTTGGTCCTTGGTTATTACAGAATGAAGGCCTTAATAAGGGATTTGAAGATTTAACAGCTTTCAAGGGTCTGAAGAATTATGAAGCATTTTTTCCTTCATTTTTTTAAAGGGACTCAGAAATTGTACATCTTTTAAATTGGACAATGGATTTCTTTGAAAGTGAGCAGCCCTGTCAAACAAAATATCAGTGAAAGTGTGAAATCAATACCCAATTAGATCCAATCTCTACCTTAAGAAGGACCATTTAAAAAAAAGTAAAGGTGAGTAAGCAGAAGATTCCTTCACATTGCAAGTAAGATTCAGCACATTGGACAGGGAGACCCTTATTGTGTAGGAAGGCTCCAGCTAGTCAAGTTTAACTATCCAAACAAACTATGTCATCTCATTTAGGATTATTAAGAGATTATATTGATAAAGAAAAATTTAGTTGGTAAAAAATTTCAAGAATCACAAACCCATTTCATAGAGAGTAATGAAGATTAAATTTGTATCTATTACATGCAAATAAGATGACATATGTAAAACACTTCACAAACCCGAAAGTGCTAGACGAATTTGAGTTGCTAATAATAATATAGTGGGTGGAGAGTGGGCTTTAGAGACAGAGAGACCTGTGTTTGAATCCTGCTTCTGACATATACTGGCTGTGTGACCCTAGGAAAGTCACTTAACTTCTCAGTGCCCCTGCACAACTCTTTAATATTTTAATAATCTACAGGGAATGTCCAATTAGCATTGGTAGAGTAAATTCCTCAATGGGAGTTTCCATTCAAATGTAGTCACAAGTCTGGTGAAAAAAAAAAAAACAAACCACAACAAATCATTACTATCCAATAACATGTTAATGAGGTAGTGCTCAATAAGGTATTGTAAGTACATTGTAGATGTGGGATAATTTGGACCATATTACATTATAAGCAATTGCATTGATGAATTATGATGTAGGTCTAGAAGCACGTGAATTAGACTCAATAAGTAAGAAGATTATTTATGTTAATGGAGTCATCTAACTATGTTGGGGATGAATGTTGGCCAAGAAACAGAGAGGGAAAGAAAGAAGGGGGAAAAAACTAGAGAAGAAAAATGAGGAAGAATAGAAAGGAAGGAAAGAAGGAAGGAAGGAAAAAAGGAAGAAGGAAGGTAGGATACAAATGTCATATAAGGATCATGGATACAACAATTATAATAAGCTAGTGAGAAATGCCTTTTACTGTATTTTCTACCCCTTGCAATTGATAGCAAAATAACTCATATAGGATGAGTCCTGGCCCAAATGGTTTACTCTTTTACCCATAAAGGATTTTCTTACTTTAACATCTGAACTGCATAGAAAAGAAAACTATAGCCACCATCAGAAAGTTTACATTGTAGCTATCAATATTTTCTAATAATATACTATTTCTAATAATCTAATGTATCTAATAATCTAATCTAATAAATCTAATCTAATCTAATAATCTAATAAATATTTCTAATAATCCACATTATACATTAATATTCAACAGGAAACTTTAAAGACCATTCAGTGGTACCATAAAGTATGGCAACTACCAGTAAAGGGAAGAATTGAAACAACCAAAGATATGTGGGAGCTCTTTTCAGTATGTTGTGTCAGGGATGTGGATTTAACCCTTTCTGGCATGAAGTTTAATCTGAGCCAAAATCATACATTGATATCCTGTGGGTTTCTGATAGCAGAAGACACACTTTGACAGAGGTCATATGGCAAAGAAAGAGTCTCAAAGAATGGGAGATTACATATACACAAGCCTCCATGCTGCCTGACTAAAAGGGAGTCTTTAAGAACATTGTTTGCAATCTTATCCAGATTAATATTAGTTCCAACCCTGAAATCTTAATCTCTTTGTACCTGTTATTTTGTTTATTCATTTGATTTTCAGTAGGGAGCTAGTAATTATAAGTTTCTTCCCAGGATTCGTGTTTTGATTAATTTAACAAAGACCTCATACTCCACACTATAATATTATTAATAGGTCAATGAAAAACTGTTGTGGTTTCTTAATCTTAATTATAAAACAAGAAATACTTGATTCTATGTCTAAGTCACTAAGAGTAGAGACAGTATAGGATAGGATTTTAATGAAAATCTCTCCAGCAAACTGTCTATCTTTTCATTACTTTTCCAGTTTATCCAGTGTTGCCTTTCTAAATTCTGTGAACTAGAAATATTTCCAAGAAGACAAAAGGTGTTTAAATAAGTTATTTAAACTTTGGATAGATACAAGAATTTTGTCACTGATTTCCACACAAATTTCAAGTTTTTTCTAGAAAAAATGCCCAGTTGAAGCTGTTTTTCATATTTAATAAGATCAGTAATTTTGAGTCCAGATTTGAGTCTAGATAAATGGACCAAGTACACAGTGGTTCATCTTTATTATTCCAGCTAATTTACCAATTGACATGAAAATTATATGAGCAAATTATCCTCAATGATCATGGCATTTAGAAATAGAAGGGCTCTTGGGGAATCATTGAGTCTAATTCCCTCACTTTACAGATTAGGAAACTGAGGCCTTAGAGGTGAAGTGACAGATCTGAGGGGGCATAGTGGTGGTACCATAAATGGTTAGGGCTGAGAACTGAACCCAGTTCCTATGATTTGTAACACATACTCTTTCTACTACCTCATGCTACAATGTGGATTATCCAGATGGTGGACGTGACTAAGCCAATTACCCTGTAGTTTTGTTTGAAGTCTCCCAAATCCTGGTTCTACCACCCCTATGAGTGAAGGGCCTTTAACCTTTTGGTAAAAAAGAGATAATAATGTTGACATTGTTGCCTAGGAGATGGCAATTTAGAATTTGAAAACCCAAAAATGGACATTCAAAAGTCTGGGATACCATCCTTTTTCCAGTTTGTGGCATAGGGCACAGACAGTAGTAAAGCATATTGTGGCCTTCAGGGACTGGTGGCATGTAAATGTGAAGACAGCAGCAATGTTTTTTTCTTGTCTCGACCTTTATTATAGTTCTATCTTAAATCAGGGCTTCTGCCTCTCAAAGCTAATAGGAAGACAGTCATTCCTCAGGGCGACACCAAAAAATTCAAATTTTCCACTTGACAAAATCTCTCAGGAGAGAGTTGACATTTCCATTAATCTTTTAAAAGGAATTTTCAGTTAAAAAACTCAAGGGACTTCAGGGCAACCAATTTTGTATTTCTACAATGTTGACAGCTCTCTCCACTGAGTCAATATTAGGACAATAGGATAATAGATGTAGAACCGGAGGGCAATCTAGAGCTTTCTAGTTGCCTCTTAAGTAGCATATAGTAAGTACTCATCCAACTCCCTGTTGTTACAGGTGGGGAAACTGAGGCCCAGCAAGGCTAGGTAAGTCACTTACCCAAGGTCATATAGTTAGAAAGTAGCAATGTCAGGATCTGAACCCAGGACCTCAGACTACGAATCCAGCATTCTAAATCTATCTCTGGTATCATCCTGGCTACATCACTCTAAGTTACTACTTACATATACAGCACCTCTTCTATATTGCAATTTCTTCATATGGAAAATGGGGATCAGAGACTTTACACCGTGTTTTATAAGCATATTATAAAGATGAATGAGAAAATAGTTAAGAGTGAAAACATATCTATTAGTGCTTCTATTTTTTTAAAGAAAAAGTGATTCCTTGATGTTCCTATTCTTTTTAATCACTACATTTTTCAAATGCTTCCTGAGAACATGCTGAGAGTCAAAGAGGGTCAGATGAAAAGATAGTAGCCATAAGCAAGCAGTAACACAGAGGTCTGGCTGTAAAAAAAATTTTTTTAAAGCAAAAAAAAGCAAGCTGGAGCATCCCTGACCAGGCCCAGTTCTGTTTTGGTCGTGTTGGTCTTTCCTATTAAGTCAGTGTCCTACAGAGATGGAATAGAGAGATGACAAAGAGATGGCAAAGGACAGTTAGGAGCTTAGCATTCAGGAAGGGAGACTGGGAAGAACTCTGCAGCACAGCCTGGCTTTTTTCACTATGTGGGGAGAGTTCAAATGGCCTATTTTGCATGAGTGAATTTCCTCAAGCCCCTTCCCCACCTGCTGTATGACTATGGCAATCATCTAATTTCACTGAACCTTAGTTTCTTTGTGTGTAAAAGAAAGATAATAACACTAGGAATGTGGTTTGCTTTGCAAACCTTAAATTGCTATGTAAATGGGTCAGTTCATCTTCTTGAGTTCAAATCCAGTCTCAGGCACTTATTAGCTGGGTGGTCCTGGGCAAGTCACTTCAGCTCTGTTTGTCTCAGCTTCCTCATCCTTAAAGATGGGGATAGTGATAGCACCCACTTCCCAGGGTTGTTATGAAGACCAAATATGGGATCTTTGTAAAGTGTTTAGCATAGTAGCTGGCCCGTGTGGTTCAGTTGGGTCTGACTCTGTTATTTGGAATGGGTTTTCCTGGCAAAGATCCTGGCATGGTTGGCCATGTCCTTCTCTAGTAGATTAAGACAAATGGGGGTTAAGTGACTTGCCTAGGGTCACAGTTAGTAAGTGTCTGAGGCTGGACTTGAACTCAGGTCCTCCTGACTCCAGGGCTGGTGCTCTATTCACTATGCCACTTAGCCACCCCCCAATCTAGCTGCCTCTTAAGTAGCCCACAGTAGGTTCTATAAAAATGTTAGCTGTTATTATTGTTGTTGTTTCTATATGCCTGCAAGGTTAATCTGGAAATCAGCACCTTTGTATCCCTGTCTTGCCTGCATATTAGAATGTCTCTCCCAGACAGTTGGTTGGTATAGATTATCCATGTAAAAATGATTTCCACTATGCAAAATGTATAGAAATCTGCCTACCAGTGCACCAACATTTATTCCTGCTTCTCCTTCTAAGAGTTCTTCAGAGGAGCATCTTAGATCCTGAAGGAACTAGATGAGGATGGCAGACGTCCCACCCGGATCGCTTTCGTGTTTGGCTACTGCTTTTTGGGAAAGTGCAAAGACTTGACCTCCTGCTGAGACTTGGCCTCCCTGATAAACTGCAGCAGAAAAACGATCCATATTAGGAAAAGGACAGCTGATCCAAAGGCCAAGTTAAACATGCCACACTGAGTTCTCCTTTCCCACTCAGGTTCCCATGTGTGGCTATACGTGCTACTCCAAATGGATTAAGACATCCCTGATTTCATCTTGCTGAACTTGGAACATGTAAACACTGCTCCTTTGCTCAGTGTGATGGCTTCTGTGGCCAATGTCCAATGATTTCAGAGGGAAAATATTCCGTTTTTAAGTTTTGTTATGTGTGAAATGTTTGAGAGATTTGGAGGTGCTTGGGGTGGGGGAAAACAAGTAGGAGATCAAAGCATGATAGTACATTTAATGAAAATAATTTCAGTGTGATGGAAAGAACACTGGCCTCAGAATCAGGGGACCGCCTTTCTAATTCTGGTGATACCACTTTCAAGCCATGTGATCTTGGGTAACCCCCTTACTTATTCAATAATAGTCCATTCTCTATTAGACTATAACTTTTTTGTGTTGAATTTTCGGAAGTAGGATGAGTACTATGGGCCTTTTAAAGAATATTGTTTTTAAGTGCACAAAATAAAATGCATAGGGATATAACAAAGGAAACTAATTATATTGAAATATAGTAATTAAATATTTTTTAAAGTTCACAGACCTCAGGTTAAAGACCCCAGAACTAGAAAAAATCCCTAAGGATTCTTCCAGCTCTAATATTCTATAATTTTATGAATTGGAATATACTTTCAGGATGGATGATGAAATCCTGTCACATCATAACAATGAGCACAGTGGCTGCTCAGTAAATGGTTGATGAATAGAAGATTGAATAAATGAATGAACAGATTGTGTTTTTGCATTTGCTATGACAGAATTTATGTAAAGTGAAAGTATACAATGTGCCAGAAATACCTTTGTGTTCACGATCAGTTGAAATACTCCTCATCCATCAAGATCATCTTCTCCATGGTGACTTCTCTGAACTTCACTAGCTAGGAATGAACTTTCCTTCCTCTTATCATAGCATTCTGTACTTCTCCTTAGTGCTGAACTAACCTGTTCTTAATTATATGGGTTAATCATGGAATACGAGTTGAGAGGTAAACAAAGGTTAGTCCATTGATTATGTCAAAAAAAAGTTAGGAACTGCCTACCACGTTGGATTTATTATGGCAAATTATGGAAGGACATAAATACAGGTACACACTATAGAAATATAAATATATATAAATACACATACTTTTATACACACACATGTGCATATATGTATTACATGTACATGCATGTATGTACACAGCTATACACGTGTGTATGTTGTATCGCTACTAAAATATTTTTATATAATAAGTGATAAGGAATAAGTCAAAAGGAATTCTATTATTTGATATAATCTTAGTAATATCAGAAGTTTCTCTTCAAATTCCATTCTGTATAAGGAGTTGGGTAGCTTGCTACATAGTTCTCACTCTCCCGTAGAGTTCTGTAGAATCAAAAGGTAGCCATGTCAGGACAACATTTAATGCCAGGACTCACAGTAGTCTGCCTAATTGGCTTGCTTTCTTGTTTGGTTTATAGTTTATTTCTACAAAGAAGGAATCAGAGTGACAGCTCCTGAGGCTGATAGGAGAAGCACTAATGGTATTAGAAAGCATGACAAGGGCAGTCAGTGTTTCTCATTTTTCACTTGACTGATGAAATCCTCCACACTCAGTGGCAAATGGCAAGGGATAGAGAATATTTCATGTTTCATTTCACTTTTTTGACTGTTGATTTGAGTTTCCCTTAAAGCAATCCATAAACATTTGTTCCATACCTACTCTGTGGCACTACCTATTAACTACCTACTATGTGAAAGCATTGTGGTAAACACTGGAATACACAGGCAAAACATGAAATAGTCACCACTACCAAGGAGCTTATACTCTCTCTAGAGAGATAGCATGTACATATTTACAAAATAAATCCATGGCATTTTTGAGGGGGATGTATTAGCAGCTGGAGAATAAAAAAAAGCTTTATGTAGGAGGTATCTGAACTTGAGGTTTGATGGAGAAAAAAAAGAGAATTATAAAAGGTAGAGATGAGATGAGATTACATTTTTGGAATAAGGGATATCCAGTGAAAAAGCAGAGAGATATTAAATGAAATGATGTTTGTGAGGAATAGTAATAAGTATGCTTCATCCTAGAATTCCCCATATCAATAATACCACAAATTCAGTTTATAACAGTAAGTGGTTTATGGCTAACATGTGAAGAACTACAATTTAAAAAAGGAAATACATATATACATATATATATGTAGGCATATATGTGTGTATGTGCATATATATATATATGTGTGTGTGTGTATGTATGTCTTCACCATAAGGCCTTCTGATTATTCAAATATATTGTCTTTATATCTATATTTTGAATTTTCTAGGATTTGTATTTCAAAGTTTCTTCTCATATCTAGTCTTCCACCAAGAATGCTTCAAGGTCCTGTATTTTGTTAAAGTTCCATTTCCCCCCAGATGAATTATAATCAGTTTTTCAGGTATGTTAATCTTTGCTCTAAGCTTTTAGGTTTTTCCTTTTTTGTTACACTATATCATGATTTTCTTTCCTTTGGGAAAGTTGTACCATTTGTCTTGTGTAATCCTGAGTGTGCTACCTTTGTGTGATACACACACACACACACACACATGCAAGCATATACATATATTTGTACATATATATGCATGATAGATAGATGGCACCTTTTCCTCTTTTTTTTTTTATCTCCTTGGGATACTGGTGCAGTCGCATTATCTCTGGATCAAAGGTTATGTACAGTTTACTAATAGAGGGCACAGATCTGAATTGCTTTCCAGTATGGCTTTACCACTTCAAAGGCCCATTAAAACAGCTGTAAAGTAGTTATGTTCCCACAGCCCCTCCAACTTTTCTCATTTTCCTCTTTTCTCATCTTTACCAGTCTGAGGCCTATAAAGTAGAACATCAAAGTTGATTCAATATGCATTTCCCTGATTATTAGTGATCTAGAGCATTTTTTTTCTCATGGTTTTTGATGGATTAGATTTCTTCTTTTGAAAACTGCCCGTTCATAACATTTGACCATTTTTCTGTTAGGGAAGGACTCTTAGTCTTCAATCTGAATCATTTCCTTATTATCTCTTGAGGGCTTTATCAAGTTTAATAGATTTGCCACAAATTTTTTTTCACCGTTATGTTTCCCTTCTAACTTCAACTTTCTTAGATTTCTTTGTACAAAAATATTTGCTTTTTAATGATTGAGATAGTCCATTTAACATCCTCTCAATCACTTGTTCAGGCATAGACTCTTCCCCTTTCCACAGAGCTAAAAAGATAATTTCTTCTTTGTTCTTCTAATTTGCTTATGATGTGGCCTTTTATGTCTACATCATGTTTCCATTTTGAGATTATTTTGGCATGTTGGTTAAACCAGGGATGGGGAACCTGCAGTCTCAAGGCCACGTGTGGTCTTGGGATTTGTTCTGTGAAGTTTAGATTTAGTCCAAGGGCCACACTTGAGGCCCTAGAAGGCCACATGTGTCTTCCAAGCTGCAGCTTCCCCACTTCTGTTAAACCTAATTTATTCCATGTTACTATCCCATTTTCTATGAGGTTGTCACAATTGTGGGTCCTTTCCCTAGTAACTGAGGTCTTTGGGTTGACCAAATACTAAGCTCCTGTGTTTTTTTGGCTTCTGTATGTTGTGTATCTGATCTATTGCACTAATTAACCTCTCTTTTTTAACCAGTACCAAATCATTTTTGTAGATAGTACAGTTTGAGATCTAGTACTGAGAGAACCCCTTTACTCCAACTTTTTCCATTATTACTCTTGAAGAATTTTAATTTATCATTTGTTCTTCTATATGTTTTTAAAAATTATTTTGTCAAACCCTTTAAATATTCTTTGTCAAGCCCTTTAAATATAATTTGATTTATATAATACCAAATGAGTAAATTGATAATTTTTATCAATTAATTGACCATCAAAAAATTAGATAATACTGACATTTATTATACTGGCTTAACCTTCTCATGAGCACTTTGTATTTCTCCAATTATTTAACTGTGTATTTCTGCAAAGAATATTTTGCAATTATATTCATGGAGGGTGAATCTTCGTAGATATGGTTTCAATGTCTTTTACAGAAAAACTAGCCTGCCCGGCATGGGCCAGATGGTTTTCTTGTGACACTCCTTAAAATATATGCACTTCAGTATTAGTTAGGTCTTCCAATTATACAAATGCCTTGTCTTTCTATATATATTTTGAATTTTCCTGCTTTTGCATTTCAAAGTGTCTACATATGCCTGGTTTTTTTACCCAGAATACTTGAAAGTTCTGTATTTTGTTAAAGGTCCACTTTCTCCCAGCTGAATTAGGTAAGTTATTCTTTGCTGTAAGCCTTTAACTTTAATTTTTTTTTGGGTTATATTATATGGTAACATTTTCCTTCTTTTAGGGTAGTCACACCATTTGTCTTACGTGAGCCTGATTGTGGTAACTTTGTATTTGAATATTTTCTTCTTAGGGTTTTTTGCAATATTTTGATTGTTACATTTTTGGGTATTTTTAAGTTTAGCATTTTGTTTGGAGATGATTCTATTTTTATTTTGCTATCTGGTTTTAATAGATCTGGGCATTTTCTCTTATTATTTGTTGAAATTTGGTATCTTGTTTTGTTTGTTCATAGATTTCAAGAGTCCATTGATTTTTAAAATTATTTCTCCTTGACCTGTTTACTAGGATACTTGCTTTTGAAGCAGATATCTTATGTTTTCTTGGATTTTTTCATTCTCTTGCTGTTCTAATATTTCTTTTCTCATGGAATCCTTAGTTTCTTCTTGTTCCATTCTGCTACTTGACTAAGGTTTTTTTTTTGTCTTCTGTTTTAAGCTATTTAATCTTTCAGTTTTATTTTCCTAAACTCTCATTTATCATTTTAAAAAAATCTTATGTTTAATTTCTTACAGCTTTGAAAGAATTTTCTTACAATCCTTTCATTTTTTTTTGGTGGCCCACGTAACCGAATCATCTTTTTCTCTCATAATTTAGTTATAGTTTTTGTGTCTTCTTCTGGGTTTACTTCTTTGCCTTATCTTAATGGACAGTACAGAATTTCTGCATTTTTTTGTCTCTTCGGCTTATTCATATTTTTAGCCTCTGTTCTTGGATGGGGACATTATGTTCCAGCCAGTCCAGTGAGGAGCTCTTATATGGGCTGGACAGGCCTTATTTGGTCCTGTCTTCTTTGTGGTCTATATGGTATTTCCAATCTGAATGGCATACTTGGCACTGTGCCCTACTCTCTGTGCTTCCATCCCTAGCCCTCTCAGTCTCCCGGTGGTCTGCTGTGGGGTCTGGCCTCAGCACATATATCTCCCACTCTTTGCTCATTCCCCAATAAGGAGTTGGTTTCAACCCTGTCTGTGACCACGAGACCCCAGTGAAATGTTGGGAATCCCATTGGTCTCAGGCCTCCTGCACAACATCCCCCTCCCTTCCTTTCAGCTGTCCAACAGGTGCCCAAACTGAGTTTGTCATGTTTCCTATTCTATCTTCCAGCGCTCTGAGGAGTGTGTGGCAGATTTTTGTCTCCCTGTGCAGTGATCATAGGAGCTGCCTGTCCCCTTCTAATATACTGAGGCTAGGAACTGGCTTCCAGATGCACATTATTAGAGTTCAGGCTGGCATTTAACCCTATCTGCCCCACTTTGTCCCCTTTCAGAACACTGCTGGCTTCAGTTTGAGGGATCTAAGAGAGGTTAAGTGACTTGCCTGTGGTCACACAGATAACAATCAAAGGTGGAATCTGATCTGGGGTCTTTCTTATGCCAAGGTCAGCACTCTGTCCATTAATCCCATGCTTATGCTGGATCAGGAAAGCAGTATGCCCAGTGACTATAGCAATGTCTTTGGTTAGAGCAACAATAATCAAACTGAAACTGAACCCTGTTTAATTATAATTTTCATTTTTATATATACATATATATATATAATTTTCATTTCATTTTTGAAAAGGACCAATTTAATCCAGCTTTACTATGCTAGAGTCAAGTTTTAGTGTGTCCCTCTGTGGCAGATCAGACCAATACAAGTTTTGAATGTTCTAGCACAGATTGGGCACAAAGAGCTCATGTAAACATTTGGGGGTGGATTTGTGCATCTTGTGTTTCTTTCGAACTATTTCAATTCTGCTTTGCTCATAGAGCACAGTACCTTCTCTGATGAGGTCACGCCGTACTGAGTGGTCCTGTGCCAGTGTCTCCCATGTCACACAATCAATTCCAAAGTTATTTTTTAAATTATTTGTAACTTTATTTAATTGAAGTTCAATTTAGTTTTCATTCACACTGGCTGTTTGTAAGTTTTGGAAAGTGGTGGCAGGCATCTAAGTAACCACTATATACAGCTTGTTTGGTGAATCCTCATCCTCATTGCATTTCCTGGACAGACTGGGACACAGTATGGGACATTCCTTACTCCTTTGCCCAAACAGCTTTGTTGAGTCTGGTGTCAGTGCATACTTCTGGAATGCCCATTTCTTTCATGGCAAATTTGTGGATTTCCTTTAGGGTCCAAGGAGCTTGCTTTTTGAAGTCTACTCCAAGAATCCCCCCTGCGAATGTTGATGCTATACTCTCTGGTCACCAGCTCACTGATGGCACAACATCCCTTCTTTTTCTCTCCACCTTTCTTTGGGGGAGTCATCCTGCCTAGGACCAGGTTGGAAAGGAAGGGCTCAGAGGATTGTGGGAGAACCTAATACCCAGTTCAAGAAAGGACCTCAGTGTCTGGCATCTTATCCTGCCAGGTGATCTTCAGAATCTTCCTAGGACAATTCAAATGGAAGTGATCTCATTTCCTGGCATGGTGCTGGTAGACTGTCCAGGTTTCACAGGCATACGACAATGAGGTCGGCACCAGGGCTCTGTAGACCTTTGGTTTGGTAGTTAGTGTAACACCTCTTCTCTCCCACACTTTCCTTCGGAGTCTCCCAAACACTGAGCCAGCTCTGGCAGTGCCTGCATCAACCTCATTATCAATGTGTACATCCCCGAAAGTACACTACCAAGGTAAGTGAACTTATCCACAGCATTCAAAACTTCATTTGCTGTAGTTGATGGTTTCACATATGGATGGTGTGGTGGTGGCTGATGGAGCACTGTGTTTTCTTGGTATTAATTGTTAGGCCAAAATTATTACCACATGATCCCAAAGAAGAGAAACAAAAATTCATATTCCTCCCTTCTTTGTTGAGGTGGGATCATGGATTTGGAATACAGATTGACTATTAGACTTGATCAGTGTGTTAGTTTGGCTGAACTGCTTTATCTTTCTTTTTCCACTCTTTTTCTATAAAGGTTGGCTTTCTGGGTTAGGGAATGGGCAATCTTGTGGGTGGAAATGATGTAAAAATAAAAGCTATTGATTTTTTTAAACAAGGAACTGTGAAAAGGCTCGGTCTTCTCTGTCTCTCTCTATCACTGTCTTTTTCTCTGCCTGTCTCCCCCTCCCTCCTCCTCCTTTCTTCCCCCCTCCCCTAGAATGAATTGATATAAGAGGCTGAGAGTGAGGATTTTTCTTCCTGCTCCCCTTCCATCCCCCCAGCAGAAAATGGAAACTTAGAGCAATAGTGTAATTAGGTGAATGATCTATGCTTTCCCAACAACAAATCTCAAAGAAGAGCTCCTGGGTCTCCAGTCCCTGGCCTTTATGTTCTGCTTTTCTGTTTCCTTATCCTAGCATAAGTCTGGGATTAGAGCTTTTGTGAATGGTCTTTCCATGAAAATTCAAAATTTCCCAAGAGATAGAGTTCCTGTGTTATATCATTTGGGCACCAGCCTCCTAGAGAAAGTTCCCTATAAGAGCGTACCTATCAGAGAAGGAAGAGGACACCTACTCAAAAGATTGCCCTGCAGCATGAGGTCTCAAGCCATGCCTACTGGTGGCTGGGGGCAGGAAGAACTCAACTTTACTAACCCAGCTCTTGCCTTGAGTTGCTCAGCTGAGACGAATTGGGAGTTTGTTCATTTGTGACTTACAGAATATTCACCAAGGGACTTCAATCTAAAGAGATATTTATGTTTCTTTATTCATACTTGGGCTCCTATGAGTCCTTGATAGCTTATCCATTTTCTCTGTTATGTGAAATACATGCTCTCCCATACCCAATATGCACGTTGTATATTGAGTACAAATATGGGGAGTTGGGGATCCTGGTAACCATATTTAGGAAAACCAAAAATACCAGTTACATAAGCATTCTTTCAGAGGTTTACATGAATTAGTTCTGGGTGGCAATGAAGAGGCAAAGAGAAATTAATCCTCCATGGGTAGTCCCAGGATTGAATCTGATCCATGGGAGCCCAGCAAAGAAAAAAATGCTTTCATACTTTCTGATTAAGCTGCTTAATCATCTTACTTCAGCACTCCAAAACATCTGGGATTTCTTTGGGGTTGGGTTGGTTTCCCTCCACCAGATCACAACCCCTGGAACCAGAATGGGGTGGCCAGGGCTTTGTGCTAGGGAGCTGACATTTGGAGCATTTGTAGTGACAGCTTTTACATCCCTTCAGTAAATAAAAGCAATGGAGTTTTGCAACTTGTTAGTAGGAAATATTAATAAGAATAGGAAGCCATCAGCTGCTTCTTCATCTTTCACCTCCAATCCTGTGTCAAAAACCTAAGTGCGCTCCTCCTCAAATCCTGTGCTCTACTCTTGAAGTTTCTCCAAACTTGAGGTGTCCTGAGATTTCTGTCTCTTCTTCTACCCAATGAATGACATCCTGGCATCTCTCTCTCTCCACAGGGCCTTCTATCTTGAAGTTCAAGGCAGAAGTTCTCAACCTGTGTTATGTTCAATTTCTAACAATGAAAATACATCCTGCATATCAGATATTTACATTACAATTCATAACAATAGCAAAATTACAGTTATGAAGTAGCAACGAAAGTAATTTTGTGGTTGGGGGTCACCACAACATGAGGAACTGTATTAAAGGGTCGTGGCATTAGGAAGGTTGAGAACCGCTGTTCAAGGGCTTTCCCTACCAGCTGAAAGATTTGTTGAATTGAGAAGTTGCCCCAGGCACATATTTTGGTTCTTGACCTAGCTGCCAAAATTGCTAGCTGACTCTGCAAGCCACTATGCCCTAGTAGGTGTTCTTGAGTTAGCACAACCAGATCAATTTATCACTTGGTGGCCAAACTTTCTATGATGAATCTCACCAATTTAGTCTGATCTTCAGGTGACAGTCTGTCACTGGATGGTACCCGAAGGCTTTCCGGTTTGGTATAATTTGCCGAGGTATATGCTCTAATGGTGACCTTTGAGAAGTCGAGGTCACGTCCATGATAATGTAAGAAATCAGAGCAGGACTTTAGTGAAAAGATCACTAAACAACATTCAAGAAAAAAACAAGCATATATGGAACTTATAGGCATCTATGACTCACACTAAGGAAGAAACAAGGTTCCTGCTTATAAGGAGCATGCAATTTAATAAGGTAGCCAAGACAGACACGCAATCAACAAAAATTTAATTAAATAAAATAAATTGATGGAGCCAATTGGACAAAAGTCCCAAATGGGATAGTCTTTGAGCTTCAGACAAACAGAAGCAGGAATAAAGTATGATGGGTGGGGAGAAGGTAGGGATAACATCCTTGAGGTGTGATTAGCGCTGCTGTCATAATCATTTCCTTTCTGTTAAGTGGGGAAAGTTTTAATAAAAATATCCTTTTTCCAGAAAGTTAAAAAACATTAATAATAGATTATCACATTGATGGGGACTGAACCTGTGATTTTGAGCTTGTATAGAAAGACCATTCACAAAAGCTCTATTGGCACAGGGAACTCCCAGATCAGGAAACTCTCTAGCAATGTTGGTTGGTACCTTGTCTGTAACTTCTAGTTTTAGAAAGTGGTCTAGGACACTAACAGGTTAAATGACTTGCTCAGAGTTACACAGCCAGTACGGGTCAGAGGTGAACTCACTCCTGGCTCTGATTGTTGTTGTTGCTCAGTTTTCAATTGTGTCCGACTCTTTGTGGCCCCATTGGGGGTTTTCTTGGCAAAGATACTGGAGTGGTTTGCCATTTCCTCTTCCAGCTTATTTTATGGATGGGGAAACTGAGGAAAACAGGGGAAAGTGAATTGCCCAAGGTCACACAGCTAGTAAATCTCTGAAACCAGATTTGAACTCAGGTCTTCCTGATTCCAGGTCCAGTACTTTGTACACTGAGCTACCTAGCTAGCCTCATAGGCCAAGCATACCTCTAAAAGGCAGCTGGGGAGACTTCTGATCCAGATTCTGTTCCTGGGGAGCAGAATTTGCTTTTCAGATTCTTAGTGACAATGCCATCATACATATATATATATATATATGTATATATATATATATATATATATATGTACATACATACATAAACATGTATGTATAAATATACACACATACTTTAGAAACATTTCTGAACAGCATGGACCAGTTCCTTTAGCATTGCTATGCAAAGTAACCCACCGTGATATGACACTGAATTTTCTACATAATTGGTACGGGATGGGTATGCTAACCCAAAAACCACAGCTTAAACAATTCAAAATATTTCACTGTCAGTATTGCCCTGGTAGAAATTGTATACAGTTTTTCCTTAATAAGACATTATTAAAAATTCCTAGGATAGTAAGTCAATTTGGAATATAGATAATAAGCAGAAAGCCATTTAGTTCACACTAAAAATCAGTGGTTTCAATATAGTAGAAAAAAAAGGAGTAGCTCCTTTTTCAATATGGAGAATTGTTAACCCTAACCTGGCCTGGCAGTAGCCATAACCAGTTCTCCTTTCTGGATAGATTCTAATATAGGTATGTTTACCCTCATAAGACTCAAATTGGGCGTCATCTAGTCTATGTATGTATAACATATTCCATATCAGAAGAAATCCACAACTCCCCATGGCATCTTTCTACATATCAGCATGACACACACACACACACACACACACACACACACACACACACACACACACACACACACACACACACACACACACACACACACACACCTTTTCAGCTTCCTATGTGTGATTCTTCCAGGAGGAAGGTCTGAAAGAAGAACTAAAAATTCAGATCTAGGTGGCCCTTGTTTTCTCCAGTAGAGTCAGGAAGACCTAAGTTTCAATCAACCCTCAGACACTTACCAGCTGTTACTTAACCCGTGTTTGCCTCAGTTTCCTCATATATAAAGTTAGGATAACAATGACAGTGCCAACCTCCCAGGTTTGTCATAAGGATCCAATAAGATCATAATTGTAAAGCCCTTAGCACATTGCATGGTGTGTGCCTATACTGTACGGGTGCTATTGTCCTTGCTGTTTTTTTGTTGTTAAAGATGGTCCAGTCCTCCTGTGGGGCCCGCTACCTCTGAGATTCCTGGGTAACTCTGCACAAAGTGACCAATGGCCATGGTCACATTCACTCCTTTCAATAATAGCATTTTCTGCATCTTGGGATCCTGGAAGCATCCTAAGGTGAAGGAGAACACATCACCCTAGATCAGCGGTTCTCACCATGTGGAGTGCAATCCCTTCGGGGGTCAAATGACCCTTTCACAGGGGTCGCCTAAGACCATCGGAAAACATATTTCCGATGGTCTTAGGAACTGAGACATGGCTCCTCTATCCATCTCCAGGCAGTCTGCCCACAAGCAGATATGCCCACATACAAGTATTAAAGGGTCGCAGCATTAGGAAGGTTGAGAACTACTGCTCTAGGTCCTTGACATTCTCCAGGTGTCAACTGGTAGGTTCCCTACACAGATTTTGCCGTTGACTTGCAGAGACATCATACCTGAAATCAGCTGCTTCTGATGTCTGGGGCTGCTCTCTATGGGCTATGCTCCGTCACTTTCAGAGGAACCAGGTATAAGTTATCTTTGTTTTTGTTGTTGGGGTTCACATAAGCCACAGAAAATTGACGTAAGATACTTCTCTTTATCCATTAGCAGAAAAAAAAAAGACTTTTGAAGCAGATACTGGGAGTAAAGAAATTTCCTACCTCACTATGTGAGAGCACATGTTCCAATTTCATTCTAGACACCAGAGTACTAGACCAGGAGTCAGTGGTCTTGAGTCAGACCCTTAGTAGCTGTGTGACTGGACAATACAATCTCTCCGAACCTCAGCTTGTGGTAGAACAGAAACAGCAAGAGGATTGGGGTGACACCTTTGGCAAGTCACTTAGTAATGATAGCTGTTATTTACAGAAGGTTTTAAGACTTTCAAAGCATATTTTATAAACATCTTATTTTACAAATGAGGAAACTGAAGCTCAAAGAAGTTAAATTTATTAAGCCCAGGCCACAAGAGTTGCTAAGTACCAAAGAGGAGCTATGAATTAGGTCTTTGCTTAACTTTTCTGGGTCTCAGTCTATTGCTCTATGAAATGTTAAGGTTGCACTGGAAAGCAAGAGATTCTGAACCTGGGGTGAGTTGGTCCATCAATAAACATTTATTAAGCAACTACTGTGTGCCAGGCATTTTGCTAAGGGCTAGGGATACAAAGAAAGGCAGAAGACAGTCCCGACCTCAAGGAGCTCACCATTTAATGGGAGGAGATTACATAGAAAAAGAAGCTGGAAAGGGGTAGGGCAGAAATGGAAGGGAAGCATGGCACTAGCTTGGGAGCAGGATGAGATCTGAAAAGCACAGCAAGGTAGGAAAGGAGGAGGAACTGGGTGGGGTCGATGAACTTGCCCTTTCTTACATATTGATAGATTTACATATACATACATATATACATATATACATACATGCATATAAACATACACACACCTACACACATACCTACACACACACCTACATATACACACACATACATACATATACACATACATACATACACATACATACATATATACACACATACATATACACATACATACATATATACATACACATACACACATACACACATATATGCATACATACATATATGCATGCATACATACACACATACATACATATACATACACACACACACACACAGCTTTTTCAAAGGGGGAAAGCAGGGCAATTGGGGTTAAGTGACTTGCCCAAGGTCACACGGCTAGTAAGTGTTAAGCTGCATTTGAACTCAGATCCTCCTGACTCCAGGGCAGGTGCTCTATTCACTGTGCCACCTAGCTGCCCCAATAGATTTTTTTAAATGAAATTTTCCTCCTTTGCAATCCTGTGTATTTTAAATTATTCATTGCAAAATATTCTGAGAAGGAATCTTTACAAGACTGCCTTTGGGTTAATAAAAAAAAAAAAGATTAAGAACCCCTGGGCTAGATATTCTCTAAGGTTATTTCCAGTTGTGAAAGTCATGGAAATGAAAATGATACTTGAACTGAATGGAGGGCTGCTCAGAGGGGAAAGTTTTGTTTTTGTTTTTTTTTAAACGTAAAGTATTATAAAGGCAAGCTATAATTAATTATAAAAGAGTAATCAAGACTTAGCAGCAGTTACCATCACAGAAGTTAGAGACGGGAAGGTATGAGGACAAAACACCATAAATACAGTACATGGAACAGGCTTCCTTAGACTGAGGCAGTACCACCTCCCTCTCCAGGGGGCAGGTTTCAGAGTTAGGGAAAGTAGATGAAATGACCAAAATTATTGGATATCTTCAAGAAAACTACCCACATAAATATATCCATTTTTCAAAGTGAAAACAAAATTCAAGTAAAGGCAATGAAAGTGCAACTAATCCAGTAAATCCCCTTCAGCAGATAGTAAATGAAGCACAGTAATTATTTGATCCAATATACGTAAACCGAGGTCACATTTGAGGCTGTGTGCACTGAGCTGGGCTGGGTTGGGAACAGCCATCAAGGCCTTATGCATGTGGGTCAGAGAAGCCGAAGGAACTCTTTCTTCTTCCTGGCCAGTTGGTTAATGGATTTCCTGTTTGGGAAAGACCCAGGGAGGAGGGCAAGTTGAGATGAACCTGCTGAAGAAGAGTTATGTCCAGGATACATCAAGTCAAACTAAAATTTCTGGCTGGAACTTTGCATCTGCTCTGGGCAGGTGAGATTCTACTCATCCACACGGGGAGTGGCCCACTGCTTCCTTGGTAGGTCCCTCAGCCTGAGAAGAAGGAGCTTTAGTTTCTACCCATTCCCTTTCAGTGTCATTAGGGTTACTTGGACCTGGAACAGCAGTGAGGTTTCCCAACATGGGCAATCTGGGATGGAATGAGGCTATTCATGAGTTTGCTGTTCCTTCTGGGCCTTGGGAAAGATGGGGAGTTGAGTCACCACCTAGACATGGAGCCAGTCTGAGATATTGTATCTCCCTCATAGTAACTGAGTTACCTGAAAAATAGAAGTAGCCTCCTTTTGTATTAGCATTCCCAAAGTACCAGGGACTTGATGTATGAGTCAGGGTGCATCAGATTTCTAGGCAGAGATGCCTAGAGAATGCCACCACCATTTAGAAGTGGGCTTAATTTTTTCTGAAATTAATTTGAAAATATCTACTATATGCAAAAACACCAGGAATTTTTAGCTTATTCTGGGATGATACTTTCCTGGTAAGAGAATGTTATACACTAATATCAAAAAACTGTGGTAGTTTGATTGAAGTCTTTTTTTTTAACTTTGATTTCTACTTCTTTCCTATTCCTGTGCAGAATCTAAGTATGTATGAATTAAAGTCCTACCACAGGCAAGGCTGCCCTGAACATCTGTGACCATGCGTACAAAAAAATTACTTTTGCCCTAATGCTAATTTTATCTCCCTTGTTAATCTTCGTAGGTGCCAGTGCTCATTAGTTTATTTAAGAAATAGGGAGAGTTGTGCAATGAATTTCTGTTCACTCGACATTTGAGGATTCCTGAGGTTGTAAGCCAAGGTTGGGAGGTAGGTTCCTTTCTTCTCAATTTATATTTAGAAAAACTATAAACCTACTGAAAAGCAGATACTAAATTTCTTCTACTTTAGTCCTCTTATTGTTTATTTTATTTTATACTTGACTCTACTCACTATTTATACCTAGTTATTGTCCCTGCTTCCTAACTATACATGTTATACACATACACACACACATGTGTGTATGTGTGTGT
>CM053582.1:328520642-328575408 GCA_028627135.1 Pseudochirops cupreus | reverse complement strand
GTAGCCACTTTAACAAAGGGCCTAGGGGCAGGGAAGATCTTCAGATTCCCATAACAGCACTTAATACTTGCTTCTTGATTGATTGAACTTGAAACATTTTGTGGATAATATTTTTATCTTCTTTTTTAACATCCCCATCATTTGCCAGTGACTCCCCTTCCTCCCTCCCTCAATCACAAACAGAACATTACCTAGTAATGAAGAAGCTCAGTTAATGATAACGAACCAACTCGTTTTCTATATCTGACAATATGCCCATTCTGTACCGGTAGCCTGCCACCTCTAACAAGCAGGAGATGTACCTCATCATCAGTCCCCTGAAGTCATGCTTGGTGACATCATTGAGATCCTTAGGGCTAAATAAAGGCCAATAAGAAGGAAGCCACTTATTTAACAAATCCCAGCCAAAGAGGATTGTGTTTCCTTTAGATTCATCCAGCACTTACTCTCCCCAGACAAATCCTTTGCCTCTCTACTCTTTGTGAGCCCTTTGCCTTATTGGTTGTGCATAGACCTACTCACCTTTAACTCGAGGCCCTGTCGCATACTTCAGGAGAACAGGATCTTGAGGGAATTGAAACCTTACTCAGAACCGTTCTGTAAAGATTTCGAGCCACTGGCAATACCAAGTCTGACCTTTATGCTGAGTTTTATTCCAGCTTTAATCACTTTACCATCACTTGCAAAAGAAGAGTCATTGTGAACAGTGCCCTATTTATAGGAATCTCCATAGTCAAGACACAGAGAAGGCTCGCATTATTTAGCATGCTGAGGAAGTAACCAGATGTACGGTGAAATGACTACTTTTCATGAAAGTAGGTTTGCCGTAAGCTCTTGGTGGAGATGAAGGGCACAATTTATGGCAGCTGTTTATGGTTGCTATTAAGTCTTTTATATGGTAGTGGATTGCTTTTTTAAATGTTTGCACAGCAATAAATGAAATGTATATGAGCTTGGAGGTGTCTAGAATGTTACTTCTAATTTCCCACAACTGGTAGCCAAATCTCTTGTAAACTCTTGTAAAGCTCTAACTGCCAGAGGTTTTCACCTAAAGGTATTTACTGGCACTGACTGATTTTCAGTCTCCTGGAGGCTTTAATATTGTGGGGACATGGGGAGCCATTACCCCTTTTCAAGGAGCCTGGGCTCTAAGGGGAAGGCATCCCCACCTTGAGTTACCCTATGATGGTTAGGTATTTCTGGGGCCTTTTAAGAGCAGCATTCTTATAGAAAACATAGGGATATTTTGCTGTATTTCTTTAATTTTCTTCCAAAATTGATCCTCTGTGTCACAGAGACGATCTATCTTACGCGGATGCTATGAGTGCCTTGTAAACCCCCAAAGATTATAGAAATGTGAGTTCTGATTAAGGTTAAAAAGATCTGTCTGACTTTGTATTCTATATGCAGTGTATGAAGGCAGCAACATCCAAAGTTATCCAAATTATTCTACTTTTTCATTAAAAGGTATTAAAAACCATCTTGAAGCTTTGATCAGCAAAAAGAATTCAAGCTCAGAACATTGCCATGTTTCCCAGTGGCCTAAGCACCAAAAAGCCAGGGTGTAAGGAGTCAGGGGCTCCAATACAGAAGCAGGGAAGCTGAACCCAACTTAATTAAGGCTGTATCCTAATTGAATATCCTTTCCATTCTATGGCTAAGCAATTTCTTAATTGGGTCATTTCATTTTCAGTTTTGAATCTCAACTATCACTTACCTACAACAGAGTGAAATGCTATATGTTTAACTGAGGGCTAAATTGTTCCTTACTTAAGCAGATATTACTGTTGTAATATATTTTCCCCTCTGCTTTAAATTCATCTTTAGAAAGATGATGCCCCCATTTTGCCTCACTTAGTGAAATACTTCTGTCTTTGTGAAATAATGTCCCAACTTCATCAGAATTAAGATATTTTTAAAGAAAGGAATCCATTTTTATATTTGTGTTGTCTCTAAACAGTGTATTTTTCTAGATGAAAATAATGTAGGAGTTCAATAATAAGATGAGAAAATCAAAATATTTATGTTCAAGTTCTGGATAAAGCAGATGAAATCTCTAAGTAAGATTGGTCATAGGATAGCTGAATACTATCTTACCCTCACTCCTTATTTATACACATGAAAACTAAGGCCTAGAGAAGAACCATGAGTTAAGTGCCCCTGTTAGACTCAATGAAGAAGGAGAAGAAGAAGAAAGAGAAGGAGAAAGAGGAAGATGTTGGGGAGAAATATTAAATATTTGCACTGAAGAGACCTGTTGATTTTGTAGTACACATCTGCTAACCACTCTGTATCCTTGGCTCAAAGTGTTCCCCATGACTGTGGAAAAAAAAATGTGATGCTTTCAGAAACATTTCCCCTTTGTGTAGCCCAACATATTTCAGAAGTCTGTGTTCTTAAAACTCGTGGTTGAAAAAAAACACCAAATCTTATGCCTACATTTCCTGAAAGCAAGATCAGCCCAAAGTGGATTCAGTAACAAATTAAGCCTGCACTTTAGACACCAAGTATGAAGTTCAAGTCAGGAAGAGCTCTGGCATCGGAAATGACAGCCGCTTCATCACGCTGAGTCAGTCATTCAATCCTATTATTAGTTAGCAGGGATTGAGTGTTCTTTGGCATTTCATGAAGTCCAACAATAGGCTAGACCCTGTATAGAACATGGAATTAGACACGGTTCCTGCCCAGTGGGCTTGAAATCAAGATTAGACAGACCAGACACTAACTAACACAGACCAGAAGTCTGGAGTGGGAACAATTTGAATTTACTTGGGGGATCTAAGGTCATTCAGTCCACGATAACACTGGCTTTTCTTTCCTCCAATGAGTACTTATTTTTCTCTGCAGTTGTACACACTATGAATGGTCTGATGCTTTGATAAACCCTCTGGTCATTTTCCATGAAAAGTGTTAAATAAGAGGAATTAAAAACAAAGGTTAAGGGACTTGCTTGGGGTCAGACAAGTAGCAAATGTGTGATGCTGAATTTGAACTCAGATCTTCCTAATTCTAAGTCCAGTATTCTGTCTACTCTGCCTCTACCGTAGGGCCACAGAGGAAGTACCAAAAGACAAACAGAGCAGCTAGGAGACTTTGGGGTTGAAAGGAAAGAAAAGGGAGGAGAAAGCATAATACTAGAATGAGGAAAAAGAGGAAAGAGGTTGCTAATAGTTAAAATTTGGCTTCATGAGCAGAGTATACAAATATGCAGAAGATGGGGGAAGAAGGTATCTGATAAGCCTCATTCTTATCTGAACTCAGCAAGGGAAGATGAAAAAAACAAACAAAAATGGTTTGGTGCAAAAACATGTTAAATTCAACATGGTATGGAAGACAGAAGGAGTTTATGAGTATGGGAGGAGTCTGGCAGTCATCAGTCAATAAGCAAACAGTCCTTAACTTCGAAGGGTGGATTGTAAAAGGGGTATCAAAAGGAGTAAGAGAAAGTAAAATATTGATCAGAATCTGGCCGCACTAAAGAGAGGAGGGTCAGAAGAGTTTGATCAGATCATTTCAATTATAGATTAAGAGTGGTCATCATATATCTTTTTTCTTTACAACTTTTTTTTTCTGTTGAAAAGGGTAAATGAAGTACGATTAGGAAAAAAGTAGGAGAGGAGAAAATAGAAGAAAAACACAATTATCGATAATAACCATGAATGTGAATGGGATGGTTTTATTGTAAAATGGAGAAAAATAGCAGACTTGATTACAAAGCAGAAGCCAATCGTATCTTGTTTACAAGAAAGACACAAGTTAAAAATGAGGAGTTGAAGCAGACTTTATTATATCTCATGAAAATTTTTAAAATTTTTAAAATTTAAAATTTAAAAATTTAAAAAATAAAAAAAATTTAAAAATAAAAAAAAAAATTTTTAAAGCAAGGACTCTGTTTTCTAAGCATCATATTTACAGCCACCAGAAGTAATACCTGTCTGCAGCTCTGCTTGGTTTCAACTCCATAGAACAAGATGCTCCTGTCCCTGCTTTCCAACTTCCTTTTGTGTATTGTCTTCACACTTTGGATTGTAATCTCCTTGAGGGCAGGGACTGTATTTCTTTTTCTTATTTATATTCCTGGCACATAGTAAGTGATAGCATTAATTGTGCTTTTCCAGTAATGTTATCTGCAAGGTCACAAGCTGAACCTTTCACATTAATTACAGTACTGTCATGGAATAATTATCTCATTTTTAACCATATTATGAATTTTTAGCTATCCCTATTCTCTTTTTATCTTTTTTCTTGCACTTGTGATGTTAACAGCATGAACTCAAAATATAGGAACTTCCAACCTTACAGACTGGTAATTAATCTGTAAGTTAGAATGTTAGAAAGTTGCCTGGAAACAATGAGAGCTTAAATGATTCATGCAAAGTCATATGGCTAATATTTATCAAAGCAAGACTTGAACGCAGGTCTTGACTTCAAAATACACTATGCCACAATGACTTCTTTTTATTTTTCTTTTTGGAGGAGATAAGTTAAGTGACTTGCCCGAGGTCACACAGCTAGTAAGTGTTAAATGTCTGAGGGCAGATTTGAACTTGAGTCCTCCTGACTCTGGGACTGGTGCTCTATTCACTGTGCCACTTAGCTGCCCCCTACAATGATTTCTTATACAGGACTACAAATAGGTGTTGTTTTTTTTAACTCTTTTATATTATTATCACATTATTTCTTTGAACTTCCTTAAAGCTTCAGTAGAAATGTGTATTATAAACAGAGAAGCAAAGGTCTGAGCATGTTACTCTAGCACAGGTGGCTCAGTGGATAGAACACTGGGCCTGGGATCATGAAGCCCTGAGTCCCAACGAGGTCATATTTGTAAAATATGTAGCATGGTGCTTGGCTATTATAAACTATAATTATAGTTTTATAAACCATATATTATTATAAACTATATTTATAAAGATAGTATTATAAACTATAATTATAAACAAAGCAGGTGCTGTAATAAATGCTTCTTCCTTGACCCTTTCCCTCAAACACTTACTAACTGTGTGTCTCTGGGCAGAATACAACCTCTGCTTGCCTGAGTTTTTTCAACTCTCAAATGAGGGTAATAACAGTCTGGCACATAGTAGGTGCTTCATAAAAGCTTATTCCTTCACTGTGTTTTCCTGTACTGCTCAAGAAACTCCCTTATTTCCCCATTTCCTCCAGGAACAAACCCCAGCTCCCCTTTCTGGAATTTAAAGCCCTTTATGATCTAGTCCCAGTTTATCTTTCCAGGCTTAATGTGTGTTACTGTGTGAATAACCATTGGAGGGCTTGCTGAGCCCTTTCCAGGGCCGCTCATCCACCTTTGGTGTCCACCTGCCACCCAAGTCTCACCTATGGCTCCAAGAAGTTGTAGCATGCCCAGTGGCTGTGCCCTGGAAAACCATCTCAGCAGATGGGCTAAACCAGGCTGAGGGTAACTCCAACATGTTGGTGAGTCAGGGGCATGTCTGCCCCAAGCATGTGAAGACGTCTCCCAGAGGAATGGGCAGAGAAGAGCAAGACGTTGCAATGGCCCAGAGGGCGGCTCAAGTAGCCCTGTGGAGGACTTAGAGCTTGGTGAGAAACTGAAGATGCCACTGCATCCTGGGCCAGAGCTAGGCATTCTGACTTTTGTCCTGCCATTGGACTGTGATGACCCTGGAGGAGAGAGGGAGACTAACCATTTTGTGCAACTCTGCCTCACTCAAATCCAGTTCACATGCAAGTCAAAACCTCACCCCATGATGTCATTAGTCCTCTTTAAAAAAAAAAGGCCCACAACAACCCAAACTAGGCTACTTGCTGCTCATTTCCAACCTCTGCCTTTGCACAAGTTGTTCTTCGTGTCTGAAATGTGTTTCTTGCTGCCCTTTACTTCTTAGATCCTCCAGCTTCCTTCAAGGCTCAGCTCAAGTGATAACTTTGACATAAACTTCTAAAGCCCTCCATTTCTCATCCTGGAAAATTCCTCCATCTTGTTATTCAGTCATTTTTAGTCATGTCTAACTCTTTGTGACCCCATTTAATGTTTTCTTGGCAAAGATACTGGAATGGCTTTTCATTTCCTTCTCCAGCTCATTTTACAGATGAGAAAGCTGAGGCAAACAGGGTTAAGTGACTTGTGCAGGGTCACACAGTTAGTAAGTGTCTGAAGCTGGATTTGAACTCAGGAAGATAAGTCTTCCTGACTCTAGGTCCCTCACTCTATCCACCGCATCACCTAGCTGGCTTTTGTCTATCTTAACCTTCTACATATTTGTGTGCATGTTATACGCAGTACCTTAATTCTAACCAAGAAGAATTAAAGCACCTACAGGACAGATAACATGTTGTTTTTCTTTGTATCCCTAGTCTCTATCCTAATGCCTGGCATATACTAGGTGCTTAATAATTGCTTGTTGAATGAATTACTTGATATTTTGAATGGTTATCTATACTAATATAATTGTAATACTTGAGAAAATCTCAGACCAACTGGTACCACATTTAAAAAAGGGCTTTGTTAGTCTAAGAGCCATCTGTGGTTTTTTTACTGCATTATTTCTGTGAAATTCCTTAAAGGTCCAATAGAAATTCAACAATGAAAAATGGTTTTCAAGAAACACATTGTGTGATTGTAATACAAGACAGTAGCTTTGAGAGAAATGGTCTTGTACACAGATTCTCTTGCTGTCCATCAATTGGAGATAGACAGCAAGGCAAGAAACGGGGGTGCCCCAAATGTCACGTAAATGTTGGTTCTGATAACTGAGCCAAATGCAATATTGACATAGCTAAAAATGAATTAAAGAACCTGTCATACATATGTGGGGTTCTTCCCCTCTCCCAAGGAAAAAGGGTTTGGGAAAAGTTCAGCCATATAAAAATGTTAAAAATAGTCAGGAGGGAAAGATTCCTTTGGTCCACAGGCAGAAGCTTTGCCATCTTCTCAGCCTTACTTAATCATTGTGTTTTGATGAGAAAATGCCGTTGGACTGCTCTTGGTCCTTTGACGTGACACAGTCTATGTATTGTCCTTGGAGTGTGTGCCGGTTAATTAGCATTTATTAAGCGCCTATTGCATGCTAGCCACTGAAGATACAAAGAAAAGCAAAAAAACAACAACAACAAAAAAACCTTGCCCTCAATTCACAGTCTAGTGGGGGAGAGAAAAAACATAAACAACCATATACAAACAGGCTATATAAGGGGTTAATTAGAGTTAATGGGCACAGGGATGGTACTAGCAGTAAGAGGGACTGAAAAAAGCTTCGTGCAGAAGGTAAGACTCTAGCTGAGACTTGAAGAAAACCAGGAAAGCCAGGAGGTAAGGTGGAGATGAGGAAGGAGGGCATCCCATGAAAGGGGGACAGCTAGTGAGCATTCAGAGTCAGGAGTTGGAGTGTTGAGTGTGTATGTGTGTGTGTGTACGTGCATGTGTATGCATGTGTATGGTGTGCACGTGTGCATGCATGTGTGCGTGTGTGTGCATGTGTATGCATTGTGTGTCATGTCTGTGTGCATGTAGTTTGTGTGTGCATGCATGTGTGTAGTTTGTGGGTGTGTGCATGTATATGCATGTAGTTTGTGTGCATGTACATGCATGTGTGCACGTGTGTGAGTGTGCTTTGCAGTTTTCTCTTTGGATAAGTAAAAGATGGCGATATGTTTACACTGTGAGCTGGTGATATTTTCATGTTTATAACTGGACAGATTATTGCTGCCCAAGGGGCATGATATCCTCCTTTCCACATTAGGATATGAGCATTTTAATGAGAAGAAGAAACTTGCTTAAATTTGAGCTAGTCTTGGGGGTCACCTTTTAGTTACTACAAGTATCAGTGTCGAGGGGAAGGGAGCTCCTTAATGGAAGAAAAATATTTCTTTATTTTTACTTGTTTTTACTAAATGTTTTATTTCAAATATAATATTAAACATCAGTGTAAACAATTGAACGATCATATTGTTTACATTTAAATTCCGTTCAATGCATAAATATAAACATACTATTCTTGTAGAGACACTGTGGATTATATAGATTTAGAACTGGTTGTACGAATGAGTTCAAAGAGTGATTGTTCATGGTTCAGGGTCAACGTGACAAGACGGCCGTAGCAGACTGCCTCCTAGGGATTGGGGCTAAATAATGTGCAGTTCAACTTTTTTTTTTAATCAATGTCTTGGATGAAAGCATATAGTTATCCTTTCCACATCATGATTTTTTCCCATGGTGGTTTTGATATATCACGAATCCGTACACAAAATTAAATAGGAATTTTGGGGGAGTTTTGCAGACAACACACAAAGGCCAGCAGGTAATGCAGAAAAGGTGTTTTTATTTAACATTGATCTACATACAGCCTATGATCAAATATGTAACCCAAATTTTACAATATGATACCATAAAAGAAAAAAAATATTCAGACTTCTTTGGTATGAAGAAGACCAAAAAATTTTACTTGGATTTTCAAGATCACAGGGGCACTGTGCCCCTGACCCTGGTGATCTGGAAGGGTTAATAGCAGATAGCATGTTCATCAAATCTGAATATGACAAAATGTTGGAAGATATAGCTAATTTACGGGTTAGCAGAATCAGGATTCAAAAACACCCTCAAAAGTTAGAACAGTGAACATAACATAATGAAGTTCAAAAGGTTTAAATGTAAAATCATAGACTTAAGTACAAGTTAATGTGAACAAATAAAAAAAAATGACCAAAATTTTGAAAATTCTGAGACCACTCCCCCTCCCAAAGTGGATTGGCAGACCACTCAATTCAATGAATTACAATACTGACTTATTTTAGATTTCAATTTCACAATATCAGTGACTAATCAGCTAAATAGGTCTCCTTGTATCATGTGTCATCCACAGGATAGGAAAGGCACACAGTAGCTCCTGGATAAATGCTTGTTGATTTGCTTTATTCTCGGCTTTGTTTTGGCTATGTAGACTTGCCTTGGAATACATATTTATTTGGAATACATACATACACCTGGTCACAGTGACCAATTCTATACAGTTGACTCACAAGTTTATATATCTGGCCCTTATCTCCTTCCTGCACAATCTTCCTTCTTCCTCCTTTAGTTCTTAATTTCTATCTAGTAGATATCTCTACCTGGATGTACCACAAGCACACCAGATGTAAAACAGAACTCGTTTCTCCTCTCCAAAAAAAGGTGCCTCAATCCCTAACTTCCCTATAGCTGTTGAAAACCCTGCCATCTTTTCATTCATTCAGATTCACAGACTCATAATCAACCTCAATTCTTCATTTTTCTCCACCATACAAGGCCAGTCAGGTGCCAAGTTTTGTCAATTCTCCTTGTACAATATCTCTCCAAAAAAAACCCTCAAAAAACAAAAAAGGGAGGTGGAGCAGCTAGGTGGCACAGTGGATAGAGCACCAGCCCTGGAGTCAAGAGGAGCTGAGTTCAAATGCAGCCTCACACACTTAATAGCTCTGTGACTCTGGTCAAGTCACTTAACCCCAATTGCCTCCAAAACCGAAACAAAATAAGCTAACAAATAAAAACCAATATCTCTCCTATACAATCTTCTCTTCACCCATGCAGCCTCCCATCTAGGCCAAGCCATCCTTTCCTTCTGCCTGAACTATTGCAAAAATCTCCTCATGAATCTCTCTGCTACTTGTCTCTTCCTTCTCTCACTTCTCCTCCACAAAGCTGCCCATGGATATTCTTACAGCTCAGGTCTCATTGAATCTCTCCCCTACTCAAGAAGTTACAGTAACTCCCTATTACCTCTAGGTTGATATGTAGACTCCTCTGTTTGGCATTTAAAACCTTTCACAATCTGGCTTCAACCTCTCTTTCCAGGCTGTGGCACATTCTTCTTCTTCAAACACTATATTCCAGGCAGACTGGCCTCCTTACTGTTCCCTGAACACTATGATCCATCTGTGGGTGTGTGGGTGTATTGGTTTGTCTCCTTTGCTCCTTGGAATTCCTAACAGTTCATTTCAAAAGTCAACGTGAGTGTGAATGAACCAAAGCCTTTTCCGTTCCATTCAGCTCATGGTATTCCTTACACCCACCTTTAGCCTCTTAATGTTGTGTTCGTGTGTGTATTTTGTATGGACTTATCTGTGTTTCTGCCAATTCCCTCAGCAGAATGTGGGCTTCTTGAGGAGGGAGAGATTATGACATGTTTATTTTTCTATCCCTAGAACCAAGCCTGGAGCCTGGAACATAGTGGGCACTTCACAAATGCATGGACTGAATTGTTGCATAAGTTTAGTTTATAGCAACTTTTTCCACTTTGATTCCCTGCTAGTTTCCAAATGGATAAGAATATATTCAGTTCATTTTCTAGAGAATCAAATTCTTCAGGAAGGAAGTAGATAACCCCAATATCAGTGACAAATCAGCTATTTTACAACTAAAAAAAGAGAAGTGGATCATGTGGATTACTCATATAGACCATCCCAATATAATCCAAGTTGTCAGACCTTTTCTTCACTTTGGCAGTATAGACCTAGGTCATGAAACCAGCCACAAATTTGTTTTTAATTTTGTCCTACTTGGTTCCAAAATGACATCCAAATCATTAACTAAACAGATGCACATTGACTTGAAAAGGAGGGAAAAAAATGAGGCATTTGTAAGCCAAACTGAAAGGCTGCTACCTTGCCAACTCCTAAATTCACTTTCGGTGGCTATCATAGGAACAGTAACACCCAAGCCAGGAAGGAGACTGAAGCAGACAATCTTCTGAACTAGGTGCAGTGATCCTGATCACTGAAGACATGGCTGAGAAAAATAATGAAAAATGCCATGCAATAGTTCAACTTTAAAAATGTGGTTACTGGGTCCTCTTTTTCCTTCTGCTACTGGTATGATAAATACATTAGAGAGAGAATATATCAAGCCCTTACTCTGTGCCAGAATGAAGTCATTTTTACTGCCATGCAAACAAGACAGTCTTTTACCCTTTAGGGGAGCTAGAAGACGGGGGAGGTGAATAAGGTGGCAGGTCTGAAGAGCATCTTACTATCTCTTCTTTTGTAACTTCTATTTTGGTTATCCCAATAATGTTTCTATCATGTTTGTGGTTCTAATGGACCCAAAAGATATTTGAAGAGTGAGTCCATGCGTGAGGAGTGTGAGGGATCATTTGTTTGCAGCTGAATTCAATTCTACAAACATTTTAAGATGAAATAATATAGTAGCTTTTGTTACTTTTCAAAGGGCTCCAACAACCATTACAATCTCAAACAGCACTTAGGACTGACTATCATGAAGATGCTACACTGGGATCTGAGTATGTTGTGAACACCCATTCACTGGTAAAACAGCAAATAACCACTTGGAAAACACTGGTAGAGAAACAGAGTATTATAGCAGAAAGAGGGTTGGTCTGGGAGTTAAAATCTGGGTTACAGTTGTGCGTGACTCCGAGCAAGTCATTCAGCCTCTTGGTGTAACAGGCAACTCTGCAAGACTCTAAGTTGCAGGCGAGCTACACAGTGTTTGGAGCTTCCATACTGGGAGTTCTATTTCCTGATGAGGTCACAAATCCAAGTGTCCTTTCCCCAATCTTGACTGCCCCCCACAAAAAAAAAGAGAAGAGAAATGATGCAATTGCTTTCTGTAGTTTATTATGCTGGTCTGGGCAAAACTAGAGAGTATGACTAAACAAACATGGCTTAATTAAGCTCCATAAATATTTCTAATAGCACAAGCGCCATGAAGTTAGCAAGACAAAAACCAGCTGCTAGTTCTCTAAATAAAGTCCAAATAAAAATGGGGTGAAAATGTCAGATTATTAACACATCATGCCAACCTGATTTTCCCCTTGTCTATTCTTTTAATGAGGAAGTAGCTGGGTGGCTCAATGGATAGAGCACTGGGCCTAGAGTCAAGAAGGCCTGAGTTAAAATCTGGTTCCAGACACTCACTAGTTATGTGACCCTGGGCAAGTCCCTGAACCTCTGTTTGCCTTATCTACTGGAGAAGGAAATGGCAAATGACTCTAGTATTTTTGCCAAGAAAACCCTATGGACAGTGTGGTTCATAGAGTGATGAAGAATTGTGCACAATGGAACAACAACAGTAACTCTTTTAACCAAATGGTACAAATGGGCAGTTGGGTGGCACAGTGGATAGAGTATAGGGCCTGGAGTCAGGAAGACTCACCATCTTAAGTTCAAATCTGGCCTCAGAAACTTACTAGCTGTACGATGGTGGGCAAGTCACTCAGTTTCCTTATCTGTAAATTTAGAAGGAAATGGCAAACCACTCCAGTATCTTTGCCAAGAAAACCCTAAATGTGGTCAAGAAGAGTTGGACACCACTGAAAAATAATTAAACAATGACAAAGAGTACACAAAGAATCCACTAATTAATGTTTTAGGTTTGTTACAATGAAACTCTATCCCCAATTAACCAACATTTATTAAACACTTACTACGACGTGCTATTCACCATGAGATGGGCTGAGAAAGCAAAGACAAAAATGAAATAGTCCTTGATCTCAAGGAGTTTACATTCTGTTGAGGAAGAGGTACACAAAAAAGGAATATTCAAATCATACATCTAGCCAGGGCAGATCTCTTCCTCGGGCCTGCACATTGCCGATTTGTAGGATGATTCCTTTCATACCCACCTTCAACTCACACTCATTCCATCCCTGGCATAGAATCTCCTGAATTAGGAGTCATTTCTATTATTATTTCTAAAATTACATTATTTACTCTCTTGCCTTTTGTAACTTCTATTTTGTTCATTGAAATAAGATTTCTAGGATTGTGGAATTGAATCTTGTAAACTAAAAGTAAATAAACAAATCAATTAAAAAAAAGAAAAGATTTCTATCGTGTTTGTCGTTCTAATGGACCTGAAAGACATTTGCTAGCTTCTCAATTTATTCAGAAGTAAAGATACTGGATATAGATTGTTTTTCTTTAGTGGATGAAACCCATTATCAACCTGAGCAACAAAAAGAAGTCTTTTTAAAAGCATGGATCAGATCATGTAGAACTCCTGCCATTGTTCTCTTGAGATTGTAAATCTTTCTGCTAATGGTAATATTACATGACTCTTGCGATAATGAAAGAATTAGATCATTGTGGCTCTCGCATGTTGTACCACATATGGTTAGCAGCTCCCCTTCATCACTGGCATTTGCCAGACACTTGTCTGATTTAGGGCAGGGAGGTGGAAAGGGTGAGAACTAATTGATTTCTTTTTGTTTCTTCTAGTTTCATCTTCTTTGAGGCTGATTTATACTGATAGCCAAGTGTTACCAATGGCATGACAATGGGTTATTCATGGACATGGGTTATTGGGTTATTCATAGAATGTTAGTGCTAGAAGAGACTTTGAATATCCAGGCCAAACACTTATTTAATCATTGAGGAAATCTGAAGCTCAGAGGTAGGAAGTAGTACTATAAAGAGAACCGGCTTGGGAATCAGGTTGGGATCTGAAGGTTTGGATTTGAATTCTGGCTCCGCTAATTATATATGTGACCCTGAACAAAATCATTGTATCTCACTGGGCCTGAGGTCTCTCATCTATGATATAAAGGGTTGGACTAGATGATCTCCAAGTTCCCTTGTAGCCCTAAATCTATAAACTTATTATAGCTCATAGAAATCCTGAATTCAATTCAGCAAACATTTTGAAATGAAATAGTAATAGTAACTTGTTGCTCTTCATTTCACTGACTAATTGGGTCTCTAGAGGAATGCCTCCAATTCTTAGAATATTTCTAAGATGTTGGGGCTTATCCAACCACAATAAATCTCATGAGCCCCCCATTGGTGTTCTCTTTATCCGCATTTTAAGTTGATATCAATTAGTCAGTCAGATTTAATTAACTGTTAGAAATAGTTGGCATAAAACATCTTCCCAAAAGTCAGTGATACAATCTCCCACCAGGATATATGAAGTTGAGGAAAAATTGAGCTCCAATTCATAGCACGTGGAGCTGTTGTATTACAGCTGTTACAACACAGCTGATAGCTCTGAGACATTCTTTTTTGCTGGAGACTTTAAGATGTTCCCTTGACTTTTTGTGTAGTTTTTCTCCTAGGTTCTTTTTAGAGTTTTTAGTCTGCTTCTCTCATCTTCTCCCATCAATCCTTGTCTCTTGGTGTAGATGCTGCTGCCAGTCACTGCTGTTGTGGGGAAACTGTTAGGACGTTGATCATAAAAAGTCCAAATCCCCTAGTCCTCATAGTTCATAAGATCCTTACCAAAGGAGGAGGCAGAGTCCGGGTGAGGTTGAGGCTAACCCAACTGATTTCTTTTCAGAGATTGGACTTGCTGCTTGCTAGAATCCCTAATTTCAATTAGTTTGATATCTTCTAAAGGCCCCAGATGTCATGACAGAGTCACTCAGCCAATCTGAAAAGAATTCCTATTACACCTAGGGAGGTGTCCAGGGCTCATTCACTTGAAAAATCAGGATGTGTTCTCACATGATAAATCTATGTGGGCTAAGTGGGGTGTAATGATTTTGATTTTACCCTCACACTATGATCATTATGGTCCTCAGAAGAGGTATCATGTGGTCAGCTTCTCTTTCTTATTTTCTTTTGCCAATCACTTGTTTGATTTGAAGGGATAAAAAAAACTGGAGCATTGACTTCTGTCTTTTTGCTTGTTCTAGTTTCATATTCTTTCCGATTCATTGATTTGTATTTATGACCAGATGTTATGGATGACATATGTGTATTACATGTATTAGGCAGAGATGGAGAGAGAGAAAGAGAGAGACAGAGAGGGGGGAGGAGGAAAAGAGGAGAGAGAGAAGAAGGGGGAGAGAAAGATAAAAAAAAAGGAGGAAGACTTGTGAGAAAGATCTAGAATCACAGAATTTAGAGCTAGGAAAGACTTTAGTAATCTAGTCCAACCCCTTTACCATTTGGTAAGTGAAGAAATGGAGATATTCCACGATACCTTGACAAAATGGAACAAGCACTGGATTCGGAGTAGGAGGGCCCAGATTTGAATGTTGTCTCTGCCAACTACCAGTGCGACTCTGGATAAGATATTTCACATTGCTGGGTCTCAGTTTCCTCATCTATAAAATGAGATGGTTGAATAAGATAATCTCTAAGGTCTTTTCCAGATTTAAATTTATGATCCTGAATAACCTGCTCAAAGTCATATTAACTTATTAGTCTGTCAGTTAACAAATGTTTATTGTCTGTCTGACTAACATGTTGTTATGACTTTGGACAGGTCACTCAGATTCATAGATTTCATTCTGGAAGAGACCTTAGAAGAGTGCCAGGGGCTGTGCTGTGTAGAAAAAAGAAGAAGAAGAACAAGAACAAGAAGAACAAGAAGAAGAAGAACAAGAAGAAGAAGGAGGAGGAGGATGAGGAGGAGGAGGAGGAGGAGGAGAAGAAAGCCTCTATTTTCAAAGAGCTTACAATCTAATGGGGGGAAGGTAACCCACAAAAAGGAAGCTGAAAAGATGATGGATGGGGAAGAAGGTACCCAGTACATGATATGATGGAAATAACCAAAAAAGGTCAAAGTAATAAAGAGCTGGGTTGGAAATAAATCGAGGCTGGCCTTGGCCCCCTTCTTAAATGGAGGTTTGAGAGTTGGTTGGTTTGTTGTTGTTAGTGTCAGAATTGGCCCTATGATTCTTTTTTCATGACACTTCCCCACTGCTTCCTGTCTCTTCATTTCCCCAGGAATAAATGACATTTCTGTTTTGTTCTAATGCTTCTCTTTGAAATCTATAGACCCAGCTATTAAGTTTCCAACTCAATATTGAGTCTGGGTTTTATGACTACTTCAGCAAATTAAACAACACTTTGTCTTCCATTGAACTTTCTGGTTAGTTTGTTCCTCCTCTCTGGAGAAACATTCCTGTCCCTTGTCCTTGAGAGAGACTGTCAGAGGAAATAGAATATCCTTTGCTTGTCTCAAACTACAAGTACTAGGTTTAGTTTAATGAGAAGCAAGTGTTCTCTGTTCTTTAGAAAGCATTCCCTCTCTGTAATATATTTTTTTAAAATTTCAGATTTAATATAGGCCTACAGATCCCATTTAAATCATACATAATCATACTTTCCATAAATACTCCAGAATATTACCTAAAATTTAGGTGTTTAGTCTTAGTTTTTTCTTTCTTTGTTTTATGATTTGTATGCTTTCATTGATAACGTAATGAATAGTTAAAATGATTCTTGATATGAGAACTCTGTCCATCAGTGCAGGTAACACCCACTGTAAGCCTAGTTAATGGCCCAGGTAAGTTTCTGTGACCAAAAACTTTATCAATACTAAAAGAACTAGCCAATTTTGCTAGGCTGGTACTCAGACAACAAACCCAGTCCACTGTCAGGCCCATACTCTTAAACCTGTCCATTTTGACAGAACTTTTACACTGCCAGAATAGCTTCTTACAGCTTGGGGACATCAGTATCCCATTGGGAATTGGAGTAGACTTTTAGAGGAGCTGAAACTTGAAAGGAAAGGAAAATAGGAATTGTGGTATAATACCATAAGAATGATTCCCTCTTCTTACTAATTAACTAATACATCTTGGGAGGCATTGTGGTTCAAATCCTGACTTTGCTACTTCTCTTCTATGTGACCTTGGATAAATCATGGATAAGATTCCCTGGATCTTGGCTCCTTATTTGCAAAATGAGGAGTTTGAACTAAATGGTTTCTAAAATCCCTTACAGCTCTAAATCTGTAATCCAATGCTCCCTACTTTAGTGTTGCTCAATCACCTAGCAACCTACACTCAAAAGCAGTTGCCTTTCTCTCTTCCCAACTTCTTTCTTATCAAATCCTGTCAATTCTTCTCTTGAAATTTCTCTCCAAGTAATTTGGAACTATACCCAAAGGGCTATAAAACTATGCATATCCTTTGATCCACAAGACCACTACTAGGTCTGTATCTCAAAGAGATCACAAAAAAGGGGAAAAGACTCACATGTGCAAAAATATTTATAGCAGCCCTTTTTGTGATGGCAAAAAATTGGAAATTGAGGGGATGCCCATCAGTTGGGGGATGGCTGAACAAGTTGTGGTATGTAATGGAATACTTTTGTTTGATGAAAAATGATGAGCGGGCAGATTTCAGAAAAACCTGGAAATACTTACATGAACTGATGCTTAGTGAAGTGAGCAGAACCAGGAGAACATTGTACACAGGAACAGCAACATTGTGCAATGACTAACCTTGATAGATCTAACTCTTCTCAGCAATGCAATGATCTAAGACAACAATTCCAAAAGACTCATGATGGAAAATGCTATCCATATCCAGAGAAAGAACCATGGAGACTGAATGCAGTTTGAAGCATACTATTTTCTTTTTTGTTGTTTTTCTTTCTCATGATTTCTCCCTTTTGTTCTGATTCTTCTTTCACAACATGAGTGATGTGGAAATATGTTTAATATGATTGTACATGTATAGCCTGTATCAGATTGCATGCCATGCCTTAAGGAGGAGGGAGTAGAAGGAAGGGGAAAAATTTAGAACTTATAATCTTATAAAAGTAAATGTTGAAAACTAAAAAATAATTAAGTAATTTAAAAAGAAAGACATTTCTCTCTAATAAATGCCTCCCTTTCCGTTACTACTCTTACCATTGGCTGCTTAAGGATTGTTGTTTTTTAAAATCATATCATTCTTGGATTGTTCTAGTTTGCTCCTGTGTGGTCTACCTGCTTCTAGCCTTCTACCTTCCAGTCCTGCTAATTTAACCTTTCTATAACCTGACTTTTACCATGTCAGTCTCCTGCTCTAAAGTCTTTAAAGACTTCCCATTGCTTAGAAGATCAAGTCCAAATTTATTAGTTTGGCATCTTAGACCCTGTATTATCTGTCCCCACCCATCATTGACCTTTCCAAACATCATCTTCACTATTCCCTTGAAATAACCCTTTGTGCCACACTATTCTATTCCTTATTGTCCCCAGATACCCTGTAAACACTTTTACTTAATACATTCTCCCTGCACCCGTCGTATTGAAGCTGGGCTGGCCTCCATAATTTGCATTGCTTATTTGAATCCATAGCATCCTTCAAGGATCAGGTCAAATACCAACTCTTTCATAAACTTTTTCTTGACCTCTCTAGAGATAACCTTGCAGGCATCTCTCTCTTTTCTGAGCAGATGTGGACAATATTGCTCACATTTCTTATTTGACAATTAAATCCTGCTTTGTGTTGTTAATAATTTTTCCACTTGCCTACATCTTATTTTCTCAAGAAGGCTATCAGACCCCCAAGTCTTAGAACATGCCCTGTATTTTAATGTGCCATGTTCAATAACTATGTAACAATAACTGAACCCGGAATCAGAATGAAATAAACAGGATCCCTTGGCACTGATTCTTCAAAGCTTTTCTCAGTATCACTTTGTGAAAGGAAAGGTACATTAATCCACCTAAGAGTCAATGGCAAATCTTGATACTTTGTGTCTGTTTTTATATTATTAAAATGTACTTTCTGCTGACATATCCCTTGAAGAAAATAAGTTCCCTGAGGACAGGGACAATTTTGTTTATGTCATCTAGTACAGTGTCTACGAGTAAGTGCTTAATAAATGCTTATTAGATTGAATTACATTCATAAATGTTTTCATTCCTAACTATTTAGTTTTCAAAAATTTGAAATCTCAAGTTTACTACATTTAGAATACATCCTCAGGTATATAAGTAGCAACTATGAAATTATGTTTGATCAACAATAATGATGACTGTCAGTCTGTTTTGAGCCCTGAAAATGAGCAATTGTGGCCTTATGTCAGAAAACCTCAGACATCTTTTCCATTCTGAATCTACTGACTCTTTACTGGAGGAAATCTGTTAAGGCGAAACTAGCCCCAAATAGGGACATTCCTGGAATGAGTCGCTTCTGAAGAAGCCTGGTTGGGGAAAACTTTTGACGTTTTGGACACCTTGAGTAATGGTGATTAACATGTAAGCTCAGACTTCTGAAATTTTTTACTTTCTCTGACTCCAGCAGAAACCTGGGAGAAACCTAAGGGGAAAAAAAATTACTGCTCATACTTTGTTGTTTATCCAAGAAATGAAACATTTTGTAAGAATTTGGGCAATGTATGTGCATGGCGCCTTAGGTTTATATTGAGAATTTATGCAGGGTGGAAAGCAAAATATACAGCATCTGGGTGAAGAATGTACATGGGTCCTGGGGCAATGTGGAGATAGACAGAGCTTGACAGTGTGGGGCAAGACAAGCCAGGATCCTTCAGTCGGCCCTCAGCAATATCCCCTACCCTGAGTACACTTCTTTCCCATTCTGTTGCTTTTGGCCTTCACTTCCCCTTGGAAGTTAATGGCTTTCTCCAAAGCTGGCGGAGAGATTGACGGCCCTGTGAACATGAAGGGTAATTTTTAAAAATCCCCACAACACACCAATAGGATCCATTTCAAGTTTTCAGCATCCTGTGCCTGAGGGCTAGTGGGCGCTTTCACAAAAACTAAACCTCAAGTCTAAATAAAGCAGGAGCTGTCAGCCCATGGAGACGCTGAAAGAATATGAGTAAATTACTTTGCATGTATTTTGGTGCAACTTTGGTTCAACCCTATGGGTTTTTTTTCTTTCTTTCTTTTCCCTCAGCAGCTGAAATCTGATTCAGGTATCTTCGAAATGAAGATGTCATGTGCTACACTTTGATGTTAGTTCCACCAACTGAATATGGAACACACCTGGTCATCAGTGTGGACTCCTTGCTTTTGGTTGTGGTGAAGCATAGAGATAAATTAGCTTTGGAGAGCTTTATTTACTTGTTGAGGATATTTTACCTTAACATATGACTTATCACTTAATAAAGACACAGTCACTAAAGCAATTTAGGCCATTCCCTTGCTAAATACAACTGAGACACCTAGTAGGAGTCTCTGTCTTTTCTCCTCTCCTCTCTTCTCTTTCCTTTCCTCTCCTCTTTTTCCTCCTCCCTCTCTCCTTCCTTCTCTCTCCCTCTCTCTCCCCCTCTCCCTCCATATCTCTCTCTCTCTCTCTCTCTCTCTCTCTCTCTCTCTCTCTCTCTCTCTCTCTCTCTCTCTCTCTCTCTCTCTCTCTCTCTCTCTCTCTCTCTCTCTGTCTCTCTGTCTCTGTCTCTGTCTCTGTCTCTCTCTGTTTCTCCCCATCTTCTCTCCCCCCTTCAGTTTAACAAGTCTATTTTTCCTATTGAGCTACAAATGTCTGGTAGAACCTTATTGGCATCTCTGAGCATGAATTCATGAAACCAATAAAGACTTTCCATTTATAAAGGTAGATAGTCAGCAAATATTTGATTCTTTAATGGACTTGTATTCCTGTGGCCGGACATACTTGCTTTGTTTTAATCAAAGTCACAAGCTTCTTGTTGTTGCCATCATCAACAATGTTAGTGATGATGAATGATTGCATAAATACGTATTTATGTATTGAGACTTGGTCTTGGAAAAGGTGGACCATAAAATGGGATAATATATGGGAAAAAGGGAAACATAGAATAATAATAGCTAACCTACCATGTGACAGGTTCTGTGCAAACTTTTTTTTTAATAGTATCTACCTTGTCACATACTTTACAGTTATCTCATTTGATACTCATAATAACTGTGGGAGGTTTTTTAACTTCTATTTTACAGTTGAGGAAACTGAAGCAAACACAAGTTAAGTGACTTGTCTAAGGTCACACAACTAATACGTATCTGAGACCCAATTTGAACTAAGGTCTTCTTGACTTCAGGCTACACTGACTAGGTTCCTCACTGTATTTTCTACCTACTTACTATATATATATCATGGCAAATCATTTAACCTTTTAATGGTGTGGGCAATTCCTCAAGACTTTAGAGTTGCAGAGAAGTTGCTAAAAGGAATTTCTTCACCTGGCAGATCCCTGTAGCAGTGAAATCACAGCACAATTCCCTGTCTCTCCTATATCTGAAAGCTTTTAACAAAACCAAAAGTCAGCTAGTCAACAAGTATTTATTAAAACTTAAGATATTATTTCTTACCAATTGCATTTCATCTTAGCAATTTCAGTAATTTCCTTTTTCTGATAGAAATATTTATTTTAAAGGAATATGAACACTTTGTAGACAATGGACAGTGTTTTAGAGATGAAAGAGCAGGGATTATAAAGTCCTGAGTCCTGTCCACTGGGTAAAGCTATGGGAAAGTTACCTCCTAGGCTTGATTTTCTCCATCTCTAAAATGAAGGAATTAGATTAAATGACTTCTAAAGCCCTTCCAGCTCTCATGAGCCTATTTTAATCCAATTACTTAATAACAAATAGAAAAAGATTAAACATCTTGAGGCCATCGACAGAAATGAAGTAAACGTCATAGATTGCTAAGGATACTCTTTGAGAATTGAATAAAAAGGCATACAAATGATATAAAATGCATACTACTCTAAGAACAATAAGATTTGCATTATACTTCCATTAGGAAGAAGTGTAGACAACACCATGAAGAAGTCATTGATGAAAAGAAAGGACCCATATACATAAAAAAATTTATAGCAACACGAGTTTTGGTATCAAAGAACTGGAAACAAAATGGATAATCCTGATTAATAAATAGCTAAACAAACTGTGCTACATGAATGTAACAGCGTATTAATATGCTGTATACACATATTATATGTGTGTGTGTATATATGTATTATACACACACATACACGTACACACATCATATATAATATATAGGTTGGGTAGTTGTCCTTTGTTTTCAAGAAGACTGGAATGACATCACTATGTTGGAGTCAGGGCACAGGGTGTCTGACTGTGGCTGATCAGACCAATAGGAGCTCAGAAGGCTCTACCACAGATCAGGTACGTAGCCCACATGGATATTTGGAACAGGATTGTCAATAAATTTGGGCAACTCACGTTTCTTTTGAGCCACTGTAGTTCTGCTATGTGCAGTGCCTTCTTTGATGCAGGCACATCTTGCTGGGCAGTCCTGAGCCAGTGTTTCCCATGTCTCACAATTTATTCCAAAGTTCTCCAGTGAGGGCTTGAGAGTGTCTTTGTAGCACTGCTTCTGACTTCTGTGTGAGCACTTGCCTTGTGTGAGTTCTCCATAAAATAGTCTTTTAGGCAAATGTACTTTTGGCATTTGAACAATGTGGTCAGCCCGTTAGGGTTGTGCTCTCTGCAGTAGAGTTTGAATGCTTGTCAGTTCAGTTCAAGAAAGGACTTTAGTGTATGATATCTTATCTTGCCAGGTGATCTTCAAAATCTTCCTAAGATTTTAAACATTCAAATGTTTGTATACAACATTCCTATTTTCTGGCATGGCACTGGTAGACTGTCCAGGTTTCACAGGCATACAACAATGAAGTCAGCACAGTGGCTCTGTAGACCTTCAGTTTGGTAGACAGTCTAATACCTCTTCTCTCACACTCTTTTCCTCAGAGTCTCCCCAACACTGAGCTAGGTCGGGCAATGCATATGTCAACCTCGTCTTCTATATGTACATCCCTGGAAAGTACACTGCCAAAGTAAATGAACTTATACACAGTATTCAAAATTTCTTTATTTGCTATAACTGATGGTTCCACATATGAAGGGTATGGTGCTGGCTAGAGAAAAAAACCCTGTATTTTCTAAGTGTTAATTGTTAAGCCAAAATGAGTACAATCATTAGAGGACCAATCCCCACTTTGTAACATCTAAGTCTTAGAGGCTACATTGAGTATGCAATCATCTGCAAGCAAAAAGCATGTACCAGCTCTTCCTCCACTTTATTCTTGAGTTGCAATCTTTTCAAGTTAAATAATTTACTGTCACTTCAGTAGCAGACCTTGATGCTTTTTTCATCCTCGTTGAAGGTATCTGACAACATTTGCTGAAAACATCATGCTAAAAAGTATGGGCACTAGTATACAGTTCTGCTTCACTCCATTGGTGACTGGGAAAATCTGAGGGCATTGTCCATTATCCAGAACCTGTGCATGCCATCATCAAACTGATATACAATGCTGATAAACTTCTCCAAGCAACCAAATGTTGACATATTTCTCTCTCCCTCTCTCCCTCCATCCCCCTCTCTCTCTCTCTCTCAGAATTGGGCTTAAGTGACTTACTCAGGGTCACACATCTAGTAAGAGTCAGAGGCTGGATTTGAACTCAGATTATCCTAATTGCTCTATCTGTGCCACTTAGCTGTCCCTCCTTGACATAATTTTCCATAAGCCCTCATGACTGACAGTATCAAAGACCTTGGTCAGATCAAAGAAGGTTGTGTACAAACCTCTGTTCTGCTCCTAGCATTTCTCCTGGAGTTGTCAGGTAGCTAACACCATATCAACTATTCCTCAGCCCTTTCTGAAGCCACACCAGTTCTCAGGTAGATGACCATCTTCCAGGTGAAGAATCAGCCCATTAAAGAGTACTTTGGCAAGAATCTTGCCAGCAATGTTGTAATGGCAAGCAAAGTAGTGCTTTGCTTGTTTTAGCTTTTCAAATGTCTTTGAACCTCACCTTTGATTGTATCAAGAGTCTTTGCTGGAAATAGTATACATTGTGTTGTCCTTAATAGGCCTAAAGGAATTTGAAGACCTTCCCTGCCCTTAATAGGCCTAAGGTCATCACATGGAACTCATGGTGGGAGGAGCTTGCCAAAAGAGCAGAACTGGAAGGAACAGAGCAGAGAAAAGCTTGAGCAGAGCTGGGAGCAAGCAGAACTGAGAGAGAGAATGCTTGTGATTTCATTGCTCTGTCTGTTGATCTGTGTTACTTTGTTAGACAGAAGCACTCTGTTGATTTGTGTTGATTTCTCAGACAGAAAGTGAATTGAAATGATAGTGCTAGTGATGTGTATAAATATTGTTGTGGCTCTCTTAAGCTTCATGTGTGTAGTTATTGCTTTAGCCCTGTTAAGTTTTGTCTTTCTAGAAACAGAAACTGCAAAGAGTTTGGAGTGGAGCAGTCACTGTGAGCTGAGATATGGAACAGGATTGGAGAGCTGCCTACGTGTGAATTCAGGCAAAAGTTGGGTGAATCCAGGCAAGAGCTGGGACTGGTCAGCCCGTGGAGGAGGAATGGTGGGGTTTGGAAGTGAGCCTTGAGTTAAGATGAAAGAAGACTTTACTTGGATACTCTGTATTGACTAATGATATTGTAACTTACAATGACCTAGGGCTGAGTGGTATTTTTACTTTCTGCTACCTCTTAAGGATGATTGACTTAAGGTTGATTGGAAGCCAGGCTCTAGTCAAGATGAAAGAAGACTTTACTCTGACACTCTGTATTGAATGAGGAAATTGTAGTTTACTATGACTTAGGAGTGGATGCTATTTTATATTTTCTGTTACCTCTTAAAGATGACTATAAGATATACTGAATGATATGTTTTGTTTAGGACAATGTGGCCACCTTAGTAATAAGTTGCTATGTTATGTTACTGTGAATGTTTTACTTTAGTTTCTTGAATGTTAAGCTTTAGTTTATTGCTGAATAAATAGAGTTCACTATACTATGCAATTAGAACCTTAAAGTTATTCACAGCAGCAGTCCTCAGGAGAGCTGCTTGTGACTGACTACAAATGCCTAAGAGAGAGACTCCTCTGTGATTGTCACAGAACAATCTTTTTCCTTTACCTTTATAGAGATGGACAATGATGATGTTCTTGAACTCCTGGGGGATAACCTACTCTTTTCATATAACCCAGAAAATTTCAGTCAGCTTTTGTATGAGCAGTGAACCACATCTCTTCTACATCTCAGCAGGAATAGAATCAGCACTAGGCTCTTTGCCACAGGCAAGGAACTTAATGGCATTCAAAACCTCTTCTTCAGCTGGAAATTTGTCTACAGATGGATTGACTTCAGCCTTAAGTATACATTCAATGAGTTCAGCGTTGATTGATGATGGTCTGTTGAGAACATTATGGAAGGGTTCAGCCCATCTCTCCAAGATCATGTCCTTGTCACTGATCAGTGAGGCTCTATCATTGCTGAGTAGGTGAGATGAACCAAAGGTCTTTGGCCCATAAATAACCTTCAGGTATTGCATAAAATGCTTTAGATTGTTACTATCAGCATAAAACTGAATTTCATCTGCCTTCTTACTGAGCCAAGAATCCTGCATCGCTCTAAGCTTTGCTTGTACTTTATTTTTGATAGAGTTAAGTGTTGCCTTTTTAAAGATGGATGAACTAAACCCTGTGTTGATCTCAAAGGTACCTAGAAGCTCTCAGTCCTATGCTTTAGGAATTTATCTGAATATTAGTTTAATTTTTGGGTTTACAAAAAATAAACCCTCATGCTTTCCCTCTCAAATGTTTCTGAGTTTGTATAACACATTTATGAATACTATGAATAGAATGAGTCACTCAAAGGACATCCAACTTGAAGTTGTCCTTTTCTTCAGGTTCCCTCCAATTCATGAAGTCTATGAGTCTATATCTTTTAGAAAGGGCTGAGGTATCCTGACCTTATTATCGAGCTGGTCCATATTCTCCACAACCACATGATATTTTCATTCAGAAATAGGGCTGTTGGTCCATCACGAGGCAACCTTACATCTAGGAAAAGTTCAAGCTTCTGTATTTTGTCATGTTTTTTCTGGTACTAATGAATCCAGGAAAGAAGTCTGTAGCAGGGACAACAAGCTGCTCATAGGCCATCCAGCTGTAATGCATTAAGGTTTCTCCTAACATGTGCAAGTACTGTGGGAAGAACATGTCTCATGCAATCTATTTTCCATACCTCATGTAAAACTAATCTCCAGGGAGCTATTTACTGTTTGTTTATAAGCAACAAAATACACATACACACTCACACATATAGTTTATATAATTACTATTTCTTTTGAAGTATTACAAAGCAATTTATTTTGTCAATTTCATTTGAAATAGACAAAATCCTGTATCTTTTAGTGATGTTTAATTGTTGACATTTTAATAGGTTCCATTTTCTCCTGGAACACATTGAAAGCAAACTAATATAAATTATGGATTGAAGGTGAGGGCCAGGTGACTTCTCAGAGAGATACCCTACCACAGGGAAAGGCACATTAAAAAAAATATCATTGCTGAGGATTCATTCATTTACTTCTCAGTGTCTCTAGGCAACTCTAGTCTAAGGCAATAAGCTGTAGGTATTCATCACATCTAAATTTCAACTATTATTCATGTATATTCCCTATTTATCATGAGACTACAACTTCCATGAGAACAGGGATTGTATCCAAGACATTTTGTCTCCTACAATGTTCTGCACAGTCTAGGTGCTAAATAAATGATCATTGCATTGAATTACCTCATCTTACTGCACTAAATCTTTGTTGAATTGTTTTATTTGTTAGTTAAATGGCAGTGTCCCAGTGAGTCTTTGCTGTTGGTTGAAGCTACAGATTTTTAGGGTTAAAATAAACTCTCCCTAATAAGACTATAATCTTTATGGGCAGATGGAGGAATCCTTGATGGAGTCAGACTTGCTCAGGTATGATCCCTAGGAATCTTTATTAAAAGCATTATTTTAGCAAGAAGTTCCATTATTGGATTGGCCTGGTTAGTAATTCACCAGCTCATTCTATTACTCTAAATATTATGACATTCTTCCTTCACTTAGAAGAGTGGGAGGGAGTTTCTCAGGAAGAAACAAGTGACTAATCCTGTCCTGGACTTTTGGAAACAATTTGTGAGTTACATTAGAGACAGCTGCAGTAATACAACCCTCTTGGACTCTTAAAATGTGACTTTTTCGTGGAGATCACACTTATTCAAAGTGTCTGCTTCATCACACATCTGAGTCCCTCAGGCTCCATGCTACTCTGTCACTAAAGAGTCTTTGAAAGATTAACTTTGTGGAATCAGAGAAAAAATTCAACAGCCCTGAGTATGATGTAATATGTGAGCTGGTCTAGTCTCTTCATCATGGTAAAATGTGATACCACACCTGGAATAGGATCAAATGTCATAATGAAAGGAAAAAAAAGAGCAGCAAGTCTGGAACTGGAAAACTCTATAGACCATACAGATCATACAATGATAGTCTATGCTTACACAGCTTTGTCATGAAGATGTTGCTTCATTTGGGCACATTAATAATACATTGGGGAAACTCTGAATTGATCCAACTCTTCTGGAAAACAATTTGGAAATATGCTGGAAAAATAACTAAACTTCATACCCTTAGAACTAGTGATCTCACTACTGGGCAGATGCCTCAAGGGTATCAGAGACAGAGGAAAAGTTTGTGTATACATACATACAGATAGAGGAACATATGTTTATACATATATATATATATGAACTTTATATGTGCACATGTGTGAACTTCTATATGTGTAAATGTATATGTATGAACTTTTGTGTACACATACATATATGAGCTTTATGTAAACATACATATATATGAACCTAGTATATGCATGCATAAATATGTATATATGAACTTTTATGTGTACATATACATATTATAAGAACTTTATGTATATGTGCACATAGGAACTTTTGTATACATATGGGTTTTTATGTACACATACATACATATATATGTATGTTTTTATATGTACATATATATGAATTTTCCTCTTTCTTTGACATCCTTGAGGTATTAGCCCAGTGGTGAGATCACTAGATCTAAAGGTAAGAAGCTTAGTTACTTTTCTAGCACACTTCCAAATTGTTTTCTAGAAGGACTGGACCAATTCACAGTCACTAATGGTATGTACATGTGTGTATATACAATACACGTATATACATATGTATGTATAATATGTGCATGAATGTATGTATATATTCACATGTCCTGTATATTTTTACTTACATATATATATATATACATACACATATACATATACTGTGGAAGCACTTTTGTGATGGCAAAAAAAAAAAGAAACAAAGTGGGTCCTCATTAATTGGGGAATGATTATGATGGACATTCTCCAAGATGTAGCCAAATGTCACATTCAATGATTATGGCAGCACTCTAATTTTAGGTCACAAAATATAATTACTTTTTCAGTTACACACATTGCAAATTTTAATCCCAATTTAGAATTGGAAAGAACCTCACATGCCATCTAGTCTAATTCCTTCATTGTATAAAGGATGAGTCAAAAGTCCAGGGAGGTTAAATGAATAGCCCCAACTCATATAGGTAGAAAGGGTCAGAGGTAGGATTAGAACCCAGATTCGCTGACTGAACCAGTGCTTGTTCTACTATACCATGCTGCTTAATACCTTGGGCCATTTATTCATTATAGTCAGTAAAATGAGAAAGTTGGATGACATACTTGATAAGGTCCTTCCAAGCTCTAGGATCCCAGATTTCAAGCTTCTTGAGGATTTGGTATTTAGGATGCTTTGTGTAGTGTCTTGGACAGTGGCCAGTGGTGTCTCATTAAATACTTCTGATAATGATGGTGAGCATCCTCTTTAGCCTTGATGAAACAAAAATTTTCCTAAAAATTCAGATGCTTCAAGAAAACCACACAAAGATTTTCCTTGATTCTCTTCATTCTTTATTTTTTTCATTTCACTAAATATGAAAGCAGAGCAGCTAGGTGGTGCCATAATGCACAGAGAACCAAGTCTAGAGTCAGGGAGATTCAACATTGTTTTTCTGTTTCCCTGGATGCATGTTCTCCCCTTCAAAGAAGGCAGCTAAGCAGACATTTTGTGCTTAGCCCTCCATTAGCTGTCTAGTCTTCTCAGTGTGACATCACACTGATGTCTCAGACCAGTTCTCTACAGATTAAAATGGTTCTGTAAATGGTGGCATTGAAACTTTGGAGTCCCTGACTCTCAGGGCTTGATTATAGAGGGACAAATTATCCCAGTCATGTCAAACTCTGGCCCCAGACACTTCCTAGCTGTGTGACCTTAGGCAAGTCATTTAACCCAGCTGGCCTCTGTCTTCTTATCTTTAAAATGGGCTAGAGAAAGAAATGGCAAACTATTCCAGTATCTTTGCTAAGAATGGGGTCATAGAGAGTCAGAAGTGTCTGAAATGACCAAACAACAACGACACCCCAAATATGAAGTCAAGTATTACTTTAGCCAGATTGTAGCCAAGTAGCATCTCTTCAAGATAAGCCATCTTTTACATTTAAGTGGTACATGGATGCAGATGTTTTAATTATGCACTTGGCACCATGCTAGGAAAAGAACTGCCAAGGAAGATAATTAAATACACCATAAGAGGTTTAGTTAATCACCAGTCCCTTTGGGGTTTGTGCTTGAGATCTTCAAAAATGGAAGGGAGATTTCAGGCTCTCTCCTCCTCCCCATAGACTGCTATCCAAAACGGAGGAGAAAGCAAACGTGGTACTATCTTTTCTATTGATAATCCATCTCTAGCCCAATGTTCCTCTAGTCTGTGAGTCTAAATCACCGTGTTTCCCATGAACTCTGGTGTTCCTGACTTCCTTCTAGCTTCTGTGGCTCTGACCTCACTTCCTGTTTACAGCATCGGCTTCTGATCCTGATCCTGACCCTTCTGCTCCGTAGTTTTTCTGTGTCTCTTGATTCACCCTCTTGCTCATTGTCTTGGTTTCTGTGTCCTTAAGCACTGACTGTCTCCTGACTTGGATCAGCAGGACGGGTCCAGGCATAATTTACTCATTTACCTACTTATAAATCTACAAATTCTACTTTGTGAGCTACTCTCTACCTTATGATAGTAGTTTTCAATATTATTCAGTTAAAATATACATTGGGATAAATGGACAGATAGATAGATAGATAGATAATAGATAAACAGATAAATGGTAGATTGATAGATAGATGATAGATGATAGATAAATGATAGATTGATAGATGATAGATAAATGACAGATAGACAGATAAATAGAGCATTTATTAAACATTCATAGCACCTGTGCTGTGCTAAGCACTGGGGTTAGAAATATAAGCAAGTGGGGCCACTAGGTGGTACAGTGGATAGAGTACTGACCCTGGAGTCAAGAGGACCTGAGTTCAAATCTAGCCTCAGACACTTACTAGCTGTGTGACCCTAGGCAAGTCACTTAACCCTGATTGCCTCCCCTCTCCCTATCCCCCAAAAGAAATATAAACAATCATGACAGTGCCTGACCTCAAACTCAAGGTTTTTAAAGAGCAAGGACAATACAGAACAGGTAAATGGAAAAGGGAAGGGAGAGGTGATATGCTATGGAAATGTTCAGAAAGCAGTGAGGAAATCCAATTCCAGGCAAGATAAGGGGAAAATTTCTCTGTTGGATCCCATGGTCCCAGAGCCTAAAGTTCTAGTGGAGTGTGAGGGAAGAGAGGTGGAAATGACTGCCAGACTGGAGGCAATATGGTGGAAACTTAGGGAAGGCCTGGACTGGTGATTTTGATAAACAGAACCTCTGAATGAGTAAACTCCCTCTACCTAAGCAGGTTGCTATCTCCAATAATATTGCCTTGGAGAACTGCCTAGGACGCTGAGAAGTCAAGTGACTTGCATGGGGTCACAGAGCCAGAACTGTCAGAGGTGGGACCTGACCCCAGATCGCCTTAGATTTGAGGTTAGCTCTCTCTCCACTACGCCACACTACTTCTTCATATTCAGCATGAATAGGATAGATAGATTGACTATCATTGTTGTTCTGCTTCCCAGGATGCTTGTTCTCCCCTTCAAAGTGGGCAGCTAAGCAGACATTTTGTGCTTAGCCTCTATTAGCTGTCTAGTCTTCTCAGTGTGACATCACACTGATGTCTCAGACCAGTTCTCTACAGATTAAAATGGTTCCGTAAGTGGTGGCATTGAAACTTTGGAGTCCCTGACACTCAGGGCTTGATTATAGAGGGACAAATTATCCCAGTGGTGTCAAACTTATAAACAGGGGCCACTAAACTGGATCTGTCCACATATTGACTTCGAAAGCCACAAATTAATATTCTCTATGTTCTATTATATTTTCATTTATTTTGCTAAATATTTCTCAAATATATTTTAACCTGATTCTTCACACTCAGGATTGTGGCAGGCTCAATATAACCCCAATCTGCATGTTTGATACCTCCGGCTTCCCATCCTTCAGTCATATCCAAGAGAACTAGAGAAAAACCTCAATTGATATGATGGGCATAATGGTACTAGCCTTCTAATCACCCTACAAGAATAAATAGTAATAATGAACCTGATAAGAGCAAGCACATCACTCTCTGGATTTAGGACATAAAGCTTGCAAAACATTGTGCTGAAAACAGAAGGAAGCCCTTAGGAAATAGAGAGACTATCTCCCCTTGATACTGTTCTTTTTCTAAGTCTCTGCAGAATCCTTCAGATCTCTCTAGTCACTTTCTGTGCTTTCCGCCCATTCTTGTTGTTTTTCCTCCTTGAGTTTGTGTATCTCATTGCGGTTCCATTGGTTTTCTTTTTTGTCTCTTGGTTTTTCTGGCTGTTCTCTTGTTCTGCTTTCCATCCCGGAACATAAGAATTAAAGATGGAAAGATGTATTTGATCATCAAGTCCCTCCTTGTCCAGTGTTAAATAGTCCTCTTCTAGAGAGTGATTTTTTCCAGCTCACTTGAAAGTCATTCAAGTGATGGGGTTTCCACCACTTCCTGTGAATAACGATTCCCCGGACTGACAGATCCCATTACGTGGTCACTTTCTCCCTCATGTTCTGCCTACATTTTTCTTTGCTCAATTTCATCCTGTTTCTCCTAGTTATACCCTTTTGGACAACTCTTAAGAAATTCCTCTCTGTCCTTGCTCCATGTTCCTTTCAAGTACTTGCAGATGGTTATTATTTCTCCTTAGTCACTATTTGGCCAAGATATTTGAACTGAAGCCTTTCATCTTTCCCCATCATGCATTGCCTCTGGACTTTTCTCATCTTTCTGGTGTTTGTTCTCTGATCTTGTTACTGGTTGGGATTGTTCCGGTGAATCTGGGGTATAGAACACTGTGGGAGTGAGACTCCTCCAGGAACCTCAGAGGCTCTAGCCCTGAGATCCCCAGAAAAAAGGGAAGAAGGACCGTTTCTATGTAACTGTTGCCAGAGCTTTTAAAACAGATGGGCATGGCATGATCTGTGTGACACAACCAGGTAAAGGACATATATAGAGCCAGGTAGCTGAGAATGACAATTCAGCCACAAGATGTGTAGACATGGTCAGAAAGAGATGTTTTCTCTCTGCTCAGAGCTATGAATCCTTCTTGACAATGTAAAATGTCAGGTAAAAAGTCATTTTCTCTCAAATTATTTTGCAAACATGATCTGCTCCCCACAATTGTTCCCAGGTCTCTAGGCCTCTTTTTGGCCTGGTGTCAGGTTTCTCATTAGCCAGGGCCGTATATATCATTTGAATAATATGTCCTAACAGTCAGACACTTTTATTTTTGCTGCCAAACTACCAATGTTCCATTTTTTTTGTCAGCAGGAAAATAGGTGAGAGGTGAAGAATAACAAAAGCAGAAGGCCAAACATCCGGTGTAACAAGAATTCCACAGGTAGGTGAAGTTTGTTCTGAGAAGGTCTTTTAGTTAGTCAGGAAAACATTTAGCCTTTTTTCCTCGTATCTGATTCCTTTTTCTTATTATAAAACATCATTAACAGACTGTACTCAGTACTTGTTAACTCCCCTTTCTTTTTTCACTGTTTCCCTTATAATTGGGTATTTTTCAGCCTCCATTAAAGCTTCTAGGTGAAATTTTGGTAACTGTCCTCAAATTCTCTATTCCTGGAAATATGTAAGAATTTGATAGATGCTCAAAAATAGCCTTCAGTATTTTCTTATTGGAAACAGATCAATGGGTAGATGATTGTCTTTTGATATATATTTTAGCTCTACTATCCACATTTTTTTTGGTGATTCATAAGATGTGTTGAATAAGGGAGAATTATGTGACTTTTTCTTTACTTTTTCTCTGACCCGGCTGGAAAACGGTCCAGAAGTCCCCTGTCGGGGCTTCTAATTAAGATGGTGGTGTGAAAGGCCCTTGAATAACCCAGCTGTTCCACAAACATCCCCAAAAAATCTGAAAGAGAACTAAATGGATCAAAGGTTCCCAAAGTGGGCAATACCACCCCCTGTGGGGTGCTGAAATGATGTGGGGGGGAAGGGAGGGCAGTTGTAACTTTGACTGTAATTGGGGGGCATTGAATAAAAATAAAGGGGTGGTGGAAGCGTAAGAAAAGGAGCAGAAAATTTTGAAAACCCGTTTGTATATGTTTCATCTGTCGTGTAGCAGAATTAAAGGCTTAGTGATTACATTATTTTCCAAATAAACACACAAAATGCGAGTTATAACCAATCAGTGGTGAAATCCATCAACAGACCTTAACAAACAAGCCTTGGCAGACAAGCATGTCACGCAGGATTGGGAAGTTCAGTATGTATCAGCAGGAATATGTGTGTGTGTGATGACTTGTTTACAATATGACATACAGTTACATGATGCAATATTGTGTCATTAAAATTTCAATGAAGGAGAAACCCCCACAAATTTACAATAAATTAATAAATTTAAGATGTATCATTTAAACATATATATATATATATATATATATATGGAGAGAGAGAGAGAGAGAGAGAGAGAGAATATTTTTTGATGCAAATTTTAAAAAACTGTGAAAGGGTTAAAGAAAGTAGATTTCCAGAGAGGCACTGAATAATTTTTTTTGAAAAGGGGGTGGTGGGCTAAATAAGGCTGGGAACCTCTGAAATGCATCAGTGATCAAGAAGGCCAAGAAAGGCATCACTGAGTTCTTTAATCCAGGACCGGACAGCTCAAGAAGACAGTGAGAAGCCTGTAGGGTGCTCTGAACAAGGCTGTACCTGAAGAGGTAGAAGTTCACACGAACTCTTGTAAATGGGGCCCATACCTGCAAGGCCTCTGAATGAGAATGTGCCAGGGTTATTGAAGCTCTCCCAGCTAGTAGTAGATAGGCCCTAGAGCTGTGCAAACTTGAAGTGAAGTTGCATAGAGCTTGCATGCAGAGCAGTATGTGAGACCTCATGGGTCTGAAAGCAGCAGGATCTTTGTCCTGGAGTGTTGGAGCAGCAGGGTGAGAGTCAGTCTCCAATAGGGCACTCTTATGGAGACAGGGCAATGCAATGAGTGGCCTAGGGCACTAAGAGCCACAGAAGAGGACAGTGGAAGCTTAATGACCAGGCAATCAATCAACAAGCATTTATTATATCCCAGGCACTGTGATAAGCAGCCCAGAGACAAAGAAAGGTAAAAATGCAAGTATATAATGGGAGCACTTTTAGGAGGCCTGAGACCAGAACAATTTCTGACATCCAAATAGGGCCTGTCATGACCACAGTGAAAGACAGAGCCAATTGCCAGCTGGGAATTATGAAAGGAGAATGAGATAGAAATGGGGGTTAGGTCAACATCCACATAAGACCATAAGGAAACAGAGTATGGAAGGGATTGTGCAAGAGGATGGGGCCTAGACCCAGTCATCCCATTCAGACAGTGCCATCCAGGCTATAGAGGAGTCCAGACCAAAAAGGACCTACACAACCCATACAAGAAAGGATAGAGTCTGGACCTGGCACAAAGTCTCAATCTCAGAAATGAGATTAAAAATACAAGAAAACAGAAGAAAACTCTGAACACAATGATGAAATATTCTGAGTGAAGAGAAACCCAGAAAAAGAGACTAACTCCACAAAAAATTCAAGTAGAGCCTTATAGAAAATAATGCCTTCCCCAAAAGGACTATAAGAATGGTTGAAAGAAATGAAACAAATGATAAAAATGAAAATAGAGCTCCAAAGAAAAATGCAGCTCACAGCGGAGGGTAAAAAACATTAGTCAAGTAGCAGATTCCCTGAAAAACAGAATAAATAGCACTTGATGACTTTAGGTGACAACAAAAGATACAAGAACAAAACTTAGAGGCTGAAAACTTAGAAGAATATGTTAGTTATCTGTTTCTAAAAACAACTGTCTGGGAAAACAATAAAGAGAGAATCCTCAAATTCCCTGAAACTCTGACCAAAGTAAAAACCTAAACGCCGTATTTCAAGAAATAATTTAAAAAAAAACCTTTCACATAGTTATTAGATCCATAGGGAAAAGTGAGTAAGATACAATCTACCAATTGCCTCCTGAAGAAACTTCTCATTGAAAATACCCAGGAATGTTATAGTTCAAACCCAGAACTTCCAGTTCAAATAAAAAAGTCAGAAAGAAAGAATTCCAATAACGAAGAAAGCATAGTCAGGATCACACAAGACTATGTTGCTATTAACATAAAGGAGGGAAATGTTTCAGCATGATGTTCCAAAAGGCAAAAAATGAAGACTTACAAAACAGAATAACTTATTTTTATGTATAGTTAAATGAGAAGAGGGAAACTACCTTATGCTTAGACACCAAAGATAATGAAATAATATCAACACATACTATATATGTTTAATAGGTATATGTTATATATATATACATATATATATATATATGTGTGTGTGTGTGTGTGTGTGTGTGTATGCCTATATATATATGCCTATATATGTATTATATATTTATACATGCATGTATGTGCACTATATATACACATATACAGCAGTGAAATAATTCATGAAATCTAGGTTGCAAATGTGTGTGACTTGGAGGATGGTAGTGACTTCAACATCAATAAGAAAGTTCAGAAAAGAAGAGAGGCAGGAAAAGATAACGAGTTCAATTTTGGACACGTTGAGTTCAAGAAGACCATTGGATATCCATTTAGAAATATCCAACAGGTCATTTGACATAGAAAATTGGAGTCCAAGAGAGAAGTTAGATAAGGACAAATCAATGGGACAAGTATCTGCATAGAGAGGATGATTTGGAGCTAGTAAGATCACCAGATGAAATATTATAGAGGAAGAAGAGAAGAGAACCCCAAAGAAGCACTGTGGAACACCCATGGTTAACAGGCACGATCTGGATTGAGATCCAGCAAGGGAGACGGTTAAGTGGCAATCAGACATGTTGGAGAACCAGAATATGGCAGTCTCTTGAAAATCCAGAGAAAAAGTATCAAGTGAAAGAGGTTATCCTAAATAGCAGTTTTGTTGTTTTTCAGTCATTTTCAGTCCTGCCCAATTCTTCATGACTCCATTTGGGGTTTTCTTGGCAAGGATACTGGAGTGGTTTGCCATTTCCTTCTCCAGTTCATTTGGTAAATGAGGAAACTGAGACAAACAGGGTTAAGTGACTTGCCCAGGGTCACATAGCCAGTGAGTGTCTGAGGCCAGTCCTGACTTTAGGCTCAGCACTCTGTCCACTTTGCCACCTAGTTGTCCTGCTGGATGCTGGTAGACAACATCTACTGGAATTTTGATTTGGTGGTAAATATGAACTGGGTAAACCCCAAAGGAAGAGAGGCTACTGTGTGACTGTCTTAGAGGAAGCCTGAAAATGGAATTGGGGTGGGGCTGGGGGGGTAAGGAAGGGGGCACACAATAATCCAACTCTCGCATCTTAACCAATAAGCCAGGGATAACGAGTGTAACCAGTGGTGGAAAGGGTGTCCAGGGAAGCTGTGTCATCAGGCAGCAGTCAAGCATCAGAGAGAGCCAGAAGATGGCTCTGTTAAAGGAAAAAAAAATTAAGATGAAAGCAAATTTGTTGTCTATAGAACACAAAACAGTGGGACCGTGGGGGAGGGGTAGAGGAGTAGATGCAGAGTGGAATGAAGATGATGTACTCATGCAATATGGAAAGGAGAACAGGTCTGGCTTTTTCCTTGTGTCTGTCTGGCCATTCATCAGTCTGGTCATCAGTCCAGCTGTCTATTGTCTGTCTGTCTATATGTCTGTCTGTCAGTCTATCTACCTTGAAGGGTAAGAAAGCTGTACCTCTCTCTATATCCCACATAGTCTATCAATAGACTTGTATTAAAATCATTTCCAGCTTGGTAGGACATGTCTGAGCTTGCCCTGCCCTGGCATAAGTCTTTTTGAGCCTAAGGTCACATGTTGCTATGTGATGCCACAATGCACCAGTGGAACAATTGACTTGTGAATTTCAAACACTTGAAAGAAAAGGCATTTCTGTTGCAACAAGGCTCATAACAACAACCATGGAGAAATCCACCTTTCCCCACAAACCAGGATGGAGGAAGCCAATCACATTTATCAGGCTACTCAGTGACATGCCAAAAGCCAGAAGAATGTTCCAGTCACTGAGTAGTCACCACTTAGTTTATAAGCCAAGCTCAGAAGATCACCAAATATTGTTAACATGAAGAAAAAAATGATGTCTTAAGACATTATCTGTCATGGATGCTGTCACTCTGACCTAGCGTTCTCACTGCCCCTCCAGGATTGGGTATGAATGACTACTCAGCAATCCATAGTATGGGTGCATTAATCACACGAGGCTCTTAATCTTTAGAATGCTTTCTGGCTACCATATAGGCCAGAACTTTCCAGACACATTCAAATCAAGTGTGCATATTGTTCAAATGGAAAGGGTAAGGATGTGGATACTTTGCAGACTGGAAAGCACTTCACTCTATTAAATATTCACCTTTCTTGCTTAAGGGAAAGAGAAGCATTGGGGGAGAGCTCCTAATTGAGTGACGAAAAGCTGTCAACCCAATCTGCCCATTCTCTTCTTGGCTCCGCACTCCAGGTGACCCGGAGGTCCCTTTCAGCATGATTTTCTATAATTATCTGAATCAGCATAAATTAGCCAGTGGCATGTTATACTAATATCACAGCCACAATCCTCATTTCATCCTTGGCTGTTCACCCAGAATTCTTAGATGTTATATTCATCTTGCACCTTCATTTAAATCTTCTCCTTTGCTTTCAGGGATATCATAAAAGCTAAACTTGAAAAAGCAATTCCACGTCTTTAAGAAAATAAAGACACTGGAATATCCTACATAGAAATTGGAATACTCTCTACTTGTGTGGGGATCCAAAGCCAGCCTTCACATGGACACAACTAAGTGGTGCCATAGATAGAATCCTGAGCGTGGAATTAGGTAGAGCTAAATTCAAGTCTGACCTCAGACACTTGCTATTGCCTGGCGCTGCTCAAGTCACTTAACCATTCTCTGGTTCAGTTTCCTCATCTGTAAAATGGGGATTATAATAGCACCTACCTCCCATTATCTCCCATGAGATAATATTAGTAAAGTGCTTTGCAAATCTTCAAGCACCACATACATGCTGTTATTATTTTTGTTTAGTATTATTATTTTTATATATTAATTTATTATATAGAATATAATATATTATATTTGTTTATTATTATTTTACCATTCAGCTTTTATACAATGTGTTAACAAGACATACTGTAAGAATACCTATTGTGGATCTGTGATGTACACATGATAAATGACTTATCTCCACTTCCTTCCCTAAAGAAAGGTCGCAAAAATTTGCTTGAATTATTTGAATGAACCATTGCCATGGCAATAGAAAGTAATAGCTTTAAAACATGTAACTCTTTAAAATCTTTTAAAATTTTAATAATTTGTTTTCACATCACCTTCATTCTCTAACAGTGGTTCTCAACCTTCCTAGTGCCATGACCCTTTAATACAGTTTCTCATATTGTGGTGACCCCCAACCATAAAATTATTTTTGTTGCTGCTTCTAATTATAATTTTGCTACTGTTATGAATCTATCTGACATGCGGGATGTATTTTCATTGTTACAAATTGAACATAACCCACAGGTTGAGAACCGCTGCCCTAATACGTCCCTCCTTCTTTCTCCTCTACACAGTGAGTTCTTATAAAAATAAAATAAATAAAAAATAAAGCCCTTTAGTTTCCTTCCGACAACTTAGTTGAATTTGTTAATATATGCAATATACGACCCACACAATCCACAAGCCATCCAATGAGTAGGAGCCCACATTAACTGTAAAGGTAATATGCTTAGATTTTTTTTCTTTCTTTTCAATAGTCTAATGGTTTTGAATGTCCTGCATCTCACATATATCACTTTTCCAGAATCACTATCCTACAACAGCCATTCTCATTTGTGTCTCTGCTCAAGCTGCCCTCCCCTGGAAAAAGTCCTCCCTTCTAAAATCTTACTCATTTTTCAAGTATAAACTCAAAAGCCACTTCCCTTAAAAAGCCTTCATAGACTACTCCAACCCCTACGGAGTTTCCCCTTCTCTGAACTTGTTTTAAACTTGGAGTACTTCTCAGGCAAATTGGTACTTGTTTGTTTTTGAGTTTTTTTTTCTAGGAGATAACTTTTTTTTTCTCCTTAATTAGATAATCAGTTCCTTGAGGGCAAGGATCTTGTCCTATGCTACTTTTTTGTATCACTTCTCCCAATGACCAGAACAACACTAGCTCCACTGGAGGAATTCTGCCAATGCTCATTGATCAACTATAACTATTCTTCTGCTATTTCTCACAGAAAGAAAGAATCAGAAAATAGGAAACTATGGAAATAAAAGGATATTATGCCAAAAATGGGCAAAATGTTAAAATTTTGGACATGGCAGTTAGCTGCTTTTATTGCAACTGTGTTGGACAATGTGTGTAATCACAGAAACTCAAACCTAATGCTTAGACATGACATCATGCCTTCTTATGACTCAGGGAGATTAAGTGGCTGCTCAATCCTCCAAGACTCATTCTATTCCAAAGTCTTACTAAGACAAACAAATAAACAAAAAGTAGTCATTTTTCTTAACCTGTGTCTTTCAAGTTCCGAAGTCTTCTCTGATCCTCTATTTTACTGTAAACTCTAACTGTAACTTCCCGCAACAAAGCTGGAGTTTGGAAGGGAACTTCTGGGGGGCTGAGATCATTTTTCCTTCTATTCCAGCCCAAGAGCCAAGTTTTCTTACCCCATATTTTCCCAAATACTACAGCCAATTATGACCTGAATACCTCAGTGATATCCAAGGATAAATGCCACTGCTAGACTGATCTTACTATTTGGAATGCCTTATAGAAGGCCTACTTAATAATTTGCTTTTTCCCTTTCAAAAAAAAATTCCATCATTAACCTCCTTTAAACAGTTCTAATTATTCTATTGATTATTTTAGTTACTACTTCAAAAGGTTTTCTAGATCACTTTAATCTTTTTGACAACATCCTTCTTAAATAATCATATAACCAATTTTCTCTCTATGTTGGAATGCAAAAAATTGTTGTTTTTTTCAATCGTATCCAACTCTTCATGACAACATTGGTGGTTTTCTTGGGAAAGTGGTTTGTTATTTTCTTCTCCAGCTCTTTTTACAGATGAGGAAACTGAGGCAAACAGGGTTAAGTGACTTGCCCAGGGTCACACAGCTGCTACGTGTCTGAGGCTGGATCTGAACTCAGGAAGATTAGCCTTACTGATGCCAGGCCTAGAACTCTATCCACTGTACCACCTAACTACCCTAATGCTAAAATAGTCAGTCAATAAACATTTACTAAGCACTTACAATATGCCAGAAAGTCTGCTAAGTGCTGGGGATACAAAGAGAGACAAAAGACAATCCCTACCTTCAAAGAGCTCATGATCTAATTTGTACAAATAAGCTATATGTGGGATAAGTAGGAAATGCATAGAAAAGAGTCCCTGTAGGAGATAGGATTTTAGTTGGGACTTGAGGGAAGCCAGGGAAGCAGACAGAGATGAGGAGGGAGAGAATTCCAGGCATGGGGGACAGACAGAGGGTATGCCTCAAGGGGAGAAATGGAATATCTTATTGAAGGACCATCAAGGAGCCTAGTGTCACTGGATCAAAGAGTACATGGTGGGAGTAAGGTGTGAGAATACTGGTAAGGTACATAGACAGGTAGGTGGCTTATGAAGGGTTTTGAATTCCCCAAACAGGATTTTGTAATGAACAATTTAGTGAGGCAACAAAAGTAATCCAGCATTGAAGAAGTGTATTGTGACAAGTCGGTTAGAGACCAACTATGATCAATGGCAAGAACGCTCACTGGAGTTACAAAGCAGAAAGTAACTCAAGTTAATTTTTTTTAAAGGATTGGTTTCAGATAATTCCAAGTTCATAGAATCTTAAAGATGGGAGGGACCTTAAAGGTCATCCAATATCTTTCTGAAACTTGGAGATCCTCTTCAACATCCCTGAGAAGTGGTCAATCAATCTCTGCTTGAATACCTATAGTGATGAGGAGCTCATCACTTTAACCAGTAATTCAGTTCATTTCTGTACTGTTCTAATCACTGGAAAACTGTTTCTTATTTTAAACTGCCATCTTGCCTGCTTTTTATCTGCTAGTCCCTGTCAGAACAGGACTTCTGGGGCCATGTGGGATAAATCTGAGCCCTCTTTCACATAACTTTTGTGCTTTTGATCTGGGATATGTAGTCAGGATGTTTGGAAGGAGAACTATCTGGTCTTTAGACTATCCTTCCTAAACCCTTTATTGCTTCTCCTTGTATCTATTGTTTTGCTAACTCCATTTAGACTATGAAATCTCTACCCCTAACTTACCTAGGAGACTTTGGTGAATCATTTAATTTCCTTACACAGTTTTTTCTTCAAAGTGAATATCAGTCTCTAGAAATGGTGTGAGAACTGCTCAATACAAAGGCATGCTCAGCATCCACATAATGAGTCTCTGAGCATTCCCCTTCTATCGTCAAGCCAGTCTTGATCCCAGAAACTTCTATTTGTTTATATGAACCAAAAGATTTGGAAAACTTTGCCAAGGTGAAGAGTGTATTCATTTCCAGACAGCGGTTTACACTGCAGGCAACTTTCTTGTTTTATTCAAATCACTTTATTTGGTAAACATAACATAGAACTGGGGGTAGAGTTGTGTGTATGGAGGTGTGTGTGTATGTATATGTATATGTGTATGTGTATGTGTATGTGTATGTGTATGTATATGTGTATGTGTATGTGTATGTATATGTGTATGTGTATGTATATGTGTATCTGTGGTGGGAGGAGAAGAGGGAGAGAGTAATTTCTCACCATTAGAATGTTCCCTTGCTATTGGGTACAAATCTGTGATACAATAGAGTTACCTTGGTGAAAAACCGAAAGAGCTCAAATTTTGCACGATAACAAGTGCCAAGGAAATCCAAATACAGAGCAGAGAACGGAGAAAAGAAGTGAATCTGGTCCCCTATGGATCTTCAGGTACTTGCTCAAATGTCCTGAGAGATCCTCTGGATATAATTGAACCAAACTACCTGAGAGATGCACCCTGAAAACTCGTGTGATTTCACACTATACTGACAAGAGTTTTGTAATAATTCCCAACCCACTAGAAAATTCATGAACCCTTCAAGGAATCTGTGAATCCAGAAATAAATTATAATGAGTAACCATATAAATTGAGCTGTATCATTGTATTTCATATTATAGGAATGTCCTAGGAGGGGTTATTTTCTAGCTGGATTCCCTTCTGTCAATAGAATTTAGCCTTCAGTGTCTTATACCGAGGATAGGCAGGAGTGAATAGCTGAAAATCAGGTGATAGGGGAAAGGACTAGGTACAGAAGAGCAGACATCAGCCATGAAAGAGTTAGGTGGACATGAGCCACTAGAGTGCTGGCTTATGGTCCTGACCTGTGTAATTCCCTTGCTGATAATCTGCAACGATCCCTTCCCATGGAATTGAGTGTGATTCTAGTTGTTAGGATCCCCAGGGGAGTGGCTTTCAAGAAACACGTCTTATGTGGTTTGTATCACATAGAGATTTGTAAGTCATACAAGGCAGCCATGGACTCTGGAGTCTATTGTTGGCAAGAGAAATGGGTGTTTCCGTATTGCATTTAGCAATTGCTATGCATTAAGGCAATTTTACTTTAAAATTATTAAAGGCTTTATATCACAGGGACCCTGTTAAATTATACAGAAAGAATTAGATTTAGGGGACGAAGTGGGCAGGAGGATATTGGATATGAGGCACAGATGGTCTTGATCAGCTTGTTAACACACCAGAGCCAAACTGAAAATGTATGTTTTATGTGGTTACATATGTTGTAAAGAAAACTACCCCCAGTTCTTTTCTGAAAGAAACAGAAAGGAGAGAGGAAGAGAATAAGATGAAGGAGGAAACAGAAAGAGGAGAAAGAGGTGAAGGGGGAAACAGAAGAGGAGGAGGTAAAGGAGGAAACAGAGAAAAGGAGATACAATTGGCAGCAAAAGGTGAAGAAGATAAGAGTAACTCAAGGTACAGATGTCTGGCAATGGAACAGAAAGATGGGGAGACAAGGAACTTGAATTCCTTTTGTCTGTGGCATCTGGGAGATAGAACAAGATGAGATCTTTCCTATGTCAGGGATTGGAAGTTTGGGTATTTAGGGTTGGTGTTTCTCTGCTGTTTGTTACCCAAGTAATCCATGCTCAACTGTCTGCCTTGTAAGGGATAGTATAAAAGAGAAGAACAAGTCTGCATCAATTTATCTTTAAGTAAGATGTGTATGCCCATGAAAAACATCTATACCCACATGGGTTGTTCTGGATGATTGCTCACCCTTTTCTAAGGTGTTTCAATCCCTACGATGAGGGGATCAGGAAAAGAGCCATGGCTGGGTGTCCTTTCTTCAAGTCTCTGTGAAGATTATCAGACCAGAACCATATCTATTTGCCACTCAAAGTATTACTAGTCTAAGGGTACAATGTTTAAGGACTCAAAATAAAAGTTGCTTTCCTGATCACTCATACAGGGTAAAGGTAGCCTCAAATTTTGTAACACTGCTTGGCTTGTCCCCTTCCCACCAATTGTTTATACAAAAAAAAAATTACAAATAGTGAATAATGAGCAAATCCATATATCCAAAGAAATAGCTGAGAGAAATTGAAAAAGCTATACAGATTATAATATGCAAAAAAAAAACCACACAATAATTAAGAGCTCCTCTTAGGGAAGAAAAGTAAGATAGGCTTGAATGAAGAGAGACCCTGATCTCACCCAAAGTTTAATTCTCCTCCCAAAATCTCTAGGGAGGCGATTTTTCATCCAGGAACCACATTGTTGTTTGCCTTTAAGAGGGAAATCAGGGACGTAATGGAGAGCCAGCTTCTCTTACATGCCTGCAGCTGCTCTGCAGTCTTTCTCTCTCTCTACCTGGGAATTGGTCCCAAAGAGAGTCTGGAATCAAATGTGAATCAACTCTAACACCAAATCCACCCCTAACACAGGTCTATAGCATTGTGTCAACATTTTTTCCACCAACTGGGAATCACATTTCCTTTCATACACAGCATACAGGACAAGACTGCCTGTTTTATGAACCAAAGATTTGGAAAACTTTGCCAAGGTGCAGACAGCGATTTGCACTGCAGGCAAGTTTCTTGTTCTATTCCAACCACTTTATTTGATGAACATGATGCAGAACTGGGGGTGAAGTTGTATGTATGGAGGTGTGTATGTATATATATATGTATATGTGTTTGTGTATCTGTGGTGGGAGGAGCCAAGTCATAGTCAATCTCACTTTTTAAAAAATTAGCTGCCAAGTATAAATATTAGACACCTGGGAAGCATCAATAAGAAGTCCAGGAAGACTTATTATTGAATGATGATGGTAACAATGGTGATAATCAACACTTATATGGCACTCTAAAGTTTGTAAAGTGTTTTGCAAATATTATTTTGCCCTCAAAGCAATCCTGGGAGGTAGGTACTATTATTCTTTCAAAACAAATTCTATACAGTATTATTCCAAACTGTCTTGTCATTCCATTGAAAACTTAGACAATCCCTATGTACACACAGTAAGCCATACAAAGAAGACAATGACATTAATAAAGCTATTGTTTGGCTGGAGATTAAAAAGAAGGGCAGATCCATGCCTTAAATGACTTGACCAGCATCGAGTAGCTTGTGCCTAAGGTCACACTGGAACTCAGACCTTCCTTACTACAGGTCTAGTTCTCTATTCACTGTGCCATCTATGCTGCCACTGTTCTTTATAAATTCCGAAAATTTAATTCGATTCAGTTCAACAAGCATTTATCAAGGAGTCACTCTGTGCCAAGTACTATGGAAGGGGCTGAGGATACAAAGATAAAAATGAATCGGTCCCTGCCTCAAGGGACTGACTGCCTTCTGCTGGAGGGAAGCAACGTGTGTACAACTTAATAAAAAGAAAATATGGATAAGGTAAGTGCAAACTAATTACAAGGGGCAAGCACTCAAGGTGAGCCCTAAAGGCTGCTGGGGGCTCTAAGAGGCAGATGTGAGGAGAAAGAGAAAGATGATGCCAGGAGTAAGGAACCATTCTGGGTCAAGTCTAATATGCAAGTCCAGGGATTCAGGCTCTGCTTAGAATGCAATAAGATACTCATGGACCATAAAAGGCAATGAGTTACTTTACCAGCCATAAATGCTATTACTAAGATTTAAATACATAATAATTAGATGAAACAACTATGTTCCCACAGCAGCTTAACACGTGGGGTAAGAAAGGTGCACCCTCGTAGCATTAGGAATTTGGCTAAAACTTGTGACACCAACTTCCTCTGGATGGGTCTTATACATCTCAGGTAGGAAAGAAGCCAGTCTAAAGATAATCCTGGAAATGACCTCCATGCCTCTTTACCCTTCAAGGTAAATCATTGAAATTACATAAGACAGGTACCACTTCGCCAAAGGGACAGACGGCAAAAGTTCAGAGGTAGAAGATAGAGTGTCTTTAATAGGGGAACAGTGTGTAGGGGCAGTTTAGCTGGAATGGAAAGTGGATGAGGGGAAGTAATGTGAAATCAGCCTGGAGGGACAGGTTGGAGCCAATCTCTGAAGCCCTTTAAATGCCAAAGAGGAATATATTTTCCTAGCAGCAAGAAAGAGTAACTGAAGTGTCCATGAGCAAGGAAGAGACATGGTTGGACTTAGGCTTTAGGAATATCAGTCCAGTGGTCCAGTTGGGGAAAGGATTAGTAGGAAGAAAGATTAGAATCAAGGAGATCGATTAGGAAGCTATTACAACAGCCCTTGTGAGAAGAGATAAAGGTCTGGGCTAGGATGGTGGTCAATGGAAAAGAAGGTTATAGATAAGAAAAATGTTGTAGAGTTATGAGAGAAAATATTATTTTGCTATGATATTAACAACCAATTATTAAATTAGGATTAAGGCTTTTTCTTCTTTATTTCCTCATTTAGGGATCAGCCCTGTAGGTCAGTCAGTCAGTCTCTGAAGGATATAGCTGATTGATGAGATTACCCCTAACCCTTGGGAAACATGTCCTTCAATCTTGTGCCAGATCCCATCCAATCAGGATAGGGGGGAGTGTAAACAGAATCCAGTCTGGGTGAGTTCTTGCCCCAAGGAGAACACCCTTGTCCTTGTACCCCTCCATTGGAGTTTAGGATGACCCAGTTCATGAAGGGGAAAACTAACCAGAGTGGTCTGGATGGAGATGGATTCCCCTGAACAGACTGATGGAGGCATCTGAGTGTCATGATCAAGCCACCAGCAGGAGGAGCTGAAGATTTTTAGCCCAACTCTACACTAAATGTCCCCCAATCCGGGCTAATTTCCATTTGTCATGGGCATTTCCTTGCAAAAAAAAAAATTTATATATATATATTTAAGGCTTTCAGGCTTTCCATGTTTTTGTCTGGTTACCAAAACTACTGATCATCAGTTTATTGAATATTAGATAGCCTAATTAATAAAATGATTATTCAGAAACTCTGTCTCTTGGGCTTTTCATTCATCACAGTTAGAACTGGCAAGACTTGGCAGCTGCTTGCTTCTAGGAGGTGAGAAAAAGTAAAAGTCAAAGATGACCAGGAGAGCATGAGCATGGGTGCCTGGAAGAATGGTGACATCCTCAACAGAAATAAGGATTAGAAAGGGGATTAGGTTTTAAGGAAAAGGTAATGTATTTTGTCTTAGATATGTTGAGCTCAAAATGCCTAGGGTACATCAAGGTTGAGATGTCCAGTAGGTAGGTGAATGTGCAGGGCTAGAACTCAGGAAATATATGTATGGTAGATGCCTAGATTTAGAAACCAACTATATAGAAATGTTCAATGAATACATGAAAGCCAATGAGATCACCAAGAAAGAGATCGTCAAGACCATTTCTGTTATGGCTGTGCTTCTGATTCCTCGGATTTTGGCACCTGGACTTAGCTGTCTTCTCACCCTGGAACTTCCTTCCACTACGCTGGCCCCCTTTTCCATTGGTGAGTATCTTCTGGGGGCCGCCATTTTGGGGATGAGCACAGGTCATGTTTCATTCCCTTCCCAGTTGTGCTTCTGACTCTCCAAATTTGGCCACCTGTGGGAGTACCTTTTCCATCACCCTCCCTCAGCTTTTCAACCTCATAACTTCCTTTTTGTGTGTTGTCTTCCTTCATTAGACTGAGCTCCTTGAGGGCAATGGTTGTCTCTCTTTGTGATTGTATTGTATTACTAGTACTTAGCCTAGTGCCTGGCATATAGTAAATACTTTTAAAATACATGTTGCTTGACTGTCTAGGGAAAAAAGAGAAAAGGGCTCAAGATAGCACCTCTGGGTACCAACATGCCTCGAGTAAGACATGAATGATCCAGCAAAGAAAACAGAAGGAGCCATTAGACAGGTAGGATGAGAAGAACTGTGATCTCACACTGTCACAAAAACACAGAGACACTGCTGATGAGTCAAGAAAGAGGAAGTCTGAAAAAAGATAATGGGATTTAGCCGTTGAGAAATTGATGATAAACATAAAGGGAGCAGTTTCAATTGAATACTGAGGTCAGAAGTCAGAGTGTAAGAAGCTGAGAAGAGAGTAAGATGTGATTAAGTAGAGGAAACAGCAGATAACTTTTTAGGAATTTGGATGTGAAAGGCAGGAGAGATATAGGACAATAACTTAAGGGATGGCTGAGACAAATGAAGCCCTTTGGGTTTTTCTTTTTTTTTTCCAGGATTGGGGAGACCTGAGCTTATTTGTAAGCAGCAGTAGATAAAAAAAGATGGATCCATAGGGGAAAAACCAACAACAACAACAGAGATCTAGTCTCAGGCATTTAATTCTTTAAAGAAAACTGGAGAGAATGAGACAGCCTTTTCCTCTAGGTCTAGAGAAAAGGATAGAATGGAAGACGATACTGAGGAAACTTAGGGAGGAGAGTTAATTTAGCAATGTTCTTAGTGAAATCTGAGAAGAAATATGGAGGGGTGGTGTGGGTAGATTAAGGAGAGAAAACAAGGCTTGGAACAGACACTGTGGGAAATGTGATAGGGAGTCAATCAGGAAAGAATACAAGAACTGACATGTAGCAACAAGGTTCAATTCAAGATTAGATAACCTAAGATTTTAGTGAATGGACAGCTGGGTGGCATAGTGACTAGAGCACTGGGTCTGAAGTCAAGAGGACCTGAGTTCAAATCAGGTTTTATACACTTGCTAGCTATGTGACCCTGGGCAAGTCACTTAACCTAGCTTGCCTCAATTTGCTCCTCTGTAAAAATGAGCTGGAGAAGGAAATGGGAAGCCACTTTAATATCAGTTTAATATCTTAATAACTCATGACCCGAATGGGGTCATGAAGAGGCAGATATGACTGAAAAATGACTGAACATCATCAAGTTTATAGTGAACCCTAGGTGATTTCCTGTAGCAGAATTCAGAAGCACCCCAGTAGGAACAGAGAAGTGATCTGGTGGTAGACATACAGAACCGGGGTCGAGAAAGAAATGAACGTGAAGGCAAGGCATTAGAGCAATGGTTCTCAACCTGTGGGTTATGTTCAATTTGTAACAATGCAAATACATCCTGCATATCAGATATTTACATTATGATTCATAACAGTAGCAAAATTACAGTTATGAAGTAGCAACAAAAATGATTTTATGGTTGGGGGTCACCATAACATAAGGAACTGTAGTAAAGGGTTGCGGCATTAGGAAGGTTTAGAACCACTGCTTTAGAGTATTAGTAGGTACAAGGTCAAGGATGGGAAGGGCAGAGGTAATGGCCACAGTGACATAGTTCTCTAGATGGGCCTGTAGAAATGGAATAGATAATGAGTTTACTAATCACTTTGATTTGCTTGAGCTCCCTTATTATCCAGGAGAGGCTGAAATAACCTGGGAATCAAAATCAGCCACTCAGGAGGTAGAATGAGTGTTGCTTGGATTTGACATACCAGTGATCATTTGTGGTGTCCACAGGGTGATCCCAAGACACCTCTGCTGGGCCAACAACTACGGGGCTGGCTCAGACTGGTTCATACCAACTCCAAATGAACAGAGCTTGCACAAACCTGATTCCAGGTACTCTGTATTCCTCCTATTTTCCTGCATCTCTTTGTGGTAAAACCATATAAATTGCTTCCTAAATCCCCCCATCTGTGTAGCACTAAACTAGGTTCTGTTTTCCACATGCCCTGTGCTGTGCTTGCCCAATAAATGCTTCCAGGTTTTGCACCTGAACTGTGCCTTCAGTCCCTTTGTTCGAGCAGAGGCTGTACCCCAATTAATCAAGTTGCCAATTAATCAGGCTGTATTCCAGGATCAACTTATTTACATTGTAGAATCTATCCCAGGTCTTGTAAAGGAGATATGTGACACGGTGGGGAAAAAATGCTGGTTTTGTAGTCAGTAGACCTTGGTTCATATACTGACTTTGACAATTCTACTTGTTACTTTGGTTCAGTTGTTCTGTCATTTTTAGTTGTGACTGACTCTTTGTGACCCCCTTTGGGGTTTTCTTGGCAGAGATACTGGAGAGGTTTGCCATTTCCTTCTCCAGATCATTTTATATATGAGGAAACTGAAGCAGAGTTAAGTTACTTGCTCAGGGTCACACAGCTAGTAAGTGTCTGAGGTCAGATTTGAACTCAAGAAGATGAATCTTCCTGACTGTAGGCTGGCACTCTCTCCACGGTGCCACTAAGCTGCGCTTCCATGTGTGAATGTGGACGAGTCCCTTAATCTCCCTAGGCCAAAGCTTCCTCATACATCAAAGTTTGAGTTTGGACTAGCTGTCCTCTGAAACACCTTTTAGCTCTAAATCATGACCGTCTGATCTTACATCAGAAAAAAGGAACAATGAGTTATCCCTCTCAACACAATTTTCATCTTCAACAAGAACTAAAATATTAAAACATGTGCCTACCAAATGTAATGTACTAGTGCTACAAAGAGAAAATAATTTCATATATTCATTCATTAATCAACTTTTTCTCAGTATGCCTAGTATGTATTGGGAACAGAATTGGGAACAGAATCTGTGTTTCATCAACATAAAAATTCAGCTCCACAGGATATTTCTGATTTACTTTTTTCTTTATATTTAACCTGAATTCTAAAGCCCTCTTCACACTCTCAAATAGCCAACAATCACTCATCTACATTTACATACATATGTGTGTATTTATATTCATGCATAAAAGGGGTGGAAGCTAGCAGTTAGTTTTGTAAATATTACCACTGTCATCGTCAAGTAATTTCAGTGACGTCCAACTCTTCACAATACCATTCAGGGTCTTCTTGGCAGAGATACTGGAGTGGTGTGCCATTTCCTTCTCCAATTCATTTGACAGATGAAGAAACTGAAGCAAACAGGGTTAAGAGACTTGCCCAGGGTCACACAGATGATAAGATATCTGAGATAAGATTTTAACTTAAGTCTTCCTGATTCTAGGTTCAGTGGTCTATGAGTAACCTGACTATGAGATACGTACAATTTTAGACAATTGTTTAGGACATTGAGATGTCCCCTATGAGATAAGTACAATCTTAGACAATTGTCTAGGACATTGAGATGTCAGGTGACTTACCTATGGTCAAATAGTAGATTGTATTAGAGTCAGACCCTAAACTCAGGTCTTCCCTTATTCCAAGTATGTCACTCTATTCACCAAGTCCTACCACGTCCCTCACTGAACCAGTATAGGAGGAGAACTGTCTTCTTTACTACCTATTTACACTGCCTTTGGGGGAAAAGAATAGGTAAGTCTATTGACCATATCACATTGGCAAAGACAAAGAAGAAAAGAAAGGAAGAGAAAAGAAAAGGAAGAAAAAATAAAGAAGAAAGAAAAGATTATGAATATATTGAGGGGGGTGATTGGGGGTGGAAATGCTGCAGTAAAACAGGCACATTGATACACTATTGGTGGAGCTATAAATGAGTCCAACCACTCTGGAAAGCAATTTGTAATTATGCACAAAATATTAACCCATGCATGCCTTTTGGGTCAGCTAGACCACTGCTATGCCAATACTTCAGAGACCAAAGAAAGAAGGAAAGGTCCTCTATGTGCCAAAATACACTCTTTTGTGGTGAAGAAGAAAGTTAGAGACTACGGGTGGTCAGTTGGATAATGATTGAACAAACTGTGGTATATAAATGGTATATAAATGCATATACTACTATTAGGCTATAAGAAATGAGAAAGAAGATAGTTTCAGAGAAATTGAAAGAACTCTATGAACTGATGCAGAATTCAGTGAGCAGAAGTGAAAAAAAAAATTTGTACTTTAATACCAATATTGTAAAAACAAACAATTCTGAAAGACTTAATGACTCTGATCAAATCAATGATCAACCGTGATTCCAGAGTGATAAAGAAGTCTATCTCCTTTGTAATAGGGATATTAAGAATAAGAAAGACGTTTTTGAATGTGATCATTGTGGAAATTTGTTCCTCTTGACTGAATGTATTTGATATAAGAGTCTCGTAATTCTTGTTTTCTCTTTGTCAATAGGAATGGGGAGGTGGGAGGAAGAAGAAGAAGAATGACTGATGGCTGTATTGCTTTCTTTCTCTTTCTTTTCAATATTTGTTAACAAAGTATGGCTGGCTGGATAAGGGGCAGGGTAGGTTAAAATGAATATGATATAAAAACAAAATGCACAACAAAATCAGATAAAAAAATTTAAAATAATAACAAGAGATAGTATTGATACTTTGCTTTAAGGTTTGCAAAGTACTTCACGTATCTTACCTTATTTGATCCTCACAAAAACCCTTTGAGGTAAATGCTACTTATTTTACAAATGAGGAAACTGAGTCTGAGAGAAGGGTAACGACTTTCTCAGGATCATCCAGCTGGCAAGGGTCTGAATTAGAATTGAAACAGAGGTATTCCTGTTTCCAAGTCAACCATTCTATCCACTGCTCCATCTATCTGCCTTATGCAGTTATGTGGATGAGTATAGGCACAATTACTACAGCTGCTGGGGCCTCATGAAAGGAAGAGGGTCCCTGGGGAGGTTGCCTGGGGGGAGCAGTAAGCAGCAGGTCCTTTATGCCTAATGTTGCTTGGACACTGAGAACTTACACTGATGATAAACATTCTTTGAAGCTGTTAATGTGAGAATTAATTCCATTATTTATCCATACAAATCTCTTCCAAATTCATTTCTATAGAGAGTTAATCAAAATGTCAAAATAGATGAAAGCATGAAAATTGAAGGCCTGGGGTATGCTCTGTGTGTGTATCCAGTGTGACAATAGACTCTAAGTGAAAAATCACAGCTCTAATGGCAAACATTATTCTCCATACTGGCACAATATAAATCAGATGACTGCATGAAGTTTAGATAATACGGAATAGTTATAAAGAGCATTCCTTTTTGTCACAATCTTAATTTGTAATCCCATGTTCCCTTTCAGAATGCCATATGGAAAAGGAACAACATTCTAAATGGATTTCTAAAGAACTGCAGTTGACATGAATACCAAAAAAAAAAAAAGTCAGAAAACCACTAAATATTTGGCTAGTCTTTAGTCTACTAGAGGTTCAAAGAAAGCTGAAGACAAACTATTATGTTAAGAGAAAAAGTCTTCAGACTATGGTTGACCTTTCAAATGACCAATGGATTGCCACCACTGAAATCTTAAATCACCCATCCTTTAGACTCAGTGAGCTACCTAATTAAAACAGCTTCTCCTCCCTCCCCTCTCCTCCCAAAGGTTTGGAATGGGAGTGTGCTCAATTCTGGCTTGCCTGGCATGTAAAGTACAGAAAGTCTGGCCAGCCATCCAGACCTCTTTCCCATACATCACAGATCCAATATAACCTCAGCAGACACTCTAAAGTGGAATCACAATTTGCCAATTTCCATCTCACATATCTTCCTAGAAAACAGAGCCCTACAATCCATGAGATTCATGCTCAAACATGGAGCTTGACAGATAATCCTCTGTGCCTAGAATGAGTATACTATTTCCTCTAGGACTTAATGAAATTAGAACCGGAGATGAGATGCATAGTTTGTACAGGGCAAGAGTTAGCCAGCCAATCAATAAGCATTTATTAAAGGGCTTACTATGTGTCAGGTTCTGTGCTAAGTGCTGGGATCACAAAGGAAAGCAAAAATAGCTGGTAATAAGAAATTATTTTATTTGGAGATAAAATTTGCCTCTAACCTTAACCATTCAAACAACAAAGAGGACATTTGGTGATAAGAACACTTTGAATCCATGACTATTAAGCAACTGATATTAATGTCTGCCAAATCTAACCCAATCATCCATCACTCCAGATGTGAGTCAAAGCTCTTCACTGTGGGTGATAGGTTTCCTTCTACCTCCAGACTCTGCCTGACCCTTTGATTCCAGGTAGAATGTTCAGATACAATATACTGGTATTTAAAGTTCCAAGGCAGCAATCTCATGAAAATTATGTATGTCAAAAGAAAATATATCAGCTAAAGTTCATATTCTGATTTCCTTGGACTTCACCAGAGTAAGAATTGTTTTTTCCCAACTTGGAATGCAGACTAAAGCTGAAAAGTGCTTGTTATAGGATTACAGATGGTAAAGAGGCCGGTTTGGTTTCTTTGTAACAAGGGCTGAGAAAGACTAAAGATAGGCCACTTCAGGAAAATGGAAATAGAGGAGCATCACCATCAGATTTAGTAGAAAATGCTGCAGCAACAGTGGAACTCTTGAATAAAAACTTAAAGGCAGGGTCTTGTATCTAACTCTATTTTGAGAACAAGAACATATAAACTCTGATGTGGGAGGGATGGACCTTCTCAGGTCCACTCCAGACTTCCTGTTTCATTTGACAAAAGTAAGCTCTGCTAACTCCCTTCAGGAATGCCATCTCTGGTTTCAGAGAGACTCTTGGAAATGAGGTTTGCCTGGAGGTAAATTTAACATCTAGAGAGAATGCCCTCCATGCCGTAAAGCCAAGCAGGAGCAGCTTTACAGAGGACTGCTGCTGTGAATAGCTTCAAGGTTCTGATTACATAGTATAGTGAACTCTCTATTTATTCAATAACATACTAAGACAAAAAATTGACAGAAACCAAAGTACAGCATTCACAATGTTAGAGCATAACAAGTTATCACTAAAGTGGCCACATAGTTTTCGCCAAAGTGGTCACATAGTTTTAAACAAAAGGGCAAGCCTCCTTAAGGGACACAAAGTACAAAGGTCAAAGTTCTCCACCCCTAGGTCAGAGTAAATCATGATCTTCTCAATCAATACACAGTACCCAAATAAAATCTTCTTTCATCTTGACTCGAGGCTGGCTCTCAGCTTCCATGGTTCCTCTTCTACCTCTTCCACGGTCCCAGCTCTAGCCTGAATCTACCCAACTGTCACCTGGATTCAAAGGCAGGCATCTCTCAGCTCCTTGTCTGGCTCCTAGTCCAGTTCCTCATCCAGTTCCTTGTCCAGTTCCCATTCCATATTGAAGTTCACAGTGTCCAGTCCACTTCAAGTCCTTCACAGTTCCTGTTTCTGGGAAGACAAAGCTTAACAGAGCCACAAAAACATTCACACACATTGCCAGCACCATCATCAATTCACTATCTTCCTGTGAAATCAACACAGACCCACCAACAAGGTCCAAGAAGTCAACACAAATCATCAGTAAAATAGCAGGAACTCTGAAACCCTCCTCCAGAACTTCTGTGAACAGACAACCAGAAAATCCTCTTTCAGGGCTTCTAGTAAGGTGTAACGATACTGGGATTTGAAGATCTTCCACGCCCCTTGAGCTTGCTGATGTAGCAGGAAGGGGTGGAGCAAGAGAACGCCGGAACCAAGC
>CM053582.1:328483919-328520142 GCA_028627135.1 Pseudochirops cupreus | reverse complement strand
TGTTAAATATATATATATATATATATATATATATATATGCAAAAAAAAAAAAAGAAAGTCTTCTAGCAGAGTCTTGACCTCTCCTCGTTCCTTTTGGGAATGGGTTGGGCTAGATGGCCACTGAGGTCAAGTCTATCAAAATTCTACGACTGTGTGGGGCCTCATCCTTTGGTGATGAGTGTATCTGAACTTAGCTAAGCTGGTCTTGGGGCTTTTATTCAAAGATTTTCCAGCTTTGAATGACCTACCCAAACTTGTACTTCTTTGATAAATGCAAGGTCACCACTTTGCCAAAAATTCAAAACAGAGGATATCAATGGAGGCTTTATAATAGCTCACCTCAAAGTAGTGCTATACATACATACATACAAACATATATTTAACATTATATGTTATATGTTTATTTGATCTTCACAACCCTGCAACCCTGTGAGGGAGGCAGAATAAGTATTATTCTCTGCATTTTTCAGGAGAAGAAACTGAGGGTCAGGGAGCAGATTGGTAGGTGACAGAGAGAAGACTCAAACTTAGGCCTTTGGTGGTCTTTTTGTTACCTCATCCATGCTATCTCTCATAAGCAGCAGCATTTTCTCCTGGTAGAAGAGATACAATCCTTATCTAGTCATTATTTTCCCACTGATTTCTGGAGTTACACTAGCAGCCAGGGCACAGGAACAATAGGCTTCAGGCTTCTTGCCTTCCAAGATGGCGGCTTTAAGTTCCCCTCTGATGCTGGATTTCACACTGGACAAGTTTGATGGGGAAGAAAAAGGCAGAGATATTTCCATGGCTCCAAACATCTGCCTCAGTCTTGACACCAGCACAACCAAAGGAATAGCATTCAAGCCTTGTGAATAGTGTTCTTTGTCATGGGAAGAGCTGAGCCAGGAATCTCTAATAGACATATGTAGTGAGCCACATGTACTGGGTGCCAAGAGCACTCCCGTGGTGCAGGAATGTGAAACAATGCATGCTTGGAGCATCTAGAGAACCATTTCTTACTTTGGGGAATGAAATGAGGTTTTGTTTTTCTCTGTTGCAGATACTCTGGGCCTACATCAAGAACGTTCTTATTGAGGAAAAATGGAATGTCAAAGAAATACTTAGCTAGGATTTTTTTAAATTGACATAAAGGACTTATGGTGAGCGTGAGTGGTGACATTTCATTATTTGACTAGCTCTCATATTGTCAACTCTCAACCAAAGTTGGATTTCAGATGAGTGTCCTTACCAACACTGTCCCATTTATATTTTGCATATACTTTTTAGTGCCTTATTTTTGATCCCTTCAACTGTTTGGTTCACTGTTGTCCTTTGTCCTTGAAGTGGATCAAAATAACATCACTATGTTAGAGTCAAGTTACGGAGTGGGCTGATCAGACCAACATGAGTTCGGAAGGCTAACTCAGTGGCCAAGAAAAGGGATGATCATACTAATGAATTTCCATTTATCCTCCATCTATGCGATTTCTTATTTAGTCGTCCCAGAAAGAGTTCACAGGCAAGGTAATGATTGTTTTTTTTTTCACCCATTGCTCTTAGAGGTATATTTCCCTGAACTCATTAGAATATTAGCCTAAGGTGATAGCAGCAGCCTCATCTATGAGAAGCAATAATGATGTAACAGAAAAAATGTGGAAGTTACATGTCCTGAGTTCAAGTCCTGACTCAGTCTTTTAAACTCTCTAAGCTTCAGTTTATCTGCTTGTAAAATTGGGAAAATAATTGTACTATTTATCTCAAAGAGTTGATACAAGGAAAGCATTTTTAAAAAACTATATGTATGTGTGTATGATATTTAATCACCATCAATTATTGGCACCTACTGGCTGCATGAACTAAGTGCTGTGGGGAGTGCATTTTTAAATGTAATAATCTATGAATAAATTGTTCCTCTGCTCCACCCCACCCCTAAAAAGACTATAAATTCCTTTTTGTCTTTGGATTCCTAGTGCCTGGCAAGGTACCTATACAGAGTAAGCACTCAATAAAATGTATGTTAAATGAATGAATGAAGTGATAATGGAAGTGACATGGGCTCTGTCCTAAAGGAATTTATACTTTAAAGAAAAAGAAAGGAAACAGCCAGGTTTAGTTGCTTAAAGTCTACATCATCTCTCCAGTTACACTTTTCCCCTATGGCTGTTTTAAAAGTACATATGGGCACTATGGTTGCTGGAGTGATTATATTGTCTGGAGGAAAGAGAGGTTAGCAAGGTGCAGAAAATCCTTCTGGAGTAAGCTCATTCTGACAGTTTTTTGTTAGAGGGAAGGAACACAGTGTTCTAGCAGGGAGATGGGAGAACAGGAGAGAAAAGGTCCAAACCTTGCTGAGGATGTTACATTGGGAATACTTTGTGGAAAGATGTGAGGTCAGTTGTTAGGAGTTTTAATGTGAAAAATGGTACATAGAATAGACTTCTGAAAGGAGAAATGATAAAAACTCAAAAGAAATATTATATATGCTGTGCCACTATGAGAACTATGAGAAGTTAGAGGCAAGGAAGCCGCCAAGAAATCTCTTGTATTCATCCAGGCTGAACTACTACTGCTCTACCACATTTCCATAGAAAATGATGGCTTACATACAGATCACTTACATTGAAACAACACTCATACAGACTGGGCAAATGTTAGCCTAACAATGAGAAAACTGAGGCTTTGAGAGCATGTATTACTTGCCTGCAGTCATAGGGACTAGTGAGCTGAGACTTTGGACTCCAAATCTAATGTTCTTTCTGCCATAACATCCTCCTTCAAAGTGAATAGAAATGTGGGGTTTTGAAGGGAGAAGGAAAAAATGGATCCAAGAAATATTAAAGAACGAAAATTCCTCAGAATTCTGTGGCTTACTGGAAGGAATACAGGTGGTGTGAAAAAGTAACCATGGATAACTCCAAGATTATAAACCCAAAGGACCAGAATCATGATAGCAATGGGAAAAAAAATTGATAAAGGTTGAAAGGAAACAAGATGTGGAAATAATAATCTGGGTATTGTTTTGCTTTGTTTTATATTTTATATTCTTAGTCTTAGGTGTCTGAAGGTCATCCAAGGGAAAGAGATCTATAGAAAACAAGAAAAAGAGAAAAAAGTAAGGGACTACGGAGGAGGTGCAGATGTAAATGCCGACTCTCTGAAATGAGGAAATGATTTCCATAAGATTGTAGATTTAAAGGCAGGAGGAAATTGAGAAACTCTCTACCCCGCCACTCCCCTCATCTAGAAATGAAGAAACGGAGCCCTGAAGAGAGTGGGTGACTCTTCCAAATAAAAAAAGATGAGATTTGAATCCACATCATCTGACTCCAAATTCAACATGCTGTTGACAGCCCCATTCATACATAAGTAGTAATTCTCTTTGAAAATTTGAAAACAATTATTTGCAAAAGGCATATCGCAGTCTATTCCTCAGGCTGTATGGTAAACTAAAACTTAAAAATTAAAATTATATTTGTAAAGCATTCATAGAAACATTGTAAAAAGAAATCTAAACATTCAACAAATTCTAAGGATTTTACCATGGATTTTCTATCACTGGTGTGGAATAAAGAACAAGGAGGCTACTTCTACTTATCTGCATAAAATGTGTTTATTACACATGGCTAAATCCAGGGATGCCATTTTGACATTGTGAAATTTGGCTTCTTGGTACAGCTGGCGTCTTCCTGGAAGCTGTGCATGTGATTTACAGATTCTGGGAAAGTTACTCCTTTTTCACTGTGCTTATGAATTCTTTAATAAAACCCTAAATTGCCACCTTGTGGAACAGCTGCTTTGCTTTTGTGTGGTTCTTTCAACTCGTAGGCCAATAATGGCTTTTCATTCACTTAGATTTTTAGTTTGAAATGAAGGCAAACTCAAGTACCTAACCTAATCTAATTTCACTTTAGTTCAATTCAAAGTATTAATAATCATTTTATCATTAATATTGAGTTCTTCTCTCTGAAACTGTACACTATCCCTGTCTGAAGGCAAGAATCCCAACAGCTTTCCTCTTTCACATAAACCCCTCCATTCTTCCACACAAGTAGGTGAAAGGAAGACAGATTTCTTCCAGAAGACCCAGAAATTCTACTCCTGACTCCAGAGTAGCAGCCAGCACTAGAATTATTTCAATCAAATTCTATGTACATAGGAAAAGTACCAGTATAACCCTTGTGGACAAAACCATATAAGGGGCTTTGGTACATTTAGAGGAATTTTAGAGGAATTTCTCACTGCTCTGGCTTGTTGCTTCTATCTACATAATCTAACACCACCCAACATGTTATGGACAGCTCTCCCTTCAAGCACACAGTACACAGACCTCAAAGGTGAATTGTATATTCTAAAATTCATACTAAGTCTTATAGAAAATAGTAATACCCACCGATAGGAAATCCTTCCCTAATTTCTGTATAACTTCACTCATTTGTAGACATTATGTACCTTTTAGATTGGTTTTTCCCAACAGGCGTTGTTTCTCGTAATTTCAGAGTGTAGTATCTACTATAAGTTTTTGAAGTGGTCCATTCTACTATGCCCAGAGGTCAATCAAACTGTGCATATCCTTTGAACCATCAATACCACTACTAGGTCTGTACCCCAAAGAGATCATAAAAAAGGGGAAAGAACCCACATGAAAAAAATAGTTATAGTAGCTCTTTTTCTGGTAGCAAAAAATTGGAAATTGAAGGGATGTCCATCAATTGGAGGGTGGCTGAACAAGTTGTGGTATGTGATGTAAAGGAATATTCTTGTGCTATAAGAAATGATGAGCAGAAATATTTCAGAAAAACCTGGAAAGCCTTACATGAATTGATGAACAGAACCAGGAGAACATTGTACACAGGAACAGCAATATTATACAATGATCACCAAGACAGACTGAGCTCTTCTCAGCAATACAATGATCTAAGATAATTCCAAAAGACTCATGATGGAAAATGCTACCCACATCCAGAGAAAGAACTATGGAGCTAGAATGCAGATCGAAATATACTATTTTTGCTTTTTATTGTATGTTTTTTTCCTGTGGTTTTGTCCTATTTCTTCTTTCACAACATGACTAATGTGGAGATATATTTAACACGATTGCACATATATAACTTATATCAGATTTCTTGGGCAGTGGGGAGGGAAGAAAGAGAGAGGGAAAAAAAGAGAACTCAAAATCTTATAAAAATGAGTGTTGAAACTATCTTTATACATAATTGGAAAAAAAATATATTATTTACAAAAGAAATAAAGAAAAATAAAATGACCCATTCTTTCTATATTTATTTCTCTGGGGTCTCAGGAGGTGACACTACTAATCTGCTTTTAAAAAAATCAGTGGCCAGAGTGGCTAGGTGGCGCAGTAAATAGAGCAATAGCCCTGGAGTCAGGAGGACCTGAATTCAAATTCAGCCCCAGATACTGGATACTTGTTAGTTGTGTGACCTTGGGCAAGTCACTTAGCCCCAACTGCCCTGCCTTTTCCCCTCAAAAAAAAAAAATTGATGTCCAAAATCATTAGGTTGTTGTGGGTTCTGCTTTCATAATGCAGAGAGGAGTATATTTTTAAATTTATTCTATTTTTAATCTATAGAATAAAATAAGCGTTCCCAATAACATAGCATAATTTTAAAAAGAGATGACTGTACATGAAACCACAAATCTATTATGTACAAATTGCTATTCCTTTTAAATATATAATAAAATCATGTAAATTTCTTTTTTCCCTCCTCCCCTACCCAGGAGACATAAATGTGTATGTATCTATGTATACATATATGTGTATGTATATGTATATTTATCTGTGTGTGTATATAATATACATATACATATATGGAAATTATTCTATACATACTTTTATTTATCAATTCTCTCTCTGGACGCAGATACCTTCTTTCTTCATATGTCCTTGTAAGAAGGAATATCATGGTATTTTGTTTTGTTCCCACAGATAATCCTGAGAAATAGTAAAGCTCCCAGACTGATGGGAGCTTGTGATAAATATACATATCCTGTTTTGCAACATTGGTGGTCATGCACATCTTGATTAGAAAGGCTGGGACATGACAAACAGCTGGGACCCTAAGGGTCATGCCCTGGTCACAAGTGTCTTTACTACTGAGTCTGCTCATCTAACCTCATTAAATTAAACTTACATGCCCAAAGGGTGGAGATTCTGTCATTTTCTAACCATGGGATATATGTTCTGGGAGGTAGAATATGTTAATGAGGGCATGTAGCGGGACTGTAAGGAAGAATTGTAGCCTTGAGGAATCTGGACTAATCCCGACTCTGAAGGGAGGAGTCCAAATACACTTACATATTTAATCTTGCTCTTCCTTTTATATGATGTGAGTGCTCTTAGCACCTCACCCACTTCTGAAGTCTAAGAAATTCTGCCCACTCTGTTTCTGAGTTCTTTGAGTGAGAATGGGTCTATTACATGGCTCTCCCTGCCTGGGAAGTCCTGTGATCCCCACCACCATGATCCTCACATCCTTTATTGTTAATTTGGGTATTTATAAGAGTCAAAATGACTTAATTGTTCAAAGTTCCTACTCAACATAGTGTTATTATAGACAAAGTTCTCTTGGTTCTGCTCATTTCACTCTTCATTACTGCATGTTTTTTGTAATATCACTGAGCTCATCATTTCTTATAGCCCATTAGTTTTCCATCATGCTCATATAACACAACTTATTCTCCCATTCCCTAATTGATGAGCATCCCTGCAATTTCCTGTTTTCTGCTATCACAAAGAGAGTTGTTATAAACATTTTAGAACATATAAGTGCTTTATCTTTTTCCCTAATCATCTTTGGAAATAGACTTAGTAGTGGTATTGCTGAATCAAAATGTACGAGCAGTTTAATAATTCTTTTGAGTATAATTCCTGATTGCTCTTTGAAACATTTGGATCAGTTCACAATTCCAACAAAAATAGGGTCCCAATGTTTCTACATCCCCTCCAATATTTGTCACTTTCCCCTTCAGTCATTTTAGTCAATTTGGTAAGTGTAAAACAATACCTCAAGTTTATTTTAATTTGCATTTCTCGAATCAATAATGATTTAGGGCATTTTTATATCACTATATATTATTTTTGTTTATTCATTGGAAAACTGGCTGTTCATGTCCTTTGACCGTTTATCAATTAGGGAGTGACTTCTATTCTCATAGATTTGACAAAGTTCTTTATATGTTTGAGATATGAGACCTTCATTTGAAAAACTGTCTATAACATTTTGACAATTTTCTGCTTTTTTGGCTACATTTGTTTTATTTGTACAAAATTTTTAATTTAATATACTCAAAATTATCTATTTTACACCTAATTTTGTTCTCGATCTCTTGTTTATCATAAACTGTTTGACTACTCATAAATCTGATGAGTAATATGTTCCATGTTCATCTAATTTTCTTATAATAGCTTGTAGAAAGGAATATTTCAGAGTTTTCTTATCATGGCAAAAGACTGAGGATCTCTCCTGTGTTCATTTCAAATGCAAAGTTGGACTAGGGGTTCACCATTTGGAGAGACCTCTTTTCTCATACAAAAGTTTGCTCAGAAACACAACCCAGCCCTTTCGTTTAGTGAGAACACCAAATTGGCACATGGTGACTCCCAAGTCTTGTATCCCCTTTCCACCAAACAACCAAGCTTCCCACTTGTGCCACTGAATAGAACACTGTCAAAACATCCACAGAAGTCTGACAATGGATACACACACATACAACACACATATATACATGTATACATATATGTGAATATATACATACATATACATATATGTATATGTATATATACGTGTGTGTGTGTGTGTGTGTATATATATATATATATATATACATATATAATTCTCTCTCTCTATATATATATAGAATTATAGGTATCAAGCTTGAAGGGACCTCAGGAGACATTCTGTCTTTGGAGATAGGAAAATTGAGGAAGACAACGGTCAAGTGATTTGCTCCATGTATCACAGGTTGTAAGTAGCAGAGCCAGTGTTTAAACCCAGGTCCTCTGACTCCAAATTCAGCTCCTTGTCCACTGCTCTAGTCTACATAAATATGAAGAGGTTGAGTTATAAACTGTGCAAGCGATCATAAGCTCTTTGGAGCCAAGGAACTACCTACTTCTTTCCTGCTGACAAGGAATAGGAAATGGGATAGGACAAGGAATAGGAAAAATGTCAATGAGTGTCCAGCTGCCTCAGCTGGGGACACAGAGCACATGCTAGTCCCCTAGGCTGACCTCTTCCTGCCTGCAGGGGATTAAATGGACACCATTCCACCAAATGCTAGTGTCCTAGGTTGGCCTCTTTCCACTTACAGGGGAACATTCTTGCCTGCAAGGGATAGAGAATTCAATTCTAGCCTGCTCCTTGTTTATCTCCCGGCCTTGTCTGTTTATAGGGTTTTAAGAGAAAAATGTCATTCTATTAGCTTCCCTTTCTGAGCTCTTGCCTTAGCCACCAACCACCCTGAGAGGATACCACCTTGAGATCAATTTTTTTGTGATGCTAGTAAATCATTTGAAATCATTCCTCACTAAATAACAAACTCCTACCCTTTATCCTCCTCATCACAATAATCCTGAACCCCTAGATGTCATCATTTACCCACCATTCTCTACCTCCCTACTGCTCATTCATGTCAATACAACTCCTCCTCCTATCAATGTCCCACTCTAAAACTACCCAGTCTTTCCTCTGTGATCTAAGGGATGCCTGTTACCCAGGTAACAAACTTGCTTTCATCTTACATCTTTTCTTTTCCTATTTATTCCATCTTCTGGCTCTTACTAACACCTGGTTCTATCCTGATGACACAGCTTCCCTGGTTAACCTTCTTTTTAGTACTGATTGAACTTTCTTTCATTCCCTGACCGAATACTGCTTGCTAATCACTGGAACTTCCAAGGACACCTCTACAACCATCACTCAGTAGTTTTTCCTCCTTTGAGGTTCATTCAATCTGTATCTAATACACAACCAAAATTCTGATAACTGTTGCATATAGACTTCCAGGACACTCCTTTTCTTTCCTCAATGAGTTCAGTGCCTGACTTTCTCTCCTTCCCAATTCCTGCCCTCATACAAGGGTGCTTCAATATACATAGTTATAGGGGAGAAGTCAAGATAGCAGAGTAGAAGAAGCTCTACATATGAGTTCTGCAAAAAATTCTCTCCAAATAACTTTAAAATAATACCCCAAATCAAATTCTGGAGCAGAAGAGTCAACAAAATGTCAGGAAGAGACACTTTTCTAGCCCAAGACAAATTAGGAAGTCAAAAGGAGAGGCCTGTCGTGCAGAAAGGTTTTGAACAAGTTCAGAGATGTGGAGTTATGTAAGAAGTAATGACCTGATCTTGGAGTCAGGATGATCTAGGTTCAAGCTTTACCTCCAATACAAGTCACTCAGTCTCTCAGCACAGTCCCTCCAGAAAACTCTCTAGGACTAACATGCAGAGCAATCACCCAACCCCAATCATTGAAAGAATTTCTAAACTAGGAAGTCCTTGCACTAATGAAATCATTGGTCTGGACAACACAAAACAAAAATCTACCTTCTAGGATTGTTGTAAGGCTCAAATGAGACAATATAGAAAATATTTTTAACGTCTATTGAAATGTGGGTTTCACCAGCAATGCTTGAAAGTCCTCTATTTCATTAAATATTCATAATTTCCCCAGAAGGATCAGACTCAATTTTGTTGTGTAGGTTATTCTTTGGTGTAGTCCTACCTCCTTTGTCTTCTGGAAGATCAAATTTCAAGCCCTCTACCCCTTTAACATGATAGCTGCTAAATCTTATGTGATCCTGACTGGAGCTCCATCGTATAAAATACCTGAGAGTATACTTGCCAAAACAGACACAGGAACCACATGAACATAAACATAAAACTATTTACATACAAATAAAGCCAGATTTAAATAATCAGAATGGGGGCAGAGCCAAGATGGCAGAGTAGAAGCACACACTTGGTGTGGGCTCTGGCTCCAAACAATTCCAATACCTGTAAAAAAATCACTCTAAACAAATTTTAAAACTACAGAACACACAAAGTGACAGAGAGAAACAAATCTCCCACTGATGAGAGCCAACAGGCCAACAGGAAAGGTCTACTGCAGCACACTGGGAGCCAAGCGCAGTACCATGAGATGAGATGTTCAAGCCCCAGGGAAGCCCCAACAAGCAGCAGCCAGAGCAGACTTCAGGAGAGTAAATGACCAGCAGCTGTGGAGGCTGAACCCATCAATGCCAAAGACAAAGTAAAAGGTCAGTGTGGAACTTTATTGGAACGGGGCAGGGGGGACAGAAGAGCATGGTCTGGTTGCTGCCCCTGGGCAAGAAGTGGCGGAGGTGTGGTGGTAGCACTGCATGGCTGCCTCAGAAGCTCCTGGTATGCAGATTGTAGGAGACCAAGTGACCATTCAGAGGGTAATCACTCTTGCTTTAACCCACTTGGATCTGAATTGTGGTCTTGGGTGGTGGTCCTGGGGTGTGTGACCAGTGAGCTAGAGCTTGTGGGGGCTGTAGAGATGGTGCCTTCTTAATAACTCTGGCAGCTGTGAAAACCCCAGCAAATTGGGACAAAGCTCTCTCCATTCTGGAAACGGAGTTCTACCATGGCAGAGAGCTCATGGGTCAAATAATTGGCTGGCAATATGAGCGAGCACAGGAAGCACAAACAGACCACAGAATCATTTTTGGAGGACAAAAAGGATCAAGGCATGGAGTGGGAGGAAGATATTGCAGTCAGAACTCCTGCATCAAAAGCTTCCAAGAAAAATAAGAACTGGTTACAGGCCATGGAGGAGCTCAAGAAGGATTTTGAAAATCAATGATGCAGGAAAATCATGAAAAACGTGTCAATAGCCTGCTAAAAGGAGACCCAAAAATACAATGAAGAAAATAACACCTTAAAAAATAGACTAATTTGGGGCAGCTAGGTGGCACAGTAAATAGAGCACTGGCCCTGGAGTCAGGAAGACCTGAGTTCAAATCTGGCCTCAGACACTTGACACACTTACTAGCCACATGACTTTGGGCAAGTCACTTAACCCCCAATTGCCCTCCAAAAAGCGCAAAAAAAAAAAGAAAGAAAGAAAAAACAAAAAAAAGAAAAGAAAAAATAGACTAACTCAAATGGCAAAAGAGGCCCAAAATCCAATGAGGAGAAGAATGCCTTAAAAAGCCAAATTTGCCAGATGGAAAAGGAATTTCACAAATTCACTGAAGAGAATAATTCCTTCAAAATTAGATTGAAACAATTGGAAGCTAATGACTTTATAAGAAATCAAGATACTATCAAACAGATCCAAACAAATGAAAAAACAGAAGGCAATGTGAAATATCTCACTGGAAAAACCATTGACCTGGAAAATAGATCCAGGAAGAGATAATTTAAAAATTATTGGACTACCTGAAAGCCATGATCAAAAAAAGAAACTAGACACCATCCTTCAAGAAATACAAATATTTCAAGAAATTATCAAGCAAAATTGCCTGGATATTCTAGAACCAGGGGGCAAAACAGAAATGGAAAGAATTCACCGATCGCCTCCTGAAAAAGATTCCAAAAAGAAAACTCTTAGGAATATTATAGCCAAATTCCAGAGTTCCCAGGTCAAGGAAAAAATACTGCAAGCAATCAGGAAGAAACAATTTGAGTACTGTGGAAACATAATCAGGATAACACAGGATCTAGCAGCTTCTACATTAAGGGAATGAAGGGCTTGGAATATGATCTTCCAGAGGTCAAAGGAGCTAGGATTAAAACCAAGAATCACCTACCCAGCAAAACTGAGTGTAATGCTTCAATGGAAAATATGGTCATTCAATGAAATAGAGGATTTTCAAGCATTCTTGATGAAAAAACCAGAGCCGAACAGAAAACTTGACTTTCAAATAGAAGAAGCAAGAGAAGCATGAGAAGGTAAACAGAAAAAAGGAATCATAAAGAACTTATTAAAGTTGAACTATTTACATTCCTACATGGAAAAATAATAATTGTAACTCATAACACTTGTCTCAGTATGAGGATAATTGAAGGGAATATACATGTATATATGTATAAGTACATATACATATATGTATAGGAGGGTATATGTATATAAAATATATATGTGTGTGTAGTCATATGTATATTCATGTATACATAGACAGAGGGGACAGGATGAGTTGAATATGAAGGGGTGATATCTAAAAAAATAAAATTAAGAGGTGAGAGAGGAATTTATTGATAGAAGGAGAAAGGGGGAGATGGATTAGGGTAAATTATCTCATATAAAAGAGGCAAGAGAAAACTGTTGCAATGGAGGGGAAGAGCAGGAAGGTGAAAGGGAATGGGTCAGCCTTATTCTCATTGAATTTGGCTTAAGGAGGAAATAACATACACACTCAGTTGGGTGTCTTACCCTACATGAAAATAGGGGGGTAGGAGATAAGAGCGGGGGGATGATAGAAGGGAGAGCAGATTGGGGGAGAGGGTAGTTAGAAGCAAACATCTTTTAAAAGGAATAGGGTCAAAGGAGAAAATAGAATAAGTGGGAAGCAGCACAGGATGGAGGAAAATATAGCTAGTCTTTCATAATATAACAATTATGGAAATGATTTGGGTAACTATGAATGTACAACCTATATTGAATTGCCTATCTTCCCAGTGGGGGTGGGTGAGGAGGGAAGAAGGGAAAAAAACTGGAACTCAAAGTTTTAAAAATAAACGTTTTTTAAAAAAAATGTTTTTTAACATGCAACTGGGAAATAAGATATACAGGCACTGGGGTATAGAAATCCATCTTGCCCTACTGGGGGGGGGGGTGTGATGGTGGAGGATATAAGAGAGAACAGATTGGGGGAAGGGGTATTCAGTAGGCTTGCTATTTTTGGTTGGGGGAGAGGGGTAAGATGGGGAAAAAAATTGTAACTCAAAATTTTGTGGAAATGAATGTTGAAATCTAAAAACAAATAAATTAATTTAAATAAATAATCAGAGTAACATTTATATTTTAAGTAATTTAATTGGGATGGCATTGAATAAATTAGCTCGGTAAAATTATCATTATTTTTATTATATTGACTTTACCTATCTATGAACAAGGAATTAGAAGGGAAAGAGGATGAGAAATGGGGGGTAAATGTTAAAAGGGAAGGAAAATTAAAGGAGCCAGTAATCAGAAGCAAAACAGACTTTTGATGAGGGATAGTGTAAAAAGAAAGACAGAGGAGAATAAACAGTAAAAAAAAAATAGGATGTAGAGAAATGCACAGTTAATAATCATAACTGTGAGTGTGAATGGAATCATTTCACCCATAAAGTGGAAGCAGACAGCAGAATGAAATAGAAACCAAAAAGAAGAAAGACTACTCAAATAATCCCATGTTAGAAAAAGAAATTGGACAGATCAAAAATGAACTCCCTAAGAAAATATCTTCCGACCTGGATGGATTTGCAAGTCAATTCTATCAAACATTTAAGGAACAATTAATTCCAATATTATATAAACTGCTGGGAAAAATGGAGTTCTACCAAATTCTTTTTATGACACAAATATGGTTTTGCTACTTAAATCAGGGAGAGCCAAATGGAGAAAGAAAACTACAGGCCAATTTCCCTAATGAATATCGATGCTAAATATTTAAATAAAATACTAACAAAGAGAGTACAATAATATATCACAAAGATCATATACTATGACCAGTCAGAATTTATACCAGACATACAGAACTGGTCCAATATGAGGAAAACTATCAGCATAATTGACATCAACAACAAAAACAATAAAAATCATGTGATTATTCCAATAGATGCAGAACACCATTCCCATTAAAATGTCTAGAAAGTATAGGAGTAAATGGAATCTTTCATGAAATGATAAGTAGTATCTCTCTAAAACCAAGAGCAGGCATCATCTGTAATGGGGTTAAACTAAAAGCCTTCCCAATAAGATTAGGGCTGAATCAAGAATGTCCATTATCACCACTATTATTCAATATCATGCTAGAAATACTAGCTACAGTAATGACAGGGAAAGGAATGGAAAAAAATAAAAATAGAAAATAAGGAAACAAAACCATCACTTTTATGATAGCATGCTTAGAGAACGCTAGAGAGTCAACTAAAAAAATCAGTTGAAATAATTAACAACTTTATCAAAGTTGCAGGATATGAAATAAACCCACACATATCATTAGCATTTCTGCATTTCTACAAAGTCAAGCAGCAAGAGCTAGAAAGAGAAATTCCATTTAAAATAACTACAGATGATATAAAATATTTGGGGGTCTACTTGCCAAGACAAACCCAGGAGTTAAATGAACATGATTACAAAACACTTTTCACACAAATGAAGACAGATCTAAACAATTGGGGAAATATTAAGTGTTCATTAGTAGGCTGAGACAATATAAAAAATGGACAATTCTAACTAAATTCATTTCTGTATTCAGTGCCATACCAATCAAACTACCAAAGAATTATTTCGTAAAACTAGACAAAAATAATGCCAAGAAAATCCCAAATAAGGTCACAAGAGTTGGACATGATTGAAATAACTGAATAACAAACAACAATAACTACAGAAAAATTAATAACAAAATTAATGTGGAAGAACAAAAGGTTGAGAAAATCAAAGGAATCAATGAAAAAAATGTGAAGAAAGGCAGCTTAGTAGTACCAGATTTCAAAGTATTTTGTAAACTCGTTGTTGTTGAGTGATTTTTCCGTTGTGTCCAACTCTTCATGATCCCATTTGGAGTTTTCTTGGCAAAGATACTGAAGTGGTTTGCCATTTCCTTCAGCTCACTTTACAGATGAGGAACTGGGGCAAACAAGGTTAAGTGACTTGCCCAGAGTCACATAGGTAGTAATTGTCTGAGGTCAGATTTGAAATCAGGTCTTCCTGATTCCAGGCCCAGTGCTCCATCCACTGCACTATGTAGCTGCACAAAGTAGTAATCATCAAAATAAGCCAGTACCAGCTGAGAAACAGAGTGGTGGATCAGCAGAATAAATCAGGTACACAACACAGAATAGCAAATGACCATTGTAATCTAGTGTTTGATAAATCTAGCAAGAATTCACCATCTGACACAAGTTTTGAGAGTCGCTGAAAGTTTATTGTAGGTGATCTCAACTGGGCTCTCACTGTGGCAAGGTAATTCTTCTACACTTTCTTAAATAACTCACTATCACAGTCACCAAAGCACCTTTTTCAAACTTTTTCACCCCTCCTCAAACCTCTCTTAGCTCTTCTGCCCCTACCCTCTGATTTGACAATTTAGCTTCAGGTTTTACTGAAAAAAAGTTGTTACTTCCCAATAATTCCCTCTTTTCACCTCACTCAGATGCCTTCTGCCACTATCTCCTTCTTCACCCCTGTCTCACATAGAGCTAGCCCTTCTCTTCACCAAAACAACTCTCTCTACATGTAAAAGTGATTCCATTCCATCCTGTCTCCTCCAGTCAAAATGCCCCATCTATCATCCCTGTTCTCTCACTTTTCTTCAGTCTCTCCCTATATACTGATCGCTTCCCTGTTATCTATGTCTTCCCTATCCTATAAAAAAGCCCTTCATTTCATCCATTTATCTCTATTATTATCTTATATCTCCTCCTTTTGTGGTTCAACTCCTTAAGAAGACCATCTACAATAGATGCTTTCACTTCTTTTCTTTTCACTCTCTTTTTAACTCTACAATCTGACTTCCAACCTCAGCACTCAGTTGAAGCTACTCTTTCTAGGAATCTCTCAATTGCCAAATCTAATGACCTTTCCTCAATCCTCATCTTTCTGGACTTCTCTGAGGACTTTGATGCTATCGATTCCCCTCTTCTCTTTTATATTCTCTTCTCTATAGTTTTTTTTTTTTGCACTACTCTAACTTGATGCTTCTGCCTATCTAATTGTTCCTCAATCTCCTTTGTGGGTTTTTCATTCAGATCATATCTACTAACCATGAGTCTTCCTCCAGACCTTTGTCCTGGATCCTCTTCTCTTCTCCCTCTGTATCATTCTTACTTGATGATTCCCTAAGTTCTCACAGATTTAATTATCATCTCTATGCTAGTGATTCTCTAATGTATTTATCCTGCCCTGACTTCTCTGATAAGCTCCAGTCTTGCATCTCTAACTGCAGTTAGGACATCTTAAATTGGCTATCTCATAGACATCTTAAACTTTTCATTTCTAAAACTGAGCTTCTTACCTTTCCCCCAACTCTTCTTTCTTCCCAACTCCCTATTACTATCAAGGGCACCACCATCTTCCAAATTCCCCAGGTTTATAACCTAAATATCAGTCTCAACTACTCACTATCTCTCATCCTCCATGTCCAATGTTGCCAAGTCTTGTCAATTTTACCTCCATTACATGCTCCCTTCTCTCCTCTGACATTGCCACCAGTTTGGTGAAAGCCCCTATCACCTCATACCTGAACTATTGCAATAACCTCCTGGTTAGTCTCCCTCTACAAGTCTCCCCTTTGCAGTAATCCTCCACTGAGCTATGATCTTCTTAAGCAGAGGTCTGATCATTTATACTCCTATTCAAGAAACTCCTATGGTTTCCTATCTCCTCCAGGATTGAATGTCAAATCTTCTGATAACCAAAGACCTTACTTGTCTCCCCAAACAAACCTTTTCAATCTTTTTACACCTTACTCACTGTCATGTACTCAGACATACAGTGACATGGGTCTCCTTGCTTTCCCTATGCCAAAACACTACATCTCCCACCTCCAGGCATTTCTACTAACTGTCCTTGCCTGAAATGGTTTACCTCCTCATCTATGCCTCCTAGCTTTCCTTCAACTCTCGTATAAAATCCCACTCTAAGAAACCTTTCTTGATTCCTCTTTAAAACTTGTGCCTTCCCTCTGTTGATTATCTCCCATTTTTCCTATATCCATTTTTGCATATATAGTGATTTGTGTGTTGTATCCCCATTAGGCTGTAAGTCCCTTGAGAGCAGAGACTTTCTTTTGCCTTTCTTTGTGTTCTCTAGGCTAAAGATATTGCCTGGCACATAGTAGACACTGAAAACATGTTTATTGACTGTTAGAAACTATTGATTTCTGTAATCCCCACAAATCTGGAATAATGCTCTGCACTAAGGAGACATTCTATAAATTTTTATTCACTAATATTATGTTATACATAATATAATGTATAATATATGATATTATAAATTATATCATAATTATGGGATACCATTTTTCCTCTTCTTCTCATCACAGGCAGAGTAGGCTCACATAAATGTGTATTTGAGTTGGGCAGATAGCAGTGGCTAAGGAATTGTCGAAGTCATAGAATGTTCGAGATGTGAGGCACCATGAACAGATCAACATTCTTCAAACTCTTCTGTCCATAAAACACTCGAGTTTGGAATATATTGCTGCAACCCATAAATTATGGCCCCAGGAATCTCCAGGACAACTCTGGCTAAGTATAGTATCGTAGGACTCCATACTGGGAGGAATGTTAGAGAACATCTATGCCAACTCTCTCATTTTATGAAGGAAATGAGCTCAGGCAGATGAAAATTTTACATGTGACTAAAATTTAAGAGATTATAACTATTTTAAATCTATCTACAAGACATCTCAGAAGTATTTTCTAACTTGAATATTTAAGGAAATTAAGATGATCTTCTTTAGACTACCATTCGAGAACCTCCATGATCTCATCACAGCTGACCCTACTTCCATTTTTCATCCTATTTCTCTATGTCAATCTTCTACTCCAGCCAGACAAATCTACTCCTTCCCCTCACCTCTCTTCCCTGCGAATACACAAGTACTTCCACTACTATCATTTGTTCATCCTTTCTGCCTTGTCAGGGATAACCCACACACACACACTTAAGTCGTACCAATCCTCCCAAAACCAGTTAAACCCTACACCCTCAATGAGATGGATGATCCCCCTTTGCTCTCAATGTCTATCCTCCCATAGCGCACTATTAGGCATGTTGTAATTGTTCACTGCTGTTTCACACATGGCTTAGTTTTCCCTCAGCAATCATACCATTAAGTCAATATGTAGCCTGCAGGGCTGCATGTGTATATGTATGAATTAGCGGCACCATCTGTATTTGAGCTTGTTACCTCTGGTCTATAGCGCCTGGTGTTCTACTGAGTATATAAATAATAAGTAGCCCTCAGGAAATAGCCATTGATTGGTCAATGACATGCCATTGACTCCTGGTAAAATGTGATTACTGATTTTCATTTGGGATGTGGATACAATGGAAAATTTTCTCTAAACAGAGGAATCCATGATGGCCAAAGACAAAGGGAGCTAGAAGGAAGTGAAGATTTTATTATGAAACCTCCATTCAGCCCATCCAGATTACTTTTTGGCCTTGAAAATAAGACTGACCATTATTGTTTGCTCACTAAGTTCTGATTTTGTGAAATGTCTAACTTTTTAAAGGTAACTTAAGCATCAACATCCACTAGAGATGAGTTAAGGTCATAGGGAAAAGTTCAGCCGGTCAGAATTTCCTATGAAATCCTGCATTTCTACATGGATCATAGGAGCTCCTGATTTTTAAGACTGCTTATAAATCCCTACATTATAAACTATGCTGTATTCAGTTTTAACTGCTTTGGAAAGCCAAAAGTCTGAATTTTATTTCCTTATTAAAAAAGCCTGCCACAGTATGTGTTGGCTAAGACCTTCTTTACCATATGATGTGGAATAATATTCTGTGGTAATAGATTGCCTTCCATTTAAGGCAACATGTTGTCTTCCATTTAATACACACAGATTGCCTGGAGTAGATTAAATCCAAATGGTAGTAAGAGACAGCACAATGTAGTAGATAGAAAATTGTTCCTAAAATGAGCAAGAGCTGGGTTCAAGTCCTACTTTTGAAACATATTGACTATATGTTCTTGGCTAAGTCATTTAAACTCTCAGCTAACTAGGCACTTCTTCAAAATTAAGACGCAGAGAAGATGCTGGTTTGCATCCACTGAAGGAGTTTTGCCACCAGTCAGTTCCCTATGCCAGTGTAATCACAGATACAGTCCTTATTCCTTTCATTATATATTAACCCTGACCTAAATAAATGGTTCATTAAATTTCAATAAATTCAATGATTCTATAATTTCACATGTAGTACAAGGCAAGCTGTAACCTGGCTTGAACATGGATTTATTAATTTCAATTAAATCAATAGACGTAGGGTAGGTGAGTTGGACACATTCTTCAGAAGCTCTACTGAACCGTTCAAATATCACTAGATGTTTCCTAACTAAACCCCACTTTTCAGCTCCCCCTTTCTCACCTTCCCCTGCCAGAGGCCAGATGAGAAATATGCTATCCATCAATTGTTTATGAGGGCAAAGAAGTAGATGAGATGAAAACAACTTCTCCAAATCCAGATGATCTGGTCATGTCATTGTTCCAATATCCCGCTGGCTTCACCAGATGGGACAGCCTTTACAACAGGAATTCATCATTTAAGAAATATTAAAAATATTTATCAAAACCATCCTGCCTGTTCTAGAACGTAATACTTGCCTGTTCCTTCCTTTTGTTTTTCTCCAGCAGAATGCCATGTAACAGATAAAACTGAATGTAGTTACCATTCCACAATCAGGAGACTATTCCTGAATTCAGAGAGAAAGATCTTTGAATCAGGGTGACATGGTAAACACTATTTGCCAAGTTCAGATGACTTTGAGTTGTCTGACTAGACTCTTTGACCTACTCCAAGTTCCACTATCATTTTTTGGCCTTTCCTTGGCAAAATATGGCTTCTGGCTCTTTCTTTTCTTCTGTTTTGTTTTTAATAATATTTTATTTTTCTCCAATTACATGTTAAACCAATTTTTAAATTTTTTTTAAGTTTTGAGTTCCAAATTCTATCCCTCTCTTCCCCTCCCCACTTTGTCCCTTCCCCCCTTCCTGAGATGGTAAGCAATCTGATATAGGTTATAATGTGCAACCATGTAAAGCATTCCTGTATTTGTCATTTTGTGTGTGTGTGTGTCTGTGTGTGTGTGTGTGTGTGTGAGTGAGAGAGAGACAGAGAGAGACAGAGAGACAGAGAAAGAAATAGAGGGAAAGAAGGGAAGAATGGAGGGAGAAAAGGAAGAAAAACAGTATGCTTCGGTCTGTACTTAGTTAATGTTAAAGGAGGTCATAGTCTAGGTTGTTACTAAGTACTGTATGCTTTCGTATTTACTGCTTCATTCTGTTTCTAGTAAGGGTCCTAATATCTTTTCAGGCTCACACTCCAAGCCTAGAGTCTTTGATTCTTCCCACTAATTGCGTGTCAAGTCTTACCAGTTCTACCTCCACTCAAAAGTATCTCCTCTCATTCACACAACTTCTACACAAATTCAGTCTTTCCTTACCTTGCACTTAAGACTCCTTCAAGTTAGTCTCCCCATTTCCACTCTTCCCCCTCTCAATAATATCTCCCATGAAAGTGCCAAATTAATATTGTTCAGGTATTTTTCATCTGTGTCTACCTTTTCATGACCCCATTTGGGGTTTTTTTGGCAAAGATGCTGGAACGGTTTGCCATTTCCTTCTCCAGCTCATTCTACATATGAAGAAACTGAGGCAAACAGGTTAAGTGACTTACCCAGGGTCACACAACTAGTAATGTCTGAGACCAGATTTAAACTCAGGAAGGTAAGTTTTCCTGGTGCTCTAGCCACTCTACCTGCCCAAAATTAAAACTGTTAAAATACAAGTTTATCTCTGTCACTCCTCTCTCAAAAGAGAAACCCAAAACAAAACAAAACCCTTCAGGTGCACCTGATTACAATTTAGATAAAATCCTTTCTGGCATTTAAAGCCCTTCGCAATATGACTCTGCATTACCTTTCCGTTCTTGAATTATTCCCACTCACATGCTCTCCATTCCATTCAAACTAGCCTTGCAGCTGTTGCTCATAGACAGCTGATTTTTTCCATCCCTATGCCTTTGAAGAGACACTCCTCCTGCCCTGACAGTGCCTTTTCTTGGACTTATAGAATCCTTTCTTTCCTTGCTAACTAGATATCTCAGTGGATAGAGCACCAGACCTGGAGTCAGGAAGACCTGAGTTCCGATCTGGCCTCAGATACTTACTAGCTGTGTGACCTTGGGCAAGTCACTTAACACTGTTTGCCTTATTTTCCTCATCTGTAAAAATGAGCCAAAGAGGGAAATGGCAAACTGCTCTAGTATCTTTGCCAAGAAAATCCCAAACGGGGTCATGAACAGTCAGACATGACTGAAGAACCTTCCTTCCAAGCAAAGCTCATGTCACCTCCTCTATAAGTATCTTCCTGACCCACTTCCTAGTTATCAGCGCTCTCTTTCTCTTGAGTGACTTTATATTGCTTTACACATGCTTTTTTTCCTCTGTCTGCATACACGTATCTCTTTGATAGAACGTGTTACCTGAGAGCAGTGATTTGTTTTTTGTTTTCACATCACAATGCCTTACTCACAGTAGGGGTATAATAAATGCTCATGGCACTGGATTTATTGCATTTCTCATCTAATTCACAGTCAGTTAATAAACATATTAAGTGCCTACTGTGTGCAAATTGTACATTGTACAAAGCACTGGGATACAAAGAAAGATAAGATATGGTGCCTGCTTTTAAGGAACTGAGTTCTGGGAGAAGAGGTCTCCACTCTTCTGTAAGAGGGAGGGAGGGACCCCAGGGGCAGAGAGTACTGACTAGGTGTGAGCTCTAGGGCTGACAAATGATCTTGCAGGATGAAGAGGTTACTGGGGCAGAAAATGAAGTTTCTTGATGTTCTAAAAATAACTATTGTAAGTAAAGAAATATATTTGGGTAACAGTGGATTTGTCACCAATAATTGAGTAAGGAAGAAAAGATGCTTTGGTTCCCAATATTCTTTAGCTACTTATACCCAATCATAAAATGTATACCTATTTATCATAAATATGGCTAACCATCAGACACGGGAAAGAATATATTTCATATCTTTGTATCTCCACCACAGTATGTGGTGTGTAATAATTATTTAAAGAGTGAACAACCATTAGACATTGTTTTCTCTCTTCTTTATAGAATTTGATCTTTTAGTTCAAATGGCTAAGCTTCTCATAAGTATAGTTAACCAAAGATATAAAGTAGCATACTTTCCAATGAATGCCAGATTTTAAAAATTCGGAATAGCTTTGCCTAAACAATTTTAATATTGAAGAGAATGTGCCATTTAAAGTAAGGTTTAAAGAACTATAAATGCCAGGAACACTAAAATTAAAGAAAAATTTTCAATCCCTAAATTCCAGTTGAATGTGTGTTTTTCATGGTATTCGTGAATAAAGTCATTGGAAATTACAGCTATTGTATACATTTAGTGTAGCGAGTTGTTTGAAATACTCCCTTTAAAATTTTTAGATCTCATTGGTCAATATTTTATCATTTTCTAAATCATCTCTTTTCATTATTAATTCACTGATTATTAAACAATGTGTAAGGAGAGCTTGCCAGAATTAAAAATAGATGAAGGTAATCTTCTTAGGAAAAAATTACCTTTTTCTAGGCAATAACTGTTTTTTTCATACATTCAAAAAGAAATTTCAAGTCTTAATCATTGTAATAGCAACCACAATAGCACACAGGGTGGGCTGCTAGCACAAGTTCTTTGATAGGCTTTTCTAAAGGAAAGACAGTTTTAAAGGGGTTAATCTTACTTTAATTAACAGACAGACAAGTACAGATAAGTAATCTAAGAAGGAATCCAATAGGCAGGGCTTCAATTGTCTAATAACCAGACCAGGGAGCACCAACATCTGGGTTCAGGTGGGGTACTTAACAACCAGAGTCTCTTCTGACCAAATCACAAAGAAACGTTCTTCCCACAAGTAAGTCCCAAAATAAATACCAACCTCCCAGTATATATATAATTTTCAACTAATAGGCTTAGACCCAGAAGGCATCACAACCCACCTGACATAGTGGTAATTGGCTCAGTACCAAAAGGTGTGAAAACCTTCCTACAAGCAAGCCTCCCCATAAAAAGCAGCTTTTCCTTAGGCAGGTTTCTCCCCCCAAGGCAATATGGATCTCCCTGAACATATATAGTTTTCACCTGATGGGATCTATGTGACTCAGGATGTGTCACAGCTATGAACTGGGCCTGAGCTTAAAGCAGCAAGACATTTATGATTGAAATACCTGTGTACCTTTAGACCTGGGAACACAGCCCTTGTTCCAAAGGAAAAAGGGAACACACATGGTCACATAGGCCTATAAATGGGCAGGGGAGATCTTAATCTTCCCTTAACCCTTCAATCATGTGAAATCTCTTCTGCTCATTAAAATTTTTTTATTATATGGATTACTATTATTTAAAGCTATGGATTTTTGTCTAATACCTACAGAGTTTTACCATAATGTTGCCAATCAAAGCAGATATTAATATGTCTGTTTGATTAGAAATTGGTCTGTAACCAAGGAAGACTTGACTTTTCTTAACAGCTGGCTTTGCAAAACAAAAACTGCCTGTAAGAAATAGCTCACTTTTTAAAAATGTAAACGAAAATCTTATTCATTCATTTGTTTTAGAGGTCCCATGTAAACTGGACTGAAGTTTAAAACCATCATTGGGATGGTCTTTTACTAAGGCAGCCCTAGGGAAAAAAAATGCCAAGCAGTTGAAAGATTCTTTGGTGTCCTCCTACCCAAATTTTAATTTTCCCACTCTTTACTGCTTGAACCTACCTACTGTGTTTTTTTTTTCTCTAGAATCTGTTACTTTGACACTTTGCGTGCTTTCTTTATTAGGTCATTTCCCTCTCCTCCAAGTGCTGTACTGGTAAGGAGCTATAGGACTGTCTCAGAGTTGTTATCTCAGACAAGAAATCACAGCTCATTCTGTGATCATCCTCATAGACAGCCAAACTCCCTGCTGATCTAACAGCTTGGGACCAGCTTGCCTGCTTCCTCCCTTAACCCTCAGGATGATACAAATAATTTTCACCTAAGATCCTTGCTCTTTAGGGAGACAGAGAGGCAAGACTAACTCTGGGATCAACGCCCTGGGGAAGCAGTTCCTAGGACAACATAAACTGACATGAATGAATGAATCCTTGTCTCTCAACAATTCAAGGGGATTCCTGAGTCCTGTGAGACTTTTGTGGAGGAACTAATCACCTCTCTCTCATAATAATGACTTACCCTGTGAGAACAAGACAGGGGATTGGGCTGCCTGTTCATCCTCAGCTTCCAGGTTTAATGACTCTATGGTCAATGCAGTGGCTATGAGGAGGGACATAATTGCTGGTTGACTGGAATTCATTGCTGACCCACAGCATGCTTCTTACTGTTTCTCTTATCCTACACTACTTTTTCCCTTCCAGTTTAGCATTTGACAATCAATCAATTTTTCTGTGTATTTGTGTGTGTGTGTGTGTGTGTGTGTGTGTGTGTGTGTGTGAGAGAGACAGAGAGAGAGAGAGAGAGAGAGAGAGAGAGAGAGAGAGAGAGAGAAAGAGACAAAGACAGAGAGGGAAAGAGGGGGGCGGAGAATGCCTTTAGATACAGTCATTCTATATTTAGAACTGGAAGGAACCTTCCACATCATTTAGTCCAACCCCTTCATTTTCTGAATGGGTAAGCTGAGGCCCAGAGAGGTTAAGAAGCTTGTCTAAGATCACACAGCTAATCAGAAACAGAAGAATTTGAAACCTGGCACTCTGATTTCACTGTTGCAATGCTGATGCTCACTTAGAGATACCACCTTCTTGAACAGATGGAAGGGGCCAGGGAAGTGAGAATAGGGATCTAGGTGGTATAGCAGAGAGAATGCTGGTCCTGGTGTCAGGAAGACCTGATTTTTAATGCTGCTTCAGAGACTTACTACCTCTGAAACTCTGGATATCACTTAGGCCAGCGGGTCTCAACCTGTGGGTTATGTTCAATTTGTAATGATGAAAATACATCCTGCATATCAGATAGATTCATAACAGCAGCAAAATTACAGTTATGAAGTAGCAACGAAAATAATTTTATGGTTGGGGGTCACCACAACATGAGGAACTATGTTAAAAGGTCGCGATATTAGGAAGGTTGAGAACCACTGACTTAAGCTGTCTGTATCTCAGTTTCTTTATCTGTGAAATGGTAGAATAGAACTCAGTGATCTCTAAGTTTCTCCCAGTCTCTAAATTCATGATCTTATAATCTCTCCCCATCCCCACCCCAACTTCCTTATGTCTCAGTTCCTCAAAACATTACTAACACAATAATGCACTTCTCAGGTTAGTAACTTGTAAGTAACTTGCTTGTATTTTATAGTTTAATAACTTTCATGCTCAGAATTTCAGGCCTCATGGCAAGTCTTTGGATGAGATATATGTGTGCCCCTCCAATTCCAGCATCCTGGCAGGTATCAACTATATTTAAATTGGATAAGACACCATTTTTTTTTGGACCTGTGTAGCCAAAACTGAGGTTCTAAAGAAAGGTAAAGGAGGGGTGGCTAGGTGGTGCAGTGAATAGAGCACTGGCCCTGGAGTCAGGAGGACTTGAGTTCAAATCCTCAGACACTTGACATAAAAACTAGCTGTGTGACTTTGGTCAAGTCAACCCCAATTGCCCTCCAAAAAAAAAAAAAGGTAAAGGACACCTACTGAGGCTCCTATAAACTCCTGCTCTAGAACATTAATACTTTCTCATTCTGTAAATTATTCAAAAAGGTGTTTTTACTCATCAGTTCTTTTCCTGAGTACAGAAAGCGAGCAAACAAAACCATCATTTCCCTCTAGCTAGATATTTATATTCCAAAAACTTGGCAAGTCATGTAGAATCATAGATTCAGAGCTGGTATGGACTTTATAGATCATCTAGCCCAATCCTCTGATTTTATAGATACGGCAACTGAGGACCAGAGACTTCCCCAAGGTCACACGTGTAGTAAGTAGCACGATCCAGTATTCCAACTCCTTAACTCCAAATTCAGTGCCCTTTTCCACTCTACCAAGATTTGAATCTGCATATACACATTCACATCCTATCCCTGCTTGCTCACAAGTTTTACTTACCACATGAGGAAACTGAGGCAACCGGTGAGTAATCGTCCCACCAGAATAAAATCTAGGTAGTGTCCCCAGGGTATGGGCAAGATTCCCAAATCCCAGACACTGAGAGGCATAACACTAACCAGAAACAGTAGAGTATCTCGTAACCGTCTGTTTTATTTTCCTGTTTGTCTTTTCATATGTGCTGTTAGTCCCAGCTTGATTGCAAACTCCTTAGAGACAATAGCTGTAAAAGCTTCTCTGTATTTTCCACAGCACGTAGCAGAGTGATGTGGACATAAAAGGGATTTAATAATTATTAGATGACTGACCTCAGCATGGTACCCATTATGGACTTTGTGTTGCTGCATTTTGACAAGGTCTTTAAGCTTCTACTATGTGAGAAACTATTGAAAAGAAGCGTGGGTAGCGGATGGAGGCCAGAACTTTGAGTCAGAAAGGGTGGGTTTAAATACTGCTTCTGCTAGCAATGTGCTAATGGCCACTCAACCTCTCCAAGCCTCAGCTTCTCTATCCGTAAAATGAAGATGGTACCTGAAGTATGTACCACACGGGCACCTTATGATGTTCAAATGCGATAATGCGTGTAAATTTTAGAGCTTTTTAAATGGGTTGTTGTTACTGTGAGGGGGACTGAAAGGGTGACCAAGATAAATAAGACACAGTCCTTGAACTCAAGAGACTTCAAAAGAGCTCAAAGAGTTATACAACAAAGCAGAAGATGTCTCAAGAATTATACACATGTGCACGCCACGCACACACATACACATACACACACATCTACAGGTATTCAGAAGAGGGAGAGACTGTTCCGGGCTGGGAAAATCAGGGAAGTCTTCATGGAGAATTTAGTATTTAAGATGAAATTTGAAGAGTGAGTAGGATGCTGGGAGATGAGTTTAAAGACAAAAGGAATGCATTCCAGGTGGAAGGAAGGGAGGAAGGGAGGAAGGAAGGAAAGAAGGAAGGAAGGAAGGAAAGAAGGAAGGAAGGAAGGAAAGGAAGGAAGGGAGGAAGGAAAGAAGAGAGGGAGGAAGGAAGGGAGGGAGGAAGGGAGGGAGGAAGGGAGGGAGTGAAGTTGGGAGAAGCAGAGGGTAGAGGGAGGGAGGTTGGAAGAGAGAAAGGAAGGAAGGAGGGAAGAAGGGAGAGAGAGAGGGAAGAAGGAAGAAAAGGAGAGAAGGAGGAAAGAATGAAGGAATAAAGGAAGGAATTCATTTCAGGGAAATGTTGTACAGGATTAACAGAACTAGCTGGAGTGCAAGATTTCTGAAGAAGACTCTCCTCCACTTATTTTAAGATTCAATGACTCTGGCCTCCTTGCTGTTCTTCATACATGCATTACATCTTCCTACTCTATATTTTCAATGGCTGTTCCTGTGCTTGGATTTCTCTCCCTTCTTGTTTCAGCCTCCTGCCTTCCTTGGCTTCCTTTAAGTCCCAATGAAGATCCTACTTTTTGCAAGAAGCCTTTCTTGGTCCCCATTAATGCTAGTGCCTTTCCTCTGAAAGTATCTTTAATTTTTCATACACACACACACACACACACACACACACACACACACACACACACAATTTGTACATAGTTGGTTGCATTCTGTGTCCCTCACTTCCTGAAGTCAGGGACGAGTTTTGACTTTATTTGTGTCTCGGGTGCTTAGTACAGTATCTGACATGTAGTGGGTATTTAAATGCTTGTTGACTTGATTTGAGTAGGAAGAAATTAATCCAAAAGGGTAGGCGCTACATCTACATTGTGATCCACTCCCCAGGCAAATGGGGAAACCCCTAGAGAAGCTGAGTAGGGAAATGGGAGCAAAGAATGATCCATGGAGATTAATTCTGCAGCACTCTTCCAGGCTTGGATAAAGACAGGCTTGAATGGATTTGGGAAGACCAATTTGAAACTATGGTAATCCTCCTGGCATGAAGCAATGAGAGGCTTAATGGGCATCTCCCTATTCAAAGTGAATTCTCCTGAGATTTTTAAAGGTTTTAAATAAAGATTTTTCCATTAACAGTTAAAAGAGTGTGGTAAATAAGTCTGGGGGAGTGGGAAATAGGGATCCCATTCATTCCTGTGTTTTTATGGCACAATGCAGAAGAAATGAGAAAAGCTGACATACTATTTACCATCTAGTTGCCAACATTGCCACCTGCTATCTTCAGGCAACAAGCAGCTTTGTTGGCAAAGGTGCCCAAGTGACGAAACCAAAGAATGGCGAAAAGCCTGTTCTCTCAAGCTGCCAGTCCCCACCCCCTATACCTCCCAATCAGACATGGCACATAGTAGGGACTGGCATGGGATAAAGTACTTGCTAAGGAAATAAACGCGATTCAAAGCGCCCAGATCATTGATCAAACTTGTTTATGGCCAAAAATCAGTGTTTTCATTTGGGCTGCTTGGATCACTCTTATCCCAAACCTCAGCTGAGCCAAGGACCCTTCATCTGTTTATATAGACTCTGTGTAACTACAAACAGAGCTGCATAAATTCATCCCTTTGGGGTTCCAGCTGCCATGCACTTCCCTCCAGTGAGAGCCAAGAAATGAACATATTCACTGTTTTATTGTCCTGGAGGCTCTTGCTACAGATTTATTGGCTGTATGCTATAATGTACATTTCCAACCCAGAGCCTAGAAGAACAAGGCCTACAGCTCCTGTTTTTATTAACCAGACTGGACCTCCTGATTCCCGATCCACTGATACAGAACGTCCCTTTTTTGCCTTCTAGGCTGTACTGGAAATGAATTTGCGGGAAGAAGCCCCCAGCAAGGAAACCCACTGTGTGATCAACAGCCAGAGAGCGATGAGAACACTCAGCAACAGTCGATGGATTGTTTCAGAGAGAAGGGTAAGTTACTAAAGGGAAGTCCAGGCTCTATAAGGAAAATGGATGCTCGTGGTCTTCCCTTCTGCGGGATTTATAAAAATACATGAATAAAGGCAGGTATCCAGCTAACCGTGTTTGGCTAGCATGGTTCCCAACGAGATCTTTCGCGTCATTAGTGGTGGTGGTGTGGTAGGTGCTGTCATCGTTTTGGTAGCGGACGGATGTTTTTGCTGTTGGTTGTCATTGTTACTTGTGGCTGCTGTTAGTGGTGGTGCTTGGCGGTGGTTGGCGGTAGTGGTTGCTGTTGTCGTAGGTCATGGCGGTTGGATGCTCTTGTTACTGGCCAGTTGTGGTTGTGGTTTGTGGTGGTGGTGGCCACTGTTGTTAGCTGCGACCGTTGGTGGCGGTGATTGGATGTTATCGCTGTTGGTTGGTTATGGTGTGGTCATTGTTACTTGTGGCTGCTGTTAGTGGTGGTGTTTGGCGGTGGTTGGTAGTAGTGGTTGCTGTTGATGAGGGTGGCACTGGGATGTTATTGTTCTTAGTTGGTTGTGATACTGGTGCTGGTGGTAGCTTCCAAATAGCAGCAGATTGGAAGGCAGAAAACCCAGGTTCTATTTCTGGTTCTCATTAACTCACTATGTGATCCTGGGCAAGTGAGCTAGTTTCTCTCTAAGCATCATTCCTTTGTTTTTGAAATGAGAGAGTTCCATCCAACTCTAAGGTCCTATGACTCCCTCCAACCTTATAAACACTCAATCAGCAAATATTTATTGAGCCCCTGCTAAGCGGTCAGCATGGTGCTCTGCATGGGAAAGGAGATACAAAACAAATCTAAAACATGACTCTGTACCTCAGGGAGCTTGAAATGTGTGAACCTGTGGTCCCAGTGAAAACTGAGAGGAACAATATGGATAAAATTACAAACTGACCAAATGGACACATTTAAGAATGTCTTCAAAATATTAACAAAAATCATAAAAAGTTTACTCCTTTTGAAACTGTATCCACCAGAATCATTGCTGGACAATGAGGGACACTAGGATATTTCTTTTCCATGGACAGAATGACTTGATGGGGAGAGCAGCAAGCTAAAAGATTGTAAGTCAATGAGTCTGAGTGGTATAGGGCCTCAGAGGTACCCAGTCTAAGCCATCCCTGAACAGGAGTTTACTTCTGCACAATAACCCTGACAAGTCATCATCTACCCTCTCTACTTGAAGACCTCCAGCAGAAAGGGCTCCGTTACCTCCTGAGGCTACCTCTTCTACTTTTTGTTTGCTTTAATTATTGGGAATTTAATTTAATTTAATTACTGGAAGTCACATCAAGCCTCAGTTTGCCTTTTTTCAACTCCCATCCATTGCTCCCAGTTCTGCTCTCTGAGGATAAGCTAAGTTCTTCTGACCTTGCCTTCATATAACAAAAATGAGAGAGACAGACAGACAAACACAGAGAGTCAGAGACAAAGAAAGAAACGAAGACCAGAGACAGACATAGGAACAAATAGAAGGAGGGAGAGGGACACATAGAGATAGATGGATGGATAGATTGATAGATTTATGTAATACACACACACATATATAATATGTGTGTATACATCCATATATTGGTTGTTGAGTTGTTTTTAGTCATATATGACTTTTTTGGACCCCATTTGGGGTTTACATAGAAAAGATACTGGAGTGGTTTACCATTTTCTTCTTCAGCTCATTTTACAGATGAGGAGACTGAGGCAAAGAAGGTTAAGTGATTTGTCCAGAGTCACATAGCTAGTATCTGAGGCCATATTTTAACTCATTTGAGTTTTCCTGACTTAAGGTCCACCAATCCATCTACTGTACCGCCTGGGGAGGGGGAGAGAGAGAGAGAGAGAGAGAGAGAGAGAGAGAGAGAGAGAGAATTACATCCACAGGAGAGAGGGGGAGAGAGAGAATTATATACAGAGAAAAAATATATTCAGAGAGAGGGAAAGAGGCAGAGAGGAGGATAGATAGAAAGAGAGATGTGGAGGGGTATGTGTGTGTGTGTGTGTGTGTGTCTGTGTGTCTGTGTGTCTGTGTGTGTGTGTGTGTGTGTGTACAGAGAGACAGACAGAGAGAGAGAGAGAGAGCACATACTATGTGTGAGGCATTGCCCTAAATCTTTAGATACATAAAACAAGATTGGGGTTGCTTTCAGGGAGTTTCTAGTCTAACATGAGAAGACAAAACACAAAGGGGATCTGGAAAAGGGTGGGTAGAGGTGGAAAAGGGTGACTGGGCAGCCATTGTAGAGGTGCAGCATATCAGAGAGTAAGCCCAAATAGTAAAAGCAGCTGGTGCTTCTCATGATATGGCGACTCCAGACAAGGCCTCAGTAATCACTGAGTCAGCTTCAGGGTGGAGTTGTCTCCAGGGGTTCAGGCAGCTAAAAATCTCCTTCCTTAAAACCCGAGGAATGTAGGATCATACATTTAAAACTGGAAGTGACCTTGGAGATTATTTGGTCGACATTCTCATTTTATATATGGGGAAATGAAGGTCAAAAGAAATTATTTTCCCGGGATTAGAAAAGTGAGAAGGGAGAATTTGAATCCAATTCACCTGACTCAAAATTTAGTGTTCTTAAGATGAAATAAGCACTTCCTCCTAACGCTCCCATAATTTCCAATTCGCCAAGAGTTACTCTGAGTTGGTCAGAACAATTATTTCCCAAACTGCAGTCCTCCTTGTTCCTTTTTTAACTTGGGCTGCTAAGTGGTGCAGTGGATAGAATACTGGACTTGAGTCAGGAAACCTGAATTTAAATCCAATCTTAGAAATTTAATAGTTATTTCACCCTGGGCAAGTAATTTAACCTATGACTTGGTTTCTTTGTTTGTAAATATGGGATAATATTAGCATGTATATCAGAGAGTTGCTGTGAGTAACAAGGAGATAATACTTCTAATAGTGACAAGCACATAACAGGTGCAATACAATGCTGATTCTCTTCCTTTCTACCTCCTCTTCCGAGAGATGAAAGGCAAGTTGATAATTCATTGGATGCTTTGATTTTAACAGAATGGGACTTTCAGCAAAAGTATAGATAATAGAAATCATATTTTTCATTACTATGGTTTGTGCCAGTTTTCTGTTTTCTGTTAGGAAAGCATCATTTGTATATTCTGCCTGAGTAAGTGGTCTAAAGTCTCATAACAGTATCGCTTCTATTTCTCCACCTTTTATTTTCACAAACTCATTCTTTCATGCCTCCCAAGACTTATTTGTGAATTTCCACAAAGATAAATACAGTTTAGACCAGGGGTTTTCAACCTAGGGTCCATGGACAGATTTTAGCACCAGGTAAACTGCCAGATCCTTAAGGCCTCCAGCAGCTCCAGCCACTCCCAACCCCACTCCCTCAGCACAGCACCAGAAATTAGGGAAAAGGTCAAAAAATAGGAGCAAAAAAACAACAGAAAAAGAATCTGACCAGAGAAAGTTATTATGCTGACCATGAAGATTAAGACACAAACTTAGAAGAGGATAACAATGGCAGAACACCTATGGGCAAAGCCCCCTCCTCTTCCCAGCCCCCCCAAAAATAGGAAGGGGTTTCAAGCCCAGAAAGAACTCATAGAGCAGCTCAAAAAGGAGCTTAAAAATCATAGAAGAGAGGTGGAAGAAAAATTGGGAAAAAGAAATGAGAGTGATGCAAGAGAATTAAGAAAAAAGAGTCAACAACTTAGAAAAAGAGAACAACTTCTTAAAAAGTAGAATTAGCCAAATGGAAAAGGAAATACAAAAATCCACTGAAGAAAACATATCCCTAAAAAAGCACAATTGACTGAGTAGAAAAGGAAGCACAAAAGTTAACTGAGGAAAACCACTCCTTAAAAGATAGAATTGGACAAGTGGAGGCTGATGACTCCATGAGATATTAAGAATCAATCAAACAAATTCAAAAAAATGAAAAAGTAGAAGAAAATGTAAAATATCTCATTGGAAAAACAACCGACCTGGAAAACAGATCCAGGAAAGAATATCAGAATCATGGGACTACCTGAAAGTCAAAATCAAAAGGAGGAACTGGACAGCATCTTTCAAGAAATTATGAAGGAAAAATGCCTTGATATCCTGGAACCAAAAGGCAAAATAGGCATTGAAAGAATTCACCAATCACCTCAATAAAAAGATTCCAAAACAAAAATTCTTAAGGAACATCATAGCCAAATCACAGAACTATCGGGTAAGGGAAAAACTACTGCAAGTGGCCAGAAAGAAATAATTCAAATAATGAAGAGCCACAATCAGGATTACATAAGACTCAGGAGCTGCAACATTAAAGGATCAGAGGTCATGGAACACGACATTCTGGAAGGCAAAGGAGCTAGGATTACAACCAGGAATCATTCACCTGGCAAAAATTGAGTATAATACTTCAAGAAGAAAAAAATGGTCATTTAATGAAATAGAGGGATTTCAAGCATTCATCTGGAGACCAGAAATGAACAAAAAAATTTATCTCTAATATTCCAAGAGAAGCCTAAAAGGGTAAAAAAATGGAAAGAAAACATAAAGGATTCAATGGAGCTCAACAACTGATATCCTTATATGAGAAGATGATACTTGTAATTCTCAAAAATTATACCATTAATAGTAGAGCTAGAAGGAATATACATAGACAAAGGGTATGGGTATAATGTGAATTTAAGGGGATGACATAAAAAAATAATTAAGGCATGAGAAAGAGGAATATAATGGGTTCAGAAGGAAGGGAGACATAGAATGTTGTAAAATATTTCACATGGAGAAAGACCTATTACAATGGAGGGGAAGATGGGAGGGAGGGCAATGGGCATTGTGTGAAGTATTGGCTCAAAGAGGGAATAATATACATAACCAGTTGAATATAGAAATCTATCTTACTGAATAGGGAAATAGGAGAGGAGGAGAGTAAGTAAAGGGGTGAGAGGACTTACAGAAGAAAGGGCAGAAAGTGGTAGACTGAAGCAAAACACTGTTGAGGAAGGAAAGGGTAAAAGGAGAGAAGAACAAACAGGAAGAAAAATAGGATGGAGGGAAATACACAGTTGGTAATCATAACTGTGAATGTGAATGGGATGAACTGTCCCATAAAATGGAAGCAGATAGCAGAGTGGATCAAAAACCAGATTCTTACAATATGTTGCTTATAAGAAACATACTTGAAACAGAGAAACTCACTCGGAGTAAAGGTAAGAGGCTGGAGTAGAATCTACTGTGCTTCAACTGAAGTAATAAAAGCAGTGTTAGCCATCCCAATCTCAGACAAAGCAAAAATGAAAATAAACCTAATTGAAAGAGATAAGGAAGGAAACTACATCTCGCTAAAAGATACCATAGACAATGAAGTAATATCAATTCTTAACAAATATGTGCCAAGTGGCATAGCATCCAAATTCTTAAAGGAGAAGTTAAGTGAGTTATAGGTTCATGACCAAACAAGAGATAGAGAGCATTACAAAATATAAAATATATAATTTTGATTATATTAAATTAAAAGACTTTTGCACAGACAAATCCAATGAAACCAAAATTAGAAGGAAAGCAGAAATCTGGGAAGCAATCTTTACAGTGAATGTCTCTGATAAAGGCCTAATTTCTCAAATACATAGAAAACTGAGTCAAATTTCTAAGAATATAAGCCCTTCCCCAATTGATAAATGGTCAAAGGATATGAACAGGCAGTTTTCAGATGAAGAAATTAAATCTATCAATAGACATATGAAGAAGTGCTCTTAATCACTTTTGATTAAAATAACTCTTTGGTACCATCTCACAGCTACCAAACTGGTTTATATGAGAGAAAAGGAAAATGGTAAATGTTGGAGAGGATGTGGGAAAATTGGGACACTAATGCATTGTTGGTGGAGTTGTGAACTGCTCCAACAATTCTGGAGAGCAATTTGGAACTATGCCCAAAGGGCAACCAAACTAAACATATGCTTTGATACAGCAATACCACTACTTTGTCTATCCCCAAAAGATCATAAAAAAGGTAAAAGGATTTATTCGTGCAAAAATATTCAAAGCAGCCCTTTTTGTGGTACCAAAATATTGGAAATTGAAGGAATATCCATCAATTACGAAATGGCTGAACAAGTTGTGGTACATGAATGTAATGGAATACTATTGTGCAATAAGGAATGATGAACAGACAGCTTTCAGAAAACCTGCAAAGACTTGTACAAACTGATGCAAAGTAAAATGAGCAGAACCCAGAAAACATTGTACATAGTATCAACAACATTCCGTGATGATCAACTGTGAATGACTCAGTATCAGGGGTGGGGAACCTGCTGCCTCAAGGCCACATGTGGCCCTCTAGGTCCTCAAGTGTGGCTCTTTGACTGAATCCAAACTTCACAGAACAAATCCCCTTAATAAAAGGATTTGTTCTGTAAAAATTGGACTTTGTCAAAAGGCTGCCCCAAAGGACCTAGAAGGTCACATGTGGCCTTGAGGCAGCAAGTTCCCTACCTCTGACTCAACTTTTGACAGCACAATGATCCAAGACAAAGAACTCATTGAGGAAAATGCTATACACATCCAGATAAAGAACTAATGGACTCTGAATGCAGATCGAAACATACTTTTTTTCACTTTATTCTTTTTGTGTGTGTTTTTTCCCTTTTGATCTGTTTCTTTCACAACCATGATTAACGTGGAAATATATTTTATGTGATAGCACATGTATAAACTATTATCAAATTGCCTACCATTTTAGGAAGAGGAGAAGTGAGAGAAGCAGGGAGAAAATTTTAGAACCCAAATATTGTAAAAATGAATTCTGGAAATTATCTTGACATGTAATTGGGGAAAATAATGCTATTAAAAATACTATTGTGAAAAAGGGACCATAAGCTTCATCAAACTGTCAAAGGAGCACATGATAGAAAAAAAAGTTTAGAACCTCTGACCTAGTCATACAGTATGTGGGTATTTACCCCTACTCCTTTTGTAAGATGTGTGTATTGTTAAATATACATATATATGGACAAATATACATATATTTTAAAACATATCCTCCCTATTAACATATTGCAAGCATAAATCCCCTCTCCAAATCCTGAAGGATTGTGGTCAAATGGATCTTTTTTTTTTTTTTTTTGCATTTTGGAGGGGGGATTGCAGGGCAATTGGGGTTAAGTGACTTACCCAAGGTCACATGGGCTAGTGTTAAGTGTCTGAGGCCAGATTGAACTCAGGTCCTCCTGACTGGAGGGCCGGTGCTCTATTCAGTGTGCCACCTAGCTGTGCCCAGTGGATCTTATTGGTGGTAAAACATCTAGAATTTTAGAGCTAGAAGTTTACTATACGGGAAATTAAGTTCTGAAAAAGTGAAAACTGTCATCGTTTTCTGTGTGTGTGTG
>CM053582.1:328460976-328483819 GCA_028627135.1 Pseudochirops cupreus | reverse complement strand
ACTGGAGGGCCGGTGCTCTATTCAGTGTGCCACCTAGCTGCGCCCAGTGGATCTTATTGGTGGTAAAACATCTAGAATTTTAGAGCTAGAAGTTTACTATACGGGAAATTAAGTTCTGAAAAAGTGAAAACTGTCATCGTTTTCTGTGTGTGTGTGTGTGTGTGTGTGTGTGTGTGTGTGTGTGTAAAGACTAATTCAGGTCCCTTAATTTAAATTAACCAGTCAATTTAGGAAAACAAAAAATGCTTCAGATTAATATAACTTAAATAGGAAAATTTTAGTCATTAGAGACTAACACCTGCTTCAAACCAGACATGACAATTAAATTAGAGACAATTAGTCAGGTTTTGCTATGAACTGATTAAGCCAGAAATGAGCTTCTGGGACTCACAAATATCTACCTCTATTTGCTTTAAAAGTCCACCAGAAAAGGAAGGGTCTTTTGCAAATGGATATCTGACCTCCATAGGGAAAAATAAAATAAATAAAAAACAGCCAGACCTCAGATTGTGGTCCTGTTGCCTTTGCCACAGTCTGACTCTAGGGTCAGAGAATCAACAAGTCTAGCCTACATACAATTCCTTTCATTTCTCACCAGAGACTCTTGTTTCTTTTGCTACACAAAGCAATGCTAATTCACCAGGCTTCCTGGGACAGTTTTATGGGATGGAATTTCACAGCTATAATGGGGAGAAAAGAAAGTGTTCTTTGCCTTTGCCAATGACATTTGGGAGAAAAAAAAAATCCCTTTCCATTTCTTTGAAAAAAGGCAGTTCTGAGACAGTCATCCCTAAGGCGTGTCAATAAAAACTTAATAGCTCTATATCACCACACACATTACTGAAGAGCTGCAAACTCTATTGGAGACAGTGCACATTCTGTTCTTTGCTTTGCATCAGCCTTATACCAAAATTACCCTTTAGGGAATAAGAATAGGTAAATGCAATTTGTCTGTTTCAATTTTCTTCTGGAGTATTTTCCAGGTTGCTTTATTTTCTCTAATTGGGAGAGAAAAGACCTGGCTTCTTCTTCCCATACCACCATTAAGATCCAGTTGACCAGCGTTAACTTCATTTTCCTCATCTGCAGAATGAGAATGACGGCCAAGATGAGTTCTTAGGGTACCTTCATATAATGACATTCTAAGATTCTAATTCTTTTATAATTAGCACTGTCCATTTGTCCTTTTCTTTTTTAAAGAGAAGTTTATGTTCTTGAGTACTGATTGACATGTTTTGTCTCTCCTTTAAAATGGGGGATCCTTGAAGGCAGGGACAAATTTCTTTTTTCATATCCCCGGTGTGCCTGGCTCTGTGTCAAAATGCAATAAACATGTGTTGATTGTTTGAGCTGATTGATCACAAGCCGATATGACAACAAAGTAGGTCAGAACAAGAAGCTGTGACTACATTCAGGATGCCTGTGTTTTATTGAGAACAATTGAAAGAAACAATTTACAACTTCTCTCTGAACAAGTTGTGGCAGATGATTGCGATAGAATATTGCTGTGGTATAAGAAATGATGATCTTAGAAAGACATGGAAAGACTTGCATGAAATAACGAAGTGTGAAGTGAGCAGAACCAAGAGAACGTTATCGACAATAACAGCGATAGTGTTTTAAGAATGACTTTGAGCAATTGAATCGTTTTGACTCTTATAAATTCACAAATTAAAAATAAAGGACATATGAAAAGAGAAGCTCTCTGCATCCCAAGAAAGAACTGAAAAAATAGTATGTATAGAATAATCTTACACATATGTGCATACATGTGTATACATTTATATATGCACACATGTAAGAATGCATTTAACTATTTATATTATATTATTATATATTATATTTTTAATATAATATAATAAATATATAAAAATATAATATAATATTATATATATTATATAATATATATAAATATACATACATACACACATACAGGTATATATGGGTATGTGTGTGTGTGTGTGTGTGTGTGTGTGTGTGTGTGTGTGTACACCCACGTGTTTGAGGTTGTGTCTAATGATAGCCATCTCTACACCAGGGACAGGGAATGAGAGGAAAAGAAGTGAAAAAAAGAATTTTAGATAACAACTTTATTATATGTTTAAAAGGAATAGAAAGTTATGTAGTGCCAGCTCTAAGTGGTTTCTGATGCCAGCTCTTAAATGGCTACTAGACCATGGAAGTGCAAAAAATCGTGGTCCAGGCATGATTGATCAATGTAATGCATTTATTGATACCATGAGCAAGGTTTTTATAGAGCAATGAAACAAAGAAGGTAATTAGAGGTCACTTAGTTTTATGACACTCTTTGTTCAATTTCAAGATGCCAGAGAGTGATGTTGATTTAGGCCTTGACAATAATCATGGCCTTGATGATTTCCAAGCCATATGAATAGTATTTAAAATGTATGGGTGAGCTAACACCTTCTGGCTAGAATCTCAGAACAGGGCACAGCCCTGGATCTCAGGATATCAGGCAGGCTCTGATTTACAGCTATTTCTCATGGGAAAACCAGGACTGGACACTTAGGACTGGTCTCTGGAAAGCCCGGAGCTAACTTATCTAGGACCAGCCTGATTCCTGGATGAGGTGTTTTGGCTCCCTTCAAAGTTATACATAATAGATTTGCTGTTTCACATACAATTATCTTTTTTTTATTATACTATGTTATGGAAATGCTTGTTTTATTCCACAAATTAAAAATAAGATACATTTTTAAAAAAACCTATTCTCACAGAGTCTCCTGAGAGACTTCCCTTATGGCTCTTGCCTCCCATCTCCTCAATGGTGATCCTTCCTTCCTGGACTGTGCTACTTCTCCATTCCCAGATCCACACACTGTGGAGTTCCAATGAGGAAGAAGAGGCGAAATAAAATAAGACCATTGAGGGTATATAGTCAATATAGACAAAGGTTAACTTAAAATTATCCGTCTCTCACAATGAAAAATCTACTATCAGTTGGATCAAAAACAGTAACCACAACAGCTGTGCTGAATACAAAAGTGGATGGTGGTGGTGGTGGGGATGATGATGATGTAGAGAGGATGGATGGAGGGTTGGGCTTAGAATCAGGAAAACCTGAACTCACATCTACCCTCGACCCTTACTGGCTATGTGACCCTGGGCAAGTCGCTTAACCTCAGTCTCTCTGTTTCCTGATCTGTAAAAGGAGAATGATACCAGCATTGTTAGGAGGATATAATTCAATTAGGTTTGTCATGTATTTTACAAACTTTAAAGTGCTATGTAAAGGCTCGCCATCATTATTAAAACAAGAATCTGAAAACATAGATGATTTCCCACTCCCCCCACCCCCTTCACCACCACCACCCACACACACAGCGCTTTTTGTCTTTGGAATCCAGGTGAAGGAAACAACATAAAGGATAGCCTTGAGAACTCGGTATCTTCTAGTCCCATCTATATTGCGATTCCTAAGTGAAGTATACTTCTGAAAGTATACCTACATCATCTGTTAAGAATGACCAAATATTTTTAAAAGGGCAAGAGCACTGCTTGGAGAAAGATTCTGGAATAAGGAACATAAAACATGAGGGTATCTTTTGTCTTTTTGTCTTTTTTTTTCTGGAGGGGGTAAGGCAAGGCAATAGGGGTTAAATGACTTGTCCAAGGTCACACAACTAGTAAGTGTTAAGTGTCTGCGGTCAAATTTGAACTCATGTCCTCTTGACTCCAGGGTCAGTGTGCCGACCTAGCTGCCCCAAGAGGGTATCTCCTAAGGGTTAAGGGTGCTTTCCTGGATTAGGCAACTGGCCTGTCTTTACCCTCCAAATTAATTAGATAATTACTCAGTCATTAACACTGCCTGCCACATTTTAGGAAATATGTAATTAAACTAGATTATACCTAGATCCGAGATGATGAAGATGGTCAGTGGATTGGAAACCATGCTATGTCTGGATGACTTGAAGTGGGTTGAAGAAACTAGAGAAAAAAACACTTGGACAGGGTGTGGATGGAACAATAACAGAAATAGTGAGCATTTATATGGTGTTTTAAGGTTTGTGGAGTGCTTTATAAATATTATCTCATTTTGCAGAGGAAGAAGCTGAGTAAGAGACAATAAGTGACTTACCTATGGTCTCACAGTTAGGATCTAAGGCAGGATTTGAACTCGGGTCTTTCTGACTGACTCTACAATACTATGTTGTTTCTCTACTTTGTCTGTTCTCCGAACTATCTTCCAGATGACTGTGTTAATCTTTCATATACATGATTTGGTTAAGTCCCTCACCTGTTCAAAACTCTCCAGTGGTTCCCCTATTGGCTATAAAGGTCAATTCTTTAGTTTAGCAAAAATTCTCTACGATCTAGTACCACCCTATCTTTCTAATCTCAGCTCACACTGCTTTCATCCAACTTGGCCCAATTAAATTATTTAGCATTTCTGATCCATGTCTGCCACTTTCTTATTTTAGATTATTCCCCATGCCTAGAATACCCTCCCTCCTCTACCACATGAATCATTCTTTAAAGCTCATTTGAAAAGTCACCTCCTCCATGAATGCTCTCACTCATTACCATCTCCTGGCTTGACTGGGTTCCTTCAAGTCCCAGCTAAAACCCCACTTTCTACAGGAAGCCCTTGCCACCTCCCTAATTCAGTCTTGTTTCTTTCTAATATATCTTGTGCGTAGCTTGTTTGTGCATGGTTGTGTATGAGCTCTTCTCCATTAGACTGTTAGGTCCTCTCTTTGAGATTTCTTTATATCCTAAACACTTAGCACAATGCCTGGCACATGGAGGATGCTTAATAAATGTTTAGCTCCTGATTGATCCTTTGCCCATTAAATCTCCCATAGTACTTTGTGCCTTTCATGCATTTATAATTTATTATTTTCTACTACAGTTATTTCTATATGTGCTACACACACACACATACACACACACACATCTCCTAAAAGGGCACCAAATGCCTAGTACCAATTTTGTACATAATATACGCTAGAAGAATGTTTGTTTAATTGAATTCCATTGAAGTGAATTAGCTTGATGTGACTTGATCTGAATTTGATTGGTTTGGATTGGATTCTGTGCTGGGCAGAACACTGGTGATAACTATGCATTGCTACGTGGTACCCTTTAGTGTTGACTTGTCACTGGGGGCACCTTCAATTTACTGGAGAGAGCTGCCAGCTGAAGAGAAGTTAGGCTCTGTTTTTTACAGAAACTGGATGAGAGGAGAACCCAGAAATTAATTGACGATAGAGAAGAATCAGAAAAACATTAAAAGCAAGGGAGAAATAAGAACTAGAGGGAAGATTGGGAGCTTGTGAGATGATATGCCAACCAAGATAGCAAGGGATTTCAACAATTAACTAACTGAGCCAATCAATGACCAAGTGGCACCTTTCATTCTAAATTACTTCAGAAAGTAGGAAAAACAAATTCAGTCAATGTTTGGTCACTCTCTTTTCAGGGCAGAACACTGTGGTAAGAATTCTAGCAATGGTGTGTTGGAAGGAAATATTAGAAGAAAGATACAAAAGAGAAAACCTAGGTCCTGTCCCCAGTGTGCAATATTCTCACACCTTACATTTGCATCCTCCCACCCCACCCCCAAAGATGGTCAGGATGTCTTCCCCAATCAAATATAAGCTCCTCAAGAAAGGGCATTGTTTCACTTTTTTGCCTTTGTATCCACAGAGCTCAACACAGTACCAGACATAGTAAGAACTTAATCAGTGCTTATTGGTTAATTATTTTAAAATTTCACCTGCTTACACCAACCAACATTTAGTGATGCTTGCCTGAGTGCAGGGTATTGTTCTAGTTCAGGGATGGGGAACTTGAGGCCTTGATGTCAACTTATGGCCTTCTAGGTCCTTGGTGGTGGCCTTTTGATTGAGTCCAACAAATTCTTTTATTGAGGGGATTTGTTCTGTGAAGTTTGGATTCAATCAAAGGGCCATACTTGAGGACCTAGAGGGCCTCCTACGACCTCGAGGCCTCAGGTTCCTTACCCTTGCCTAGTTACAGTGGGGTAGGAAGGAAAAGTCAAGGTCAGATACAAAAGAGAAAAGAGAGGTCTTGCCTTCCAGTTGCTGATAATATAATTCAGGAGGCAAACTACACACATTGAATGATTGAAGAATACTGACAAAACAGCTTATCCACAAGTCTAAGTTAATTAATATCCATTAACCAATCACAATAATACTTGGGGAATAGAACGAAGGAGAGATCTGGCAGAATTAAAGTGAAGCCAAGAAAAACCAAGAAAAGTCTTGAGCTGAATTTTACACACACACACACACACACACACACACACACACACAGAGTGAAGTAAAATTAGGAAACAACCATCTGGTTTGGGGGTTGATGGAGCATTATTGGATTCTAAATCACAAGTACCCCATTTCTGAGCTCCTCTCCTCATAACCAACTGGGCCATCAAGACTAGCTTTGACGAGGAGTATGGGCATTCTTCCTGACTTTTTGGCTTCCATGTGTGCTCGTGGCTATTAAGCCTGTGTGCTTGGGGTGCAACATTTCTATCCATCTCCTTGAGGTTTTCTTTAGGGCTGGCTGGAATGCCACAGAATTAAAAAAACAGATGTCATAAGCTTGAAAAATGCAGCAACATAATCATTCTCCCCTTATGTCTCACTGTCTTTATTCTTGTTTACATAAGGAAATGCGCAAGTGAATTTAAAAGGGAGGAATAATTTGGAATTCATTTCTGCACAATGAAGCTTTGGGTGCATAGTTATAGCCTTCTGTGATGTAAAATCACCTGGCTTTATTTCAGAAAAAATATTATTGTTTAAAGGCTGTCACTTGGAATGCAATTAAAAAGGCTTGTTTTCCACAACCATATAAATGTGCTCATATTCTGAGCAGGGAAATATAAAATAGAGGCGTGATACACATCTCTTTTTTTCCTCACACCTGTAGCTGGGTGGGGTTTTTTGAAGTTGTACCCAGAAGTGAAGTATTTCAATAGCTATGCCCTCTCTCTTTAGTCTAACTCATTGTCCTTCTGTGATTTAATTTTTTCCTTAAATCAAACATAATGCATCCTTGAACCTAACTTTCCCAGTTCTCATTCTTTCCATTTAAAAATTCTGTATCGAGACGGCTAGGTGGCACAGTGAATAGAGCACTGGCCCTGGAGTCAGGAGGACCTGAGTTCAAATGTGACCTCAGATACTTAACACTTACTAGCTGTGTGACCTTGGGCAAGTCACTTAACCCCAATTGCCCTGCCCTCCAAAAAGCCAAAAAAATTAAATAAATGAAAATTCTGTATCGATCTTATGTGTCTTATGCAAATGGTTGACATTTTCCTCCAAAGCAATGTTTCTCAAAGTGTGGTGCCTACCAGCAGTGACTGTGACTCACAGGGTAGAGTGCTTACCAAATCACACAAAACTCAAGTCATAATTATTATGTTCTCCATTTTCCAGATGGGAAACCAGAGGCCCAGAGGAGTTAAGTATCTTGCCCAATTAAAAAACCCTAAATCCATGTAGTTTTTTGTGTGGTGTTCTCTATTTCCAATGTCATTTCTGAATATTCTTAAAAAATACATTTTTTAAAAATCTATCAACAATGAAGGTAATAACATTAAATAATAAATGAATAAATAATACAGTAATAAGTGAAAGGAATATTATTCCTGACAAAAATCTCTGTCCAAAATGCAGCAAAAGGGGAAGAAGTAGGAGATCCATGGGGGGGAGGCAGGGTTACTGTTCTAAAGTGGATAAAATGCCAGACTGGGACGCAGGAAGATTCATCTTCCCGAGTTCAAATCTGGCCTCATATACTTACTAGCTACGTGACCCTGGGCAAGTCACTTAACCCTGTTTGCCTCAGTTTCCTCATCTGTAAAATGAGTTGGAGAAAGAAAAACTCCAATATCTTTACCAAGGAAACCCCAAATTGGATCACGAAGAGTCAGACATGACTGATTTGGATGAACAATAAATGATATATTCAGTTCTGGGAATAAATAAAACAGGGGAAAAGAAAGAAAGAAAGAAAGAAAAGAAAGAAAGGGAGGAAGGGCAGAAGGGAGGGAGGGAGTGGAGGAGAGAAGGAGAGAGGAAGGAAAGAAGGAAGGAAAGAAGGAAGGAAGGAAGGAAGGAAGGAAGGAAGGAAGGAAGGAAGGAAGACAGAGAGCAGAGTGGAAGATAGATTAGAGAAGAAAGCAACCAAAGAACAATGATCAGATAGAAAGTTACTAAAACAGTTCAGAAGAGTGCCAGTGAGACTCTGCATTTGGGTAGGAGCAATGGAAATAGGAGAGGAAGCAGCCCTGTGGAAGGGGCAGTAAGTCATAGAACCTGAGTTCAAATCCCAGCTCTGCCACTTGTGGCTTGTGTGACCTTGGGCAAGAAGCTTGTCTCTGGGTTTCAGTCTCCTCATCCACAAAATGAGAGTGTTATACTAGATGACCTCTAAGATCCCCTCCATCTCTCCTATTATCTGATGTGGATGGATAGAGTTCACTTCTCTCTTTTTACCTATAAGGAAACTGAAGTCAAGGGATGTTAAATGATGTATGTTAATCATTACTTTGTTAAACATCATCACATTTGAAATGCAGTGTGGGAATTTCATATTAAAAAAAACCCTAAATGACGTGACAGAGATAGACCAAGGATACAATAATCAGGTTCTGCTGCCAATCATGCAATCAACAATTCTGAGATAATCAGAGCACAGGTTTCACTGTACATAAGGTGAGGGAACCCTGAAGATCAGTTTTAAGCTACAGTATATAGGTTTGGGTTATATAAGTAGGATGAGTACAATGGAATTTCAAAGAGCAAACAGGGAAAAATAATGGTTTGCTTGTTTCATTTGATTCTCCTTTGTTTTCACAGAGGACTGATAGCCCAGGTAATGACTTGACTTGCAGGTGAATTCCATTAAAGTGAGACAGAGTTGTGAAAAGTCATCAGCCTCACTTTCTCTTCCAGAACCATCAAAGTCCTGCCGTAGGAAAAAAATCAAGATGACTGGCAATGGACCAGGATGCAGTGGATGACCTTGGCATCTTTGATGCCTGACCAAGCTCTGACTGCTTCACCTTCATGGTCATTGATTAAATAAATTTCTCTCAGTTGCCCGTTCTACCAGGAGAAGTCCTCTCATGCTTGGGGTAGACATCCCCCTAACTCACAAATGGGTTTGGGACCCATGAGTTACTCTCAACCAGATTTAGCTGTCTACTAAGATGATTTTATGGGGGTGTGGCTACTGTGTATGCTACAGCTTCTTGGAGCCACAGGTAACCATAATGATTCACAGATCAAAGAACAAATGGAAATAGGGGAAGATCTATATCAGGTAAAATGGCAAACCAGCCAGTTTACACTAGATTTATAGTTGCTCTCTCAAACTTGATTTTGCAAACTCTAACTACATGATGTGCTTATTTAAGTAAATGACAATAAGAATATTAAGCCAAAAATTTTATGACAACCCCCCCTTTGGTTGTAGATTGCATTCTTGTATGTCCTCTCAGTCTCTTCTTTGGATACCATCACATAATTTTCCTAGCAGGCGTTTTGACTAGCAGGTGGAATTGGGAAATATTGAATACAACAATTAAGCAAAATTAATATAATAACAACCATTAGTATTATATAACACAATTTCCTTGATCCAGTTTATTCCTTGCAACCAATAAATATCCTATTCAGATATCCCTTCATCCTTAATCTCAACCAGACCTTTCCCCTAATTCCCCAATGTTAATTCAAGTGCTGGATAATATTAGGGGTTTGTTACACACATATGTGCAATCTTTAGTTAAATTCCATTTAAACAGTAGGCTTTTTGTTCCATTATCTTGGTTTTAGCTGGCTACTTCATGAAGCTGTCTGGTTCTGGGAAACATATTTCCCTTGGAAATTTTGTGTCAAAGGGGTCTGTCTTTGACCACTATTCACAACCTGTCCAGTTTGGTCCTCTCAAATTCAGAGACATGTACACGAATCAACTTCCCAATGTCTTTAATTGGGGTGGCAATTGTTAACTACCTAGAATGGACCTTTTTTCTAGGATAAATTTCAGGGCTTCCACCAATTTGCTGGACGGACCTAAAAGTTCACTCATTCCCTATTCCTTCCAGAATAAATTTTAAAATATATCATTTAGGCCCATTATCTTTACTTGGTTTTTTCCAATGTTTTTTAATGGGCACAACAGCCAAACGTTCTGCTTTACTAATATAATTATAGCTATAATGAGTCCTTTTGGTATATTCCTTCAACCCAATGGAAAACATCTGAAAGCCAGTCACGTTATATCCTAGTTCACAAGTGGAAACAGTTTGATTTTACTACTTTTGCCAAAGTGGTTTATCCATTAACAGTTTGGGTTTCTATGTCTTTATCATATTACGCCTTTGAGATTACAGGTTATCTTTATAACATTCAGAAAAGATAGGATACTGCATGGACATAATCTTGTTTATGAATATGTAACTCTTAAACCAATACGCCAGGAAGAGGTAAAGCCGAGAACTGATTTTTCCCTAGGTGTCTAGATTAGGAATTTGAGATCAGTAATAGTCATAAATTCAGAACAACAAAATCAAAGCAATAGAGTTCTTTATACTTGCATCCAGAATTCTTAATGATTATAAAATATCTGCACTTTTTTCCTGACACGGTCAGATAAATTTGCTATTACATTCAGGTCACAGGTGAATCATATTGTGAATAACAGTTTTCTCAATTTATCAAAACCCAATATGTTTTTGAAGCTTAAGATACTTGGTATGTCAGCAAAACTAGTCATCTCAATATAACTTAATTTTGATTTTAAAAACTATATATTTATTCGTATTCTTGTAGTCTGTAAATATTTTACCTTAATGTCAAATGTTAAATGTATTTTCCACCAAGGCCTGCTTTACTTTTACAACATACATACCATATAACACACTTTTACAACACACCATATAGCATACTGTACAAATACCACAGTTTTCCTATTAGGAAAAACATATCTCACTTTAAATGATACAGCATTATAATTTTTAGGACAAACACAATGAAATATAACCTGGATTTACAGTTGTAAGTGGAATCATATAGAATCTCAAGTTTCCCAAGAGTCATTCACTGCCAGCACTTCAAATTATAGATTGTATTCCCTTCAGTGGTCTTCTGCCAAATACGAACATGACAGTTTTACATTTTTAACCCCTTATTTGGGGTTTGTTTTCAGCTCTTCTGACACATGAGAATTGCAAATATAACCTCTGTTACATAGTAATGAAATCATTTATATACATATAAATATATAAAGATATAAAGATTAGAATACATCCTTTTATTGTTCTTTTGAGGACACAGAATTATATTACATTTCACTCAAATAACTAGATACTGCAAATTTGTTTCTATATTACCCACTTGCTAAATGTTGTAACTGGATAGAATGCTGTCCATTTTAAATCATGCTATATGATTCCAGCTGTTTGTCTGTATAAGAAAGAATATCTAAAATGGTGATATGATTTCTCCTTTGCAAATTATGGCAAATTTTCGTATTCAATAACAACAGATTGCAAAAATTGTACTTTTTCCTGATCAAAATGGAAACTTCAGTGAATTTAGAGGAAATATCTTCTCCTCAGAAAAAGTAACCTTAGAGGTCAATGAAATGGAGTTATGAGAGGTTGACCTTCAGTCTGTAACTTATTCAGCAAGAGTGTAAGTCAGTCGATTCTATTTTGAAGGAGACCTTGACTATCTTTTGCAATCTAGTTCAATTCCTTTTATGTGACTGTGCTTCTAATTCACCTATTAAGTTCTGTTAAATTAAGTTAAATTAAGCAATTGTATTAAAGAAGTAATTTCTGATACATCATTCACAGAAGAAACAGTGATGAGGTAAAATCTTCTCCTAAAACTAAATTGTGTTCCTTCTCAAATTATTTGCTTCTTGATTCCCAAAGGGGAAAGAAGAATTAATAATAGGTGGTTTTTAAATGCCGGAGAAGGTTTAAAACTATAAAATTATTTTTTTCTCTTTCTCTTTCTTCCCTCCACTTTTAGAATCACTAGAGACTGGCTTTAATTTTCTTTTAAGAACTGACCATATTCTACCACTTTCCAGGAAAGAAAAAAAATGATATGGGTGGTGGTGGTGCTGTTTATGTAGAAAAAGTCCTAGAAGGATGCAGCCCTCAAAACTCACTAGGATCTCTCAGAATTTCTGAATTAGGTTTATAGAATGATTTTCATTTCAAAACATGAGTTTTTAAATTTGTTTGCAATGCGATAGATAGATAGATAGATGATAGATGATAGACAGATGGATGATAGATATAGATAGATGATAGATGATAGATATAGATAGATATAATTAGATAGATAGATGATAGATATAGATAGATGATAGATATGGATAGAAAGATAGATATAGATAGATAGATATAGATAGACAGATAGATAGATAGATAGATAGATAGACAGATTTTTTTTTTTTTTGCAAAGGAGTAAAGATCTCTTCTCTCTTATCTGTCTTTCTCTGAATTCCCAATCTGGACAGAATTAGGAACACAAAGAGGAGATAACATCTTTTTGACAGATTTGAAATTTTTGGCAAAAACAGTTCTTTTCCTGCCTGATCTTAAAACTTATTTTCCACAGAAAGTTTAATCAAAGAGTCAGTGGAAATTTGTATTTTTTGGAAAGGAGCTTTTAGCATCAGAATTGCAATAATTATGGACGCCAGGGAGAGTTGATTTGGGCAAGAAGCTTCAACAATTAAGTATACACAATGTTTCAAAATCAAAAGATCCTCTCCAGGGTCAAGGCTATTGTATTTCAGCTGTTACTACAATCCATACATACTTGCAGAATTTGACCAGCCCAGGGTTACCAGAACCTGAGGGACCTCAGTAAAGAATGATCACTGAATTCAGAATTGAGGCTTATATCAGCTTTATATCATTAGTGACAGCATCCAGTGACCATTCGAGATCTCTGTCAGATCAAACAAGATCAGGACTATTCAGGAATTTAGGCAGAGAAGGTAGTCTAGACAGCACAGTAATAACAGATGATAGGCTGTCTGATAAGTCTGTTTGTGGAAATAAAGTGAAAGGGTGTAGGTTTCAAATCAATCATAGTCTTAGTCCAAGTACTCACCCAGAAAGAGAGGGGGCACTCCTTTTAAAATGCTAAGTTCCTCAACCAAATTTCTTGCTTTGGAGCCCAGCATTACAACCTTATTCTCCTTGGGATAACATTGTAGCAGCCCAGCTGATCCCTCAGAATTCAAGAGCTAGATATATATATATAAACGATACGGACAAATGAACAAAACATTGACCTGTCTCTGATCAGATAGAACTGAAACTTTACTGGTCAGTTGATTTCTCATGCCCATAAATCTCCCTAGATAAAGTCTAACTTGGGCATGCAGGAAAATGTGATCTTCATCCATCCTAGTCTATCCCCTCCCAGTCACCATGAATTATGCCAAAAATTGTTTGAGGATCCATTGATTAGATACTGCATACAATCATACAAGCAACAATGCAGAGATAGAGAAAAAAACCCACGGTTCATCACCCTCAGACTGTAAAATTCATTGTCTGGTAAAGTCAGTGGGCTCTGAGTATCAGTTGTGAGCTATGTAATATAAGTTTTGGTTATTTTAAGCAGGATGAGTACAATGGCATTTCAAAGAGCAAATAAGGAAAGATAATGATTTACAGATTGAAGAACAGATGGCAGAAGGGGGAAGATCTATAACAGGTAAAAACAGGAAACTAGATGGTTAACACCAGACCTGTAGTTGATACTTAAAGATTGACATTGTAGATACTAGCTCTGTTATATGCTCATCTTTGGTAAATGTGCTAAGAAAGCTAAGCCACAAATTCTCTTTTCATGATAATGAATACTTTTGTAAAAACCAACTGCTAATGAACCTTTTTTGTAAATCTGGTTCTTCATACATAGTTCAACTCTGTTCGGGAAAGTACTATAAATGGAAACTGAAATGAGAGGCTGCAAGTCTATGAATAACTAAGGAAAGTGACCCAACAACTTGAAAACCTCTGAAGGAGAAAAAAAGGATAGATACAGGGGCAGCTATGTGGCACAGTGAATAGAGCACCGGCCCTGGAGTCAGGAGGACCTGAGTTCAAATCCAACCTCAGACACTTAACACTAGCTGTGTGACCTAGGGCAAGGCACTTAACCCCAATTGCCTTGCCCTCCCCCTTCCAAAAAGAAAAACAAAAAAGAAAGAATAGATATAAAATGTTGTAAAGGGTGAATTGAAGTGGACAGAACTCTTAAAGTGTAGTCAAAAACTGGTTCAAATCCTGACTTCTGTACTTAGGAGTTGTGTGACCATGAACCAATTATTTAAATTTTCTGTCTCAGTATTCCCATCTATAAAATGGAACTTATGATATCTAAATGATAAAACTTCAGGAGTATTGTAAGATTCAAGTGAGATAATAAATTCTTTGCAATCTTTAAATGTCCATTCATATTAAATGGAATGACAAATGTAGCAGATATTGGTGATGAGTTCTCACTCTTGGAGGATCCTTGGGGATGAGGATAGGGGAGTAGATTGGCAAAGCATTGGAGAAAGTCAGAAAACGAATGAGGGCCCCCAAATCTTCAAGTGTCTGCTTCATTTTTCCCTTGAAGGACTTCCCTACGCATTCCGTTGTGTGCTTTTCGTGTGGCCAGAGGAAGAATAGCAGAGCCAGAAAGCTAACTGCCTACGTTTTGCTGCAGTAACCTAGGCTGGTAGCATCAAAAGAAGAGCTGAGTCAAACCCTGGAGAAAAGCCATGAAGACCCTGGAGTAGCAGCATTACATCAGTGAGATGGAAAGAAATTTCCCAGATAAAGGGTGAGGACAATGCCCTAGAGATTTCCATAACTGAGTATTTCAGAGTTATGTCTATTTTCATGGTCTTAAATCAATGATCTCCAAAGTAAGGTGCACACACAAAGCAGGAGGTGCATGCATCAATTGACTGGGGTGTGCCTTATAGGACCAATCAGAAGATAGGACACACTCCACCCTAGCCATTACAGCTAATGACAAGGCATTTCTCAAACGCCACCTCACCACTTTCTTCATTCTCTCTCTGCTCTTGCTTCTGCTGCCACCAAAGCTCCCAACAATGCCAGAGTCCAGTCCCTCTTGGGTTCACCACTATATTGCTACTGCCCACTACAAACTAAGTACTGTACATGTCATAACCTAAATTGCCACCCCTAGATGCCAGAAAATTCTTCATTTAATAATTTCTAGATACACACATGTGTATGTAATTGTTGAACTCAACTTACCCAGGAAGTGTGGTCCACAGTCTCATTCACTTTGCCTCGTGGCTAGGTTTAAGGCTCCAGTGCCAAGGCAAGCTGGTACAATTTTTCAAAAATTGGTTCTGGAGCCAAAAAACTTAGAAGTTCAAATTCTGACTCTCAAACATAGTACCTATATAACCTTGATCCAGTCACTTCACTTTCCTTTACCTCAGTTTTCCCATCTGTAAAAGCGAGGGGGTTGGATTTGATGATCTCTAGGAACTCTCATAGGGCTAAATCTATATTCATATGATGATTTTTTTCTTTTTAAAATGAGTTTTTCCTTACATTCTCCATTTCTTACATTATCATAGTATCCCCCTTGCTCCTCTCTTTCTCCCTCTTCCCAAGAGCCATCCCGCATGGCAGATATTATTTTTTTAAAGAAAAGTCAGCACAACTGATCAAAACATGGAAAAAGTCTGAAAGTAACATCTACAGACCTCCCACCTCCGCAAAAGGGTAAGTTGAGAGTGTCTTCTCATATCTCTTCATCTGAGGACCCCTTGATCTCTATAATTTTGTTTCATTTACTTTTGATTGGGGCGGCTAGGTGGCACAATGAATAGAGCACAGGCCCTGGAGTCAGGAGGACCTGAGGTTAAATCTGGCCTCAGACACCTAACACTTACTAGCCACATGACCTTGGACAAGTCACTTACCCCCAATTGCCCTGCCTTCCCCTCTCCAAAAAAAAAAAAAAGCATTTACTTTTCACTTTCTGGTATGCTGTTCTTTCCATTGTTGTAATTAACTGTGCATATTGTTTTCTTGGCTCTGCTTACTTCACTTTGCATCAGTTCATACAGATCTTTCCATGCTTCTCTGTATTCATCACATAACCATTACATTCCAATATCATATTTTTTTTTTAGAAATTCCCCAATTAATGGGCATCTACTTTGTTTCCAATTCTTTGCTATCACAAAAAGTGCTTCTATAAATATTTGGGAGCATATAGAGACTTTTTGTTATCAATGGCTTCATTGAAATATAAACCCAATAATGAAGTCTCTGGTCCAAGGGGTGTGGATATTTTAGTCACTTGCATAGTTACAAATTACTTTCCAAAATACCATTTTACAGCTCCCCAACAACACGGTAGTGTACCTGGCTTCCTACAAACCCTCCAGCATCAAATGTTGCCATTTTCTGTCTTTCTTTTTTTCTTGCCTATTTGCATTGTGCAAGGTAAAATCTCAGGGTTGTTTTGAACTGAATTTCTCTTATTATTATACTCTTATGATGCTATAAATCATTACTCCTCACAATTCCATTCCTCTTACTTAGGCAGGCATTTTTTTTAATCATCCATTTAATGAGCAAGTTATTTTAAATAATTTGTATTTCTTTTCTCTCATCTTTTAAAATATCCATTGCACATATATTTTATTTTGCCCATAATATAAATATATATATGTAATTCATATATATATTGTGCATATGCACCCATATTTATATACATATGTTATATATACACATCTATACATATACATTATACACACAATTAGGGTGCCTGCTAGAAAAAATTTTATTAGTACATGTGAATAATCAAAGAAGTTTGGAGACTCTCCTTCTAGATTAATAAATAATTGAATCAGAACCAATGCCTGGTGTCAAGAGCTACCTGAGCTCTATAGGGTGAGTAGGAGAAAAGTCAGGCTAAACTCATTCTGGTAAACAATGAGGACTCCACACTCTTTGTAGAAGTCTACTCATGCACCCGATAGACACTCAGATCCAAACACTTGGCTAGTAGCTTCATCATAAGCAACTCTTGACCACCAAGTTAAATATTATGTATACTTCCTCACTGATTTGTACCTGAATAAAGTAATAGTAAGGTTCTTTATAGACTTGCAAAAAGCAGGACACTAGCCAGTGTAGAATATTGTGATTCTAGTACCTCCGATGTTTCTGGGATGCCCACCAAGTGTCCACAGCTATGCACTTCCATTACTCAAGCAAGCTTTAGCCTTTTTTTGTCTTTTATAGCATTTAGTTGGCTGTGCCAAGGCAAGGCTCTTCTGCCAGATGTACTGGCTTATTTTCATCATAGAAACACTGGCCCCTTTTACTTTAAGGAAAACTAAGATGCTCCACGCTTTAGGGTTGTACGCAATTTATCCTTCCCATCTTTGATTAATTCTGACTTTTATGGGCTAGAAGTTAGACACAAAAGGTAGTAGTGATATTTGTTGTTTATAGACTATCTTTTGATTAGACAAAAGAAGATGGATATTTGAGACTGGAGATATGTCTGTCCCATTAATGATTGTTGTTCCATAGAAGACAAACCATTTTAAGTAAAGTATCTATGTGGTAAGAAATGGGAATCCAGAATAATGATCCAGAATATGGGTAATTGTCTTTATAGTACTTCTCCAGGTCTAGTGTACTCTGGGTAACAATGACACATTTATCCTGTCTATGTTTGCCATAGCAACCGCCTCACACTTCTAAAATGTGGGCTGTTTATATCCCACGGCAATCACACTTTGGGCCAAACAAAGGAGTTTTGTGAAGGTTTCCACCATGAAAAGACATATTTCCATGAATATAATAGGGTGGAAATGTTTACTTAAATATTCAGCCTAATATCCCCCAAATGGCTGCTGGCTTCTGCTAAAACTATTGGGAACAAACATTTCTAATAGAAGCCCCCAGAGGCAGGGTGTTTCTACAGCGTGGCAGGGCAGGCACCAAAAGCATCCTCAAGGAATCAGCCAGGCTAACGGAAATCTTTCATCTGTCTGGTCTCTGTCTGGCCCAGGTACCTGAATCCTACAGACTTCTGGTGTTGAGTGTGATTGCCATGGGTTCTCTGGCAACATCTACATGAACCCAACCCAGCAGTGGCAAATGTTCCTGACAGTAGGCCTTTGCTTTAAGCCTGGGGAAGGAAAGGAGGTTGAAAATTGGGAAACTGGAAAAATCAAGGTAATGTGAATGTAAGAATACATATTTGTAAGGAAATTTACGAAGTTTAGAAATGTTTTCTCTATACATGTCCTCCAAGAGTGGTTTAGTCATTTACTGATAAAGGACTGGCAGCCTAGCAGAAGGTCTACTCTTTCATCAAGTAGATGGTCTTATTCTAGGGAGTGCTAACGCTCCCTACAAAGCAACACAGACACTTTCCCTCAAAGGAGAGGTGAGGTTTATCCATCTTAAAACAAAAAAAGGAATACATAAATGCAGATGTCACTCTTAGCTCCTCATGTCCTTTATTTGTGATCCCTTGATTCAGTTTTTAAAAAAACATAACTTTTACATTGATTTCGAGACATGAAAACTGGCTTATGTGAAGAAGCTTATCTGGCTATTCTGAGAACTACTGGAGAAGGGGGAAATATGACAAAGAACTAGTTTTTGTTCATCAGTTTAGAGCCCTGTGGATAGATAACTTGTAAAACACTTGTAAAACCTTTGTATGCAACACATGTTTCTTTTTGAAGTTTGAGTTTTCCATAGAAGTTTTCCATAGTTGGTGCTGCCCAAATGGTGATGGAGTTTTTTCTTGTACTAGGTTGCATTTAAATGCAATAGTTATATACACTGCTATTAAAATAGAAAAGCAAAAATTAGAGTGGACCCTTCCCCCACACCCTTCCCCAAAGCTTTCACTCTCTATACTTGTTTATCTTCAACATACACATACTCTGGAAGATTGGGATTTTCAAAGAAAGAACAGCTATTATAGCTACTACTCTCAGGGTTCTAGGAGTAACACTTGTAACAGGCTATTCCTACTAATACTGTAGCTCCTGAGACCCCACCAGAATCAGCCAGCTGACTCAATTAACTTATAAGCAAATGGATTTCATGATAATAGCAAAGATGATAATTATATAACACTCCTTACATAAATCTAGTATGGACTTTGTGCATATCAGGGTCCAAGATGAAGAGCAGGCATAAACTTTGTACCGTTTGGTTATCCAAGTACCACTGTTGGGAGACATAAATGTAGGGAACATATACTTACAGAACTACTCACAACTCTGGAAACACAGGCCTTAATGTCTTCCCCACCCCTTTTTTTCATGGGGACTATTACAGAATTCACTGCTGAGTGTGTCTGTGTTGGATAGATAGCTTCATGCCTACACTATTCTGCTCCACAGCTGTATCAAATTATCTCCTGACAGCATGGTGCTTCAGCTGAAGAAGGCAATTCTTTGGACTGTTCCCTGGCTGCCTTGCTAATGGTTTAAACTGTTTAGCCTTGCTCCTTGATATCAGCTATAATATCTACTTTTCATGCTCAGCTGATGCCCTCAGCTGAAGTACTAGTATATTCTTTTATAAAGGTAAGAGAACCTTAGCCTAAGACTTGTAGAAGTCACTCTAATTCTGCTTTATTGTCTGGGTTCTGATAGTTTTCTTCAACACCAAAAGAGCAAGTGGCAATGCAGAAAGGATATATCTTATCCTTCCCTTTTCCACCTCCCAGGAAGCAGAGATAAACAAAAAAAAGTATAGCCTCCTCTGCAAACAGTTCTAAGGTCTTTCCTTTGACCCTGTCCTTCTTGATTCAATGAGAGATTCGTAATGAGAACATCACTCTAGTTTATAGTTAGTAATCAAACCCTTATCTCTTCCATATAAGTCATAACTAAGATCATTGACATTTGTCTAATAATCACAAAGAGTTCTTGGATTCTTAGTTCCTCAGTTATTAAAGCCAAAGTTCTCCAGTCCACCATGTGCAAATTAATTACTGTAACACAGAACATTGAGGCTAACTTTGCCCTAGGCAAGTGAAATGTCTGTCTTGCTTTCTTACAGTTTTCAATATGCAAGTTCAAGTTCTTTGTCTTTGCTACCTTTCAAATGTCAAAACTGTTGAAATCTGAAAGAATACTCTTGATACTCCATAGCTGGTGCTGACTGAATTATGCTGAACCTTTTTCTCACATAGATTGCATTCAGAGGCAGATCATCCACACTGCCATTGAAAACAAATATCATATTGGAATTTTTTTTTCTTTTGAGCTTTTTCTTATTCCTATTGAGGCACATTGATAGTTTATATGAGTTGGACTCACTTCTTTACTGGATGCCAATAAGCATGAGATGGCCAGTTCAATCTCTACTTTAGCTTCTTTCCTTCAATCAACAAAATGGTGATGCATTAGCATCTTTATTGTCTGCTGCTCTGGCTTCACCATTTCCCCAGAAACTAATATATTTGACTATACTGAGAAAAAAAGAGAACCTTACTGAGTCTATTATGAGATTATTTCCCATAATTTCAAAGGAAGTTTCCTGATGTCAAGGTGGGTAACAATGATCCACAACAGTTTTGGAACTGAAACACATTTTTTAATATCCTCTTGGTTAAAATCCAAATCTGATGCCATTACACCATACAATCTGGAATGTTTGCTCTACTGTCACTAAACTCCATTTTAGTCTCAAACATTTTAACCAATATATTATTTTCACCTCCTTGTTTGTATATAGACCTAATTCTCTTCTGAGGACACTACATTCCTTATAACCAATTCCACTGGAGATAACTTTCCCTCATGGAACCCAATTCAAGGAGCCAGTAGGACAGTTGGATGGGCACACAACTTGCTCCCTTGGAGGAGTAGACCAACCAGACTAATGTGGTATCATTCCCCAACAGCCACAATCTGCCCCATGTCTACCAATATCCCACCAGATCTCTACTTCCCAACAATTTTGAAATTGGGCCCCTATAGAGCTTTAGTTGTGGGAGAGGTAAAACAGCCAGGGGTCACCAACTATAAACCTTCCAGTAAAATGAAGGTTTACCAGGCATTGCCAATAGGCCTGCTACCAAGTCCTCTTATCTCCTGTCTTGCCAACTGTGCCTTCTGATTACACAGGCATTGCTGTCTGTCCTGCTAGAGCACCACCATAAGAACTACTAGACCTTGCCATTTACCCTGTCTCTGAACCCTATAGATGGATTTTCCTATATGTGTTGATTAACCCAATTAAAATAGGAGCTCTCTGATAGTGACTGTCACATCTTTCTATTTATATTCTCAGCTTAGTGCTTAACATAGAGAAGACAATTAATAAATGGTTTTTCATCCTAAATGCCCATTTCTAAATCTTTGCTTTACTGTCAACCCTCAATGACTTTTCATCTTTTGAATTCCATGGAGCAGTTATCCACCAAATTCCAAGTTAGTCTCCCAACTGTTTCAGTGAGTTTAGTAAATGTCTCATACTGTTACTTTCCTCCTCATCTCCTGTCACCATATTCAGGAACTTCAGTATTCATAATAATGATCCCTCCAACAATCTGACATCCACAGCAACTCCTTAACTTCCTTAATTTTGTTGGCTTGGTCCAATGAGGGATATTGCTTAACAGCTTGGGAAAATTGTGTTCAATCCACTTGAGCAAAGATTTCCTTTTCTTTTCTTTTCTTTTTTTTTGTCTTTTTGGAGGGGGAAGGCTGGACAATTGGAGTTAAGTGACTTGCCCAAGGTCACATGACTAATTTAGTGTTAAGTGTCTGAGGCCAGATTTGACCTCAAGTACTCCTGAATGCAGGGCTGGTGCTCTATTCGCTGCGCCACCTAGCCACCCCTAAAGATTTCTTTTTCCAATATTTAGTCCAAATATTCTTCTGTTTTAAACTTACTGATTCCTGTCCCTTGCTCAGATGCCAGTTATATTCTACTATCTTTCCTGCTAAACATGGTTTTCTTGATGGTCTCATTTATTTTTAATTTTGTTACTTCCTAATCTTCCATATTTTCAGCCTAAAAGTGCTCTTTCACTCCTCCTTTTCCCTTACTTCTGTCATGGCTTTTTTTTTTTCTTTTTTGGTGGGCGATTGGGGTTAAGTGACCTGCCCAAAGTCACACGGCTAGTAAGTGTGTCAAGTGTCTAAGGTCGGATTTGAACTCAGGTCCTCCTGACTCCAGGGCCAGCGCTCTATTCACTGCACCACCTAGCTGCCCCTCTGTCATGGCTTTTGTCACTGCTGATAGTATAACTCCTCTGCCCACATTCTCTTTTCCTCCCTTGCCATTAGTGACTTTGCTTTCTGTTGATTCTCCCACCTCTCTGATCACATCTTTTCATTCTTCTTCATGGCTCAGCTCAGGTGCAATGTCTCACACAAAGTCTTTTTTGATCCAGTTATTAGTGTTCTGCCCCTTTTAAAAATTCTGTGTATACATGTGTTGCGTGTGTATATTGTGTATCCCTGCAGGAGAATGTAGATGATTTAAGAACTGGGGTTATTTTTTTTTATCTATTCTATAACAGGTGTGATGTAATCAATCAGGTGTTATTTTCTCTTTATCATTGTATCCCCAGTACTCAACACAGCTTCTGACACATAATGTTGGTTGTTGTTCTTAGTCGTTTTTCAGTTGTCTTACTCTTTGTGACCCCACTTGAAGTTTTCTTGCCAATGATAGTGATTTGCCATTTCCTTCTCTAATTCATTTTTACAGATGAGGGAACTGAGGCAAACAGGGTTGAGTGATTTGCCCAGGGTCACA
>CM053582.1:328426884-328460476 GCA_028627135.1 Pseudochirops cupreus | reverse complement strand
GGGTAAAAAACACAAGATAGGTATAGATATGATGTACCTCGTTCTCCTATTTCATAGGAAATTGCAGACTCTCTTTTTTCCCTTCTCCCACCTAGAAGTAAAACCTTTGGGAGAGATGCCAATCTCTACCCTACTGAAGGAAAATCAATCCATGTGGGAGAATAAATGAGTTTTGGGTTTGTTTTTTGCAGGGGAGGGGGGAAGGCAGGGCCATTGGGGTTAAGTGACTTGCCCAGGGTCACACAGCTAGTAAATATTAAGTGTCTGAGGCTGGATTTGAACTTGGGTCCTCCTGATTCCAGGGCTTGTGCTCTATTCACTGTGCCACCTAGCCACCCCAAGAATAATGATTTTTAATAGTGTTTGAAAGTTTTTGTAGCTCTTTATATTCTCTTCTTCATACCCTTACAACCACTTTGTGAGTTAGATATTATGATTCCCCATTCTATAGATGGGAAAAGTGAGTTTCAGAGAGGGGACATAACTTTGTCATGATCACAGAGCTAGTGATTCATCTGCACCCATTACATTCCATCTCCTATTGCATGCTAGCTTTTACATAAGTTGTGCTCTACCCCTGGAATTTTCTCTATTCTTACCTTTGCTTCTTCTACTACAAACGATCTTTTTTTAATTCTACCCCCAGTCCTATGGCCAATAACCCTAGACACAATCTCCAACACCCTTTTCCATCTGTCTGTCTCATACATATACATACATACACACAGCAAGTCAGTCCCCTGAACTTCAGTTTTGATTTTTTGTTTGTTTTATCTGTAAAAGAAGAGGAGATAGATTCGTTGTTTTTTAAGATCTCTTCTATTCCTAAACTCTATGATTCTAATAAGGATCAGGCCTCCTCCTTAATCCTTCATATCTCCTGCAAGGTCAAGTCCCCTTTCTTAAAGGAAGGGTGAGCTTATTTGTGCTAGGAGTAAATGTAGCTTCTCAAAAAGTGTTATTTTATGATTGGGTAGAGATAGACTGAGGACAAACAACTAAGGAAATGGAAGGAGCAGAATGAATAGGGAAATGATTTGAAATGAAGAGGTGACCGGGTTGATGGACTAATACTATTAACCCTAGCGATGAGGGACAAGTGAGGAGGGGAAAGGAGAGGACAAAGCATGACCAGGACCTTTATTACGAAAGGAGCTAAGATGAGGAGAAAGAAGGAAAATGTTTTAGTCAAAATAGAACAAAATCTTAGAAGAAAACAGATAAAGAAGCTAATTTAGATTTGAGAGTATAAGGAATACTGACCCAACAGCCCAATAGTGGAGGGAGTTTTCAGGAGAACATTCGCCACCCCAGTCCTTAGATCTGTTATATCATCCATACTTTCTCCACATTTAATTCATAATTCATAAGTCTGATTTTGTCAGTTCTGCTAAATTAAAAAAAAAAGAAACAGCTTAGCTTGAGTGCTATTTGAACACCCTTTGTGTTTTCTGTATCTACTTATGACCTTATACTTGGTGTTTTCTGCCTTTTCTAGGGGAGGAGTACAAGTTCCTTGCTGTCATACTTAAAGCTCCCTATACATAAGCTGCTTTTCCAGATAAATTTTATATTATTGTACTTCATACACTTCATATTTCTGCCAAGCTGGCCTTCTTTTTGTTCCTGGAACTTGGCATGCCACCTCCCATTTCTGATCTTTTAGGAAGTTGTCTCCCATGCTTAAGATGCTCTCTGTCCTCATCTCTACTTCTTAGAATCCCCAGCTTCCTTCAAAGACCAACTCAAAAGCCACCTCCTGTATTAGCACCCTTTCCCTCTTTAAGTCATCCTGATTGATACCTATTCACACAGGACAAATAAGCTGGATGATGCATAGCCTTCACAACCTGGCTTCAAATCTTTACAGACTGATTTCCTATCAGATTCCATCCTTGCACACAGCATTCTAGACAAACCGGTCTACTCGATCTCCACCCATTACATTACATCTCCTATTGCCAAGGTTTATATAGGTTTGTCCCCCACTCCTGGAATTTTCTCTATCCTTACCTTTGTCTCTTCTCCTACTACAAAATTTTTTAATCTTTTTAATTCTAACCCCACCCCAGTCCTAAGTCTTCCACACTCAGAAATTTCTTGTCCGTGCAAGAGGTATTAATCAAGGGCATTCCCTGATCAATCCAATGAACTTCAAGATCAGGAAAGTATTTTCCTATGAAGTAGGGGTTCTGAGACCTTTTGGGGTGTCATGTTCCCTTTTGGCAGTCTCATGAAGCCTCTGAGACCCCTTCTTAGAATAATGTTTTGTAAGTACATAAAATAAAATCCACAGAATTAGAAAGGAAATCAATTATACTGAAATACTTCCAATCTTTTTTTTTTTACTTTATGGAAACTAGGATAAGGACCCTTGCCACAGGGACTAGGGAGTGCCTATTATCACCTTGCTGATAAGGAGATGGCTCTTGATTAGATTATGAGAACTAGGACTCCTTCTACCCCAAGATAATTCCACTGAAGAATACTCTTGCTATAAGCACTGCTTCCTTTGCATTAACTGATGGAGAGGAATGAGAATCACTCCCTGGCCCCTGGTACCTTTTGCATTTTCCTTTTTCAGAGGGCAGACTAGAGTGCCACAGAGGGAACCTTTGTTCCCAGGATTGAAGGGGTAAGGGATGACTGCCCTTCCAGCAGATAGAGTAAACAGGAGACATGCTTGAGAGTTGAATTCCCCAGACCAAGACAAGTCAGCAACCAGGATTATCCTATTTGTTGCTATTATGTCATAAGTTACTATTAAAAACCATGGTGAAATTAGACTAGTCTGGAGCCACACAGTTAGAGAAAGTTGTTAATAGCAACAATATTCCTGAGCTCCAGTTTCCTGCATAGACGAAATATTCTGATGATTCGGCAGTATGAACCTATCAACTAGCCTTCAAACCAGAGAAAGTCAATTTTTTTTGGTAGTACATGATCAGGGTATTTACTTTACAAGTAAAAAACCCCAAGGATCAGACCTTCTAGAAAGAGAGAAGGGTTTTCCTGAGGAGGATTGCTTGTTTGAGAAAGAAGAGGATTATTCATGTGGCCCTTTCAACTAGAAGAAAATTGAGGGAGGGCTGTGGGGAGCAAGACCTGGACCTCGCCACCACATTCCAACCTCTTATTCCGCTGAATAATTTGGAAGGTACTGACTCGATGGGAAGGATACTGCTTATCCAGAAGCCTCAATATGCCATTTCTTTCAGGGTTGGCATCTGGGCTATTTGAACGTTTTCTGTGTTTAATGTATCTGCTTATGAGCTCCTGTATTTTCTGTGGGAGGAAAATGAGGGAGTAGGCATTTCTGTAGTGCCTACTACGTGTGGGGCCATGAGATGCCACAAAAACTCCAAAAGGGGTCACAAAGGGTCAGATATGACAAGTGACTGAACATGTCCTGGGCATTGTGATAAACATTACCCCCTCCCCCACATAAATATTCTCTCACTTGATGCTCACAATACTGGGAGGTAGGTACTATTTTTACTGCCATTTTCCAGTTGAGGAAACTGAGGCCAACAGAAGTTTAAGTGATTTGCCCAGGGTCACCCAATGAGTAAATATCTGGGGCTGGATTTGAATCCAGGTTTTCCTGACTCCGGGGACAGCAAGATGATGTAGTGTAGATAGTACCAGGCCTGAAGTCAAGAAGCCCTCATTTTCCCGAGTTCAAATCTGGCTTCAGACACTTAATAGTTGGGGTGACCCTGTGCAAGTCACTTAACTCAGTTTGCCTCAGTTTCTTCACCTGTAAAATGACCTAGAGGAGGAAATGGAAAACTGCTCACTATCTTTGCCAAAACAACAAAAGCAGAAAACACCAGACAAATGGGATTATGAAGAGTTGGACCCAAATGAAATGAATGAACAAACTTCGTGACTCCAGGCCTGGCGCTCTATCCACTGCACTACCAAGTGACTTCATGCTTAGAGGCTTTGTTGTTGTGTTTGTCCTTCCTTTGTAAAGAGGACTGTGACCTCGGGGAGATGATGACATGACTTGCAGTTGACTTTGAGTTGAGTGAGGGAGGGATGTGCCTCATCACCCAGTCTCATAAAAGCTCTCCTATACTTTTGAGTATAGAAGACTTCTGTTTCAGAGTTTCATCTGGGGGGCGGCTAGGTGGTACAGTGAATAGAGCACCAGCCTTGGAGTTAGGAGGACCTGAGTTCAAATCCAGCCTCAGACACTTAACACAAAACTGCCATGTGACCTTGGGCAAATCAGTTAACTCCAATTGCCCTACCTTCCCCCCTCCAAAAAGCAGCAAAACAAAAACAAACAAACAAAAAAACCAACCCAAAACCCAAAACAAAAAAACCAACCAAAGGAAAAAAAAACAGAGTTTCATCTGTCACCCCACTACAATTCTAGATCATCCCACGGAAGTATGGCTAAAATTCACATGATTCACATCTAACATGAGCCCAGCTGGGGGCCAAAGTGAACTTTTTAAAAATGTTGCTATTCCCCAAACTCTCTTGGTGAGGCCTGGAAAAGTCAGTTTTCAACTGACTTTTGTTGTCTTGATTATTTTTATGGGAACTGGGAAACGCATTTTATATAAGTTCAGAGAAATAGACGGAAGTTATGTAATTAATCTGTATTTGAAGATTATACTTCCAGTTTAGAGCTAGGAAGCACAGTAAAGAGACCCAGGCCTAAAGTCAGGAAGACTCATTTTCCTGAGTTCATCTGGCCTCAGATACTCATAAGCTGGGTGACCCTGGGCAAGTCACTTAACCCTGTTTGCCTTAGTTTCTTCATTTATAAAATGAACTGGAGTAGGAAATGGCAAACCACTTAAGTATCTTTGCCAAGAAAACCCCAATGGGGTCACAAAAAGTCGGACATGTCTGAAATGACTGAACAAAACCTTCTAGTGTGGACGTAATGAACCAAAGAGAAAAACTGACCTTCTTAAGTAGGTCCCCAGAATGAAATCTGGTGAGAGTCTAGACAGAGACTTTGGGCAATACTGGGTTACTTATGTTCATGTGTCTTAAGTACCTTTCCCCCTTTCCTGCAATAGAATGTAAATCCCTAAAATTGACCTTTAATCATTTAGTATCACTTTAATACTTAGAAAAGTGCCTAGTATCATGTAACTATTTAATAAATGTTTGAAATGATTTGAGTCACAGACTCTCAGATTTCAAAGGGAACTGGTAAATCATTTAGCCCAATCTGTACCTGAACAGAAATCCTTCCCCACACTCAACAGATGGTCATATAACTTCAATTTCTCACCTCCCCTTTCATGTTTTTTAAAGGAAGAAATTGAGGCCTAGAAAGTCAAAGCCATTTGCCCATATTCACAGAGTGGAAAGACTGAGATTCCAAACCAGGGGCTCCAATTCCAAATCTAGGGCTCTTTCCCATATATTCGACAACTTGTTCTTATCAAGAGATCAGCTAAGTGTGATGTTACCAATGACTTACTATTATTGAGAAAGAATACTTAAAGAATTAATGGGCAGAGGGCTCTTCCTTAGACCACCCTATGGGGGTGAGGGGGGGGGGGAAGAGAGGTCTCTCTTCTTATTTATAGATCTGCTCTCAAGAGATGTCAACCTGCTGCCTCTACAATGGGAAAAGCAAAGATAAAGACTACAAATAGAAGAACATTACACCATCCCATCCCCCGCCCCCTCAACTTAATTCCCATAGTCAGCAATCTTTACCTGAGCTTAGTCACAAGTTGGTAAAGGGGGGTGTATGCAGCCCGATAGGTCACTAACTGCACCGAGTTACCCTTAATTTGAACTAAATTATTTAGGTCTAATGTCACTTCCATGTTATCCGGTTGGGAGATGAACTTCAACACCTCTTTATTTGAGGTTTGGATCAAATGCTGCACTTGCTGGAAAAGAAAAGACAAGAGCCAAAGTAAGACTGTGTTTCCAAAACCATTCTGATTGTTGTACCATGAGGCCCGTCTCAAAGTCCAATCTTAGCTCTCCTCCAAGCCACGTAGCACTAGTTGATAGGTCCCAGTTCCCCAAATCTGAATTTGGAAAGCAAGGAGATCAAGACAAATGACATGATGAACATAGAAGGCCGGGAGTCAGGAAAGACTTGTCAAGTGCCTTACTATGTTCCAGACACTGTGCTAAATTCTTAACAACTATTACAGCATTTGATTCTTTGCTAAAAGTAAAGGGAGCTCTGAATTGTTCACAAATTTTTCATCTGAAGATGGCTTCCTGTGACCACTTAGCCTGTCTCCAAAGTTTTATGATCCTGACCAAGAGAGTTCAGGGAATAGCAACATTTTTTCAAAGTTCACTTTGTCTGGCCCCAAGCTGGGCTCATGTTAGATGTGAATCATGTGAATTTTAGCCATACTTCCGTGGGATGATCTAGAATTGTAGTGGGGTGACAGATGAAACTCTGGGTTTTTTTGTTTGTTTGGTTGGTTTTTTGTTGTTGTTGGGTTTTTTTGCTTTTTTGGAGCGGAGAAGGTAGGGCAATTGGAGTTAAGTGATTTGCCCAAGGTCACATGGCTAGCTTTGTGTTAAGTGTCTGAGGCTGGATTTGAACTCAGGTCCTCCTGACTTCAGGGCTGGTGCTCTATTCATTGCACCACCTAGCCACCCCCAGATGAAACTCTGAAAGCATTTAAAGTTGAAGGCTTCTAATCTTGTTGCAAATTCTAACCCATATTTCCTACTTCCTCTCCCAACTTGAGTGTAAATTTCCTGTGCATAGGGACTTTAATCATCAGAACCATCTCTTTATCCCGTGTCCAGATCATAGACTACTCTGTCCCTGACCAAGATAAAACCTAACTCTCTTCTGCAGTAAATCGTCTAATACCACTAAGAATTCTTTCTCTACTCCTGCCCATCTACATTCCTCCTTCCCACCCTGCTTATTCTATAAAGGCTTACCTCATTGTAAGGTATCCATTCTTCCTCATCGGCAGACCAATAGAAGTCAAAGGAAGGGGGAAATAGACTATTTTCTTGACAAGTAATCCTTCGAGCTGTAACGAATGGAGCAATTTTGGGAAAGGACTTGGCAATCATTTGGAAGAAGACTTTTTTACCAGGTCTGAGGAAAGAAGCAAAGAATCTGTTAAAAGCAGCCCCCAATATGAACAACATAGGCATTTTGCTCAACTATGCAAATTTATTATAGGGATTTTGTTTCTTCCTCCTTTATGATCTGTAAGGTGGGAAAAAGATAAAATCAATATTTGTCGTTTGAAAAAATTAACAAAGACTTCTGGATCATATGAGCATCAAGACAGAAGACCAGACACTTTCTCTGATTCCTGTTACCTCCCAAGCCGTTCCAAAACAGAAGGTATGCAACAAAGACAACTTCAGCTGACTCCATGATATAGAACATAGTCTAAAAGAAGGCAAACAAAACAAAGCCCAAACCAATCAACAGATGTACACTGACCCTGAGATCACTCAGCACCCTTCCCCCAACCTCCCATACTACTTGCAGAGAGGCTGAACCAGCAGACCTGAGGACATAACATAGGCTTACAACAAATCCCACCCACTTGGTCCCTTCACTGGTCCATTCACTGCCCTGCCAAAGCCATGGAAACCGTGCCTCCAGGCTACAAAATTTTCTGTGTCTACAACAGCCAACCAAGTGGCTATAGGGGGACAAACTGGTAGCACTAGGGCTGTAAAATTTGAACACAGTGCCAGGGGCCAACAACTCCATAACACTAGCAGTCAGTGCCAGAGCAGACAATCCTGTAGCAACAGTACTGCAAAGCTCTAAACTTCCAGTGCTAGGCCAAAGAACTAAGAATGGAGAGAGGGGGACGGGACACCAGGACAAGACAATAGGTTGGGGTATGAAAGAACTGTATAACAGTCTACAAAGTCTGAGGGGAAAAAAGAGTATAGCATCCAGCTGGGGCCAGTTCTGACTACCAAAATGTTAGCTAGGAAAGAGATCTAGGCTGGTAAAACATGAATTAGTAAGCATAGGAGAAGGCTGAGACACTTTAAGATCCAGTCATCAAGAAAACTACAATCAAGAGGAAAGGGAGATAGAGAAATTATGGTAGTAGGTAAAATAAGAGGGGGTAAAATTGAAATTAAAAAATTCAGGAAGAAGAAAATTCAAGGACCTTGAACAAAAAAAATAAATCAATAGGAAAAACACTTAACAGAAGGAAATATGGCCTCCGGCTCCAATAAGCAAGTTCAGGCATCCACAAAAAAATAAATACGGCAAAATAAAGGAAAATGAACCAACACTTCATTAGATTGAGGATCCTGTGGGATTTGAGAAGGATATGAAACTATAGCACATTGTCTCTGGAGTGGTTTAAAACAATTATGGAAGGAGAATTTACGGTATAATGTGGATTAAATTGATCACATTTGTAATCAGGGGCAAGTAATTCTTAAGTATTCCAACTCAGCTAGAATATGTGTTTGGCAGCCAATGTACCGGTTGAATATTCCTACAACCTGCTTCTTTGACCACAGGATGCCAATGTTAGCCCACTCCCACCTTCAACAGTTTCAGTAAAAGTCTGTGTGTGTGTTGTTAATGTGCTTTTGCTTAATGGGGGGATCTTTCCCATCCATTAACAGACCCCTGTGACCTGCTCGAGTCACATGAGTCTGTGGTAGGAAGAGCTTGCTGGACAGGTAGAGCAGGAAGGGTAGAGCAGAGCCCAGAGAAAGTCGATCAGAGCAGTTAGAGCTGAGGGAAAGGCAGGAAGCAGGCAGTGAGGTGTGAGTGTTCATCTGTGAGAAGGCCCTAGCAGGGGGGAGGTCTGGGGATGGAAGTGCCCCCTGTGTTGTTATTCTGTACAGATTTCTTTGCTGCTGTGATGGATTTGGCTTTCTGGTGCTGGAATAAATGTTTTGGTTCTGTCTTCCATGTGGAGAGTTTGTTATATTTTGCGATCCAGAATTATGCTGGCATATTCATAGCCATCATAGGTACTGCAAATATAGCATTGGCCCTACAGTGTTCATGCGTGTGTGTGCATGTGTGTGTGTAGGTTTAAGAACAAAGTTATAGCACTGACAAATTTTCTGCCGCTTGTTGTCTATTGAAACACGCTATTGCCGAATCTCCTGTAAGAAAATCCATAAATCCTCTAAAAACTTAGGTTGATTATCCTGGTTTTATTCCTCTATCCACATAATACCTGTGTCACAAGCAGATGCAATTGGGAACTTTGGTGTCAGGTAACACGCAGAATAGAAAAACTGATATTTGTAAAGGTGAGCTTTACCAAAGAAACAAAAGAAAGAACATATTAAAAATGCAAAGACACAGAAATAAAGGACAACCTAGAAGGAGAGAAGCAATAAAACATTAAAAGAAAATATGCTTAGGGGCAGCTGGGTGGCACAGTGAATGGAGCACTGGTCCTCCAGTCCGGAGGACCCACGTTCAAATCTGGCCTCAGACATTTAACACTTACTAGCCACGTGACCTTGGGCAAGTCACTTAACCCAAATTGCCCTGCCTTCCCCCCTCCCAAAAGCAAGCAAGCAAGAAAGAAAATATGCTACTCTGCGAGGAAAACATATTGATCTCAAAGACTAGATATATAGATAACCTAAGAGTCATAAGTCTCCCAGAAGAACATGACTGGATCAAAATTCTTAAGAACATACTGAAAGAAATAATAGAAGAGATTTGCCCAGAACTTCTGATTTTAAAAAATGAAATATCAATTGAAAGAATTTACAGATCACCTCCAGGAAAAAAAAAAGCAAACAAGACCCACCTCCCAACTTCAAGACACGTAATGGTTAATTTAACAATTCACTTCAGAAATAACAAATTCTGCGAGTCCTCAAAAGAAAGCCCTTCAAACACAAAGGGAAGGACACTTGAATAACATGACTATTTCATACCCACTAGCAAACATAGGAGGGAATTGAATAATGTGTTCCAAAGAGCAAGGAGCTCAGGATTCAGTCCAGGGAGACCTACTCTGCAAATTTGAGCTTAACTATACATGAAAAAGATGTGTTTCAGTAACAAAGAAGCATTTAAAACATTTTTAGAAGGAAAACAAGAACTCAAGAGAGAATATGCTTCTTTAACATCCCAAACAACAAAACTGCAGTAGGAGTGAATAAATGCAACACGTAAGGACAGCAATTTCCAAAAGGTGACAACAGAGAGAGAAGTAAGAGACTTCCTTCTCAGTGTATTCAAGGAAGAGACTTCCTTCTCAGTGTATTCAAGGAAAGAAGGGTGAAGGTAGTTATGTGGGAGAGCTAACAGGGAAGAGATGGATGTAGCATTATGGACAGAACCTGTTGACACTCTGCCTATAGGTTAACCAGTTTTTTAGGGGTGAGGAGCAGCTATATTACAACACAGAAATGTACTTGAAACAAGGGAAGGGTAACAAGAAGATAGAGAGAGCCATATGTGATGTGCCAGTGTCATAAAGGGCTATCACTGAAGGCAAAGTGACCTCTGTAGTCTTGGAAAGAGAAGAAACTACATGAGAATGGAAGAGAAGGATAAAGGATAAAGAACGATAAAGGTAAAAAGGGAGGAAGTCTTACTTTGGTAATAAGAGGGAGTTCTAGGGATCAGTATTCCTATGGGTGACGAGAGATTATCTGTGAAGGGAGATGGGAACTCCAGGACTAGGTATGTCCTGGAGAATTTGAAGCTTGAAAAATATATTTATCCTATATTGGAGGGCAAGGGAGTTGTCCCTGGGAGCAACTGACACTTGGGAGAGCAGGAAAGTGTGACTATGAAGGGGAAGTTTCAAGATAAATGTGAAGAGAGATAATTAGGAGAGGGTATAGATCAGTGGTGGGCTACATAATCAGGGACAGGAAAGGATGGGCCCTACCAGTGTCCTCTCTAACACTTGCAATAGTTGAAATTCCAAAGAGAAAAGATTAATGAACAAGAAGAGGTGATCAAGAGTGAGGGGGAAAGAATCAGGAGGAAATAGAGCAACCCAAAGGAACATAGTACTGTATTTTCAGTGGAACAAGGTGTGAAATTATGACTTTAAAAAACCCCAACTCAATATTAGAGATAAATGGACAAAAATACAAAGCTAACTCATAACTTTAAGTGTGGATGGATTAAACAATTCAGTAAAACAAAGAAGAGTGATGGGTGATTGAACAATAAAATAAAACCCTACAATCTATCCTTATAAGTAACACATTTTTAAAAACCAGACATGCAAAAAAAAATCATACTGAGAGGATGTGGGGAGGGGGAGAGAAGGGGGGTGCATTTACTGTGCATCAAGTGAATCAAAACAAGCAAACAGACCCAGAAGTGGCAATCATACCACCTGATAAAGCAAAAAAACAGATCTTCAAAAAACAATATAAAGGAATGAATGAGGAAACTATATTTTGCTGAAAGGAACTATGAACAAGTGAAAATCGGTAATAAACTTATACTAAAACTCCAAATACCTTAACATATAAATTCATGAAGGAAACATCTGAACTTCAAGAAGACAAAAACAGTAACATAATTGTGGCAGGGGACTTCAATGTACCTCAATCAGTTTTGGATAAGTTCTATCAGAAAAAAATTTTTTTTAAACCCAGTATGAAACTGAAAAAAATTGCTGGAAGAACTAGAGTTGTTAAAATTATGGTGTCTTCTAAATGGGACAGCAAGAGAATATACATATTTCTCTGCATCTATGGGGCTTTTACAAAAACTGACCACATACTATGGCATAGAGATATCACAAACAAATATAAAAGGACAGAAATATGTAATACATCTTTTACAGTACATAACAATAAAAATAGAAATCAGTTCAGATGCCATGAACAAATAATAAAGGTTCAAGTGGAGACTTAAAAGTAAATTCTTAAATAATGAATGAGTCAAAGAACAAATCATAAAAACAATTAATAACTATGTAAAAGAAAATTAGAATGATTAACAATACACTGAACTTTCTGGCATGCAGCTAAAGCAGTCCTTGGGGAAAATCATATCCTTACAAAGATATATCCACAAAATAGGAAAATAATTAATTTACTTAATATGTATTTTCCAAAATTAGGAAATTCAACCAAAAAACAAATTTCAAATATGCACAAAAGAATAATTTTAAAAATTAGAGAGGAAATACATAAATTGGATGTTTAAAAATCTCCATAGAAATAAGTAATACTAAAAGTTGGGTCTTCCAAAAAAAAAAACAAACAACTAAGGAGGAAAATGGGATCCAAAACATCAATGGAGAGCCAATACTTAAAAGAAAAGAAAAAAAAGGAAGAATATTTCTTACCTCTGATATGAGATAAGAGGAATAAGTTGTAGAAGAATTTTGAGGCAGTAGAGAAGGAAGCTGAGTGATTCTCAGAGAGGTGGTCAAGAATAAGACCAACAACTTCAAAAGAAAAAAATGTAAATTGTCAACAATTCTATGAAAACAATGTTACTAGATGCTAAGAAAAATGTACATTAAAATGATTTGATATTTTGAATTAATCAATTCTATTGAGGAAAATATACAAATGGTCACACGTTAGAGAAGTTTGGGGAAAATTGGCACATTAATATATTATTATATTGTCGGTAGAGTCATGAATTGGTACAACAAGTTGCAATTAATTGAGAAAAGACACCAAGCTTTCGCCAAAAAGGTGATAGCAGTATATTCAAAAGATTGTCTACCATAACTATGTTAAATTTATAACAGGAATGGAGAGAGGGTTTAAAATTAGAAAAACTATAAATAGGATAAGCTACATTAATAGCACAAAAATTTTAAATCATAATATCATATCAATAGACAAAAAAGCTTTTGGCAAAATATAGTGCTATTTAATGTTAGAAACACTAAGAAGTAGAGAAGTAGGTATACCTTCCTTTACTTGGATAATCAAAGTAGAGATGATTAGGGAGAGCATCAAGCAAGGATGCCCATTTCATCTCTATTATTAGATACAGTTCTAGAAATGCTATGTCAATAATACAAGAAATCAAAGTAATAAGCATAAGTCATGACAATACAAAATTACTGCTTTTTGTCTATAATGGTTTCCTTGAAGAATTCTAGAGTTCTAATGGGCAAAATTATTGGAAGTTGTAACTTCAATAAAAGTAGCAAGATATAAACTAAATCCACAAAATAATCCGTTTTTCTGTATGTTACTAACAAAATACAGCAGTAAGAGATAGGGAAAAAATTCTGTTCAAATTGACTACAAAATGTGAAAAGTATCTGATAGTCAACCAAGACATACTCAGAATACATCTAAATGCAACTACAAAAACTCTCTTAAAAAAAAAAAAGACAAATAACTGTAGAGATGTTAACTGTTTATGGTTGGACTATGCCAACATATCAATTGTACTACCTAAATTAATTTGCATATTTAGTGTCCTAAGAAACTTTCCAAGTTACTTTATAGAACTAAACAAAATAACAAAATTCATTTAGAAGAATAATAGGTCAAGAATCTCAAATGAAATAATTTTTTAAAAGTAGAACAGAAGAGGGCCTACTTTTAACAGGGGCAGTAGATAAAGAGTGCTGTGTCTGAAGTCAAGAGTACCTGACTTCAGATTTGGCCTTAGACACTTACTAGCTGTGGGCAAGTTACTTAACCCTATTTGCCTCATTTTTTTCATTTGTAAAATGAGCTGGAAACTCCTCCAATACCTTTACCAAGAAAACCCAAATGGGGTCACAAAGAGTTGGACATGACTGAAACTACTTAACAACAACAAAGAAAGGCTTTCTGTAGAAAGTGAGATTTTAGCTTGCAGTTAAAGGAAGTTAGTGAATCCAGAAAGTAGAGATCTTTAGAGAGAGCATTCCAGCAGTGGGGGGCAGCCTAAGACATTTGAACCTGAGAGATGGTGTGTTTTGCTTAAGGAGACCAGTGTCACTGGATCAAAGGGTAAGTAGAGGGATGATGGGGAGTGGGGGCAGAGAGGCGATGTAAAGTGTAGGAAGATGGAAAGGTAGAGGGAGGAGCTGTGTTATACGGTGCTTTAAATGCCAGAGGATTTTTTAATTGATCCTGAAGATAATAGGAAGCCACTGGAATTTATTAAATAGAGGGGTGATATGGTGGGTCCTGTGCTTTTGGGAAAACACTTTGGTGGTTGGAGGATAGATTGTAGTGGGGAGAGATTTGTGGCAGCAGCCTAGTGCAATAACAGAGGCATGAGGAGATTAAAGCCTGCATTGGAGTGGTGGCAGGGTCAGAGGAGAGAAGGTGGCATACTCCTCAACTGATGAATAAGTTGGACTATATAAATGCACTATATACATAACATGTGAACGTACCATAGGATGTAATGAACAAAAAGTTAAAAGAAACAGAATGTATTGATTTGGTTTTGCTCAATTATAATTTAATTTACTACAAGAGGAGACTATTAGGGGTAAGGTGAGTGTGGTGAATTGGTGTAAAGTGATAGAGATCCAAAAAATTAAAAAGACAATAATACTCAAAAGAAAAGAATTTAGGAGGGACACAAAATGGGTAATGGACATGAGTTTGTCAAATTTAATATTTCATAAATGACGTAATAGCTCATTGTTTTATATATCGTTCTCTTGTTCTTTGTGTGCCTGTATGTTTGTGTTTGTTGATGATTAAAGTTCATTTTATATAATATAATATACACACACCCCCCTGTGAAGATCAAGGGTGAGGGGAAGAAAGCCTTATACATACCAAGATAGTCATAGCAGCACGTGTGTGTGTGTGTGTGTGTGTGTGTGTGTGTGTAATAAACTGGGAGAAAAAGTGGGTACATATTGTTTGGGAAATAATGGTAAATTCTCACTCTCCAAATGTGGACCTCCTACAAGATTTAGCCCATAGACCTTCTGTTCACCTTCCTCTCCTCGCCTTCCTTACCTGGGGGGTACTCTGCCCAGGGGACGGTACATTTTGATGGCCTAAAGCTGCCCTTTTTCCTTTGGGTTGACTGGCTAGATTTCTTGGTGAAAGACCAAGTCTTAAACCCAATTCATTCTGGAGCTCAGAGATTGAACAATAGGTCCCTGCCCTCCTAGCCCAGGGTGAATGTAAACACTATGTAGTATCTGTTTCACTTTTGGTCTGGAAGCTTGAGGGTCTTCCCCTCCCAGTTTGATTTTTTTTTCTTTTTTAATTAAAGGGGCCACCACCTTGAATAACTTCTTAAAAAACCCTATTCATTGAATAATGGGCATTATCTCACTCAAAGTGAGAACCTGAAAAGACTTAGCCTAAAAGGGCCATGGTCTCCCATTGCACCCTGGGCCATCTCTAGTCATCCTGATGAATATCTGGTCACCAGACCCAGATGGCTCTGGAGGAGAAAGTAAGGCTGGTGATCTTGCACAGCCCTCTCTCACTCAAATCCAAATCATGTTGTCAATTTCCTGATGTCTTGGTCCTCTTCGAAAACACAACAAGAATGTCAGACTTAGCAATGATGATGACTGCCATCATTTCTGCTGTAGCTAGATGTGACATCTTTTATCCCAAGGTCTCTCAAATAGTCTTTCCAAATCTCCAATGGCCTACTAGAGGACATCTTCACTGCATGTCCCATTAGCTAAAGTTCATTGTGTCCTAAATGGACTTTATCTTCCCCCAAAGCTGCTGTAAGATCTCCCTTGAGAACTCTTCACCTTATCCCCCCCCCCCCCCAAAAAAGCATCATTATTATCCTCATTATTCAGGATCAAAATCTCAGGGGTGTATTTTACTCCTCTCTCAATGGTTCCCTATTTGCTGCCCTTCTCTGACTCTTTTGATTTTCTTAAACACGGAAATTTAATCTTCCTAAAACATCATTTCTCTATCACTGTTATGGTTACTTGCAGCTCCTCTAAGAGTGGTAGCTTCTCTACTTTCTAGCCTTTCTCTCCCATTCTTCCTTTACCTGGATCTCCTGTTCAAACCAAACTGACTTCTCTCTAAACAAACTTCAAGCCATCTAAATTTCCTACCTCTGCTTCCATTCTCCCAAACAGAGTTCTCCCTCATCCCCAGTCCTTCATCTAACTCTAACATACCATCCCCTGGGCAGAGTACCCCCAGGTAAGGAAGGAGAGGAGAGGAAGGTGAACAGGAGGTCTACGGACTACATCTTCTAAGAGGTCCACATTTGGAGAGTGAGAATTTACAATTATTTCTCAAACAATATGTACCCACTTTTTCTCCTAGTTTATTGGAACCACACCCAAAAAAACAAACATGCTGCTATGACTATCTTGGTATGTATAAGGCTATAGAAGGGCTTTAAGATCTGATTCAAATCCCTCCTGCAGTTCATTCTAGCACATGATGATTTCTCCCATCTCAGAATTCATAGAAAAAGCTTGGAATTGTAGAACATTAAGAACAGATCTTAAAGCATCTTTATCTCTTCTATAGATGAGGAAACTCAAGAGAGAAAGGAAGCAGCTGCTTGAGGTCACAAAGCTAATCACTTACATTATAGATAATAGATATAGATAAAATATAGACAATAATCCTAGAATTCAGATAGGTTTTAAGGTGTGCAAATATATCATCTCATTTGATCTTCACAACAATTCTGTGAAGTAAATGCTATAATTTCCATTTTAGAGATGAGGAAACCTAAGGTGAGAGGTTAAGTGACTTGCCCAAGGTCACATAGCAAATAAGTGTCCAAGTGATGTCACAAGACAGGATATGAACTCCTGTCTGACACTTCCTGTCCATTATCCAGCTTCCCTCTGGTTTAGCATCTGGCCCTCCCTACCCCCCTTCCCTTGCTTGTGCCCTCCTTTTTAGGAGGGGTATCCTTTGAATTGTACTCACGCGTAAGAAATTATCACCATGGTCCTCCTGGGATTAGTAAAGAGCATTTCCAAGTGCAGCTGAGAACCCAGAGGGATACTATGCCAGGCATTGTCTTCCTTATGTAGAAATTGCCAATGGAATGGGAGCATGGTGTGGTAACCTGGACAATCTCTGCCCTTCTGACAATTGCTCATCAAAAACTGATCACACACGTACAAACATCGCCCCTCCTTTATAAGTCCTGTTTCTATGCTTGACATCATATTCACTGTAGCACCTTTGTTCATGAGGTTTCTCTGCGGGAAATGCAAATAGGAAGGTCTCTGCTCTTCTTCATTCCTTGATGGCTGGACTTCAGGGTAGGAGTTACCTTGTCCTGACAATAATTGCTCACTTGCTATACATTGAAGGCTCTTGGGACTTGAACTCTCAGTCTGGATCTTCTCCATCAAACTTTGACACTGTTGCTGGTCTTTCTTGGAAGGGCTAGCCTTGGTTTCCTTACCCTTCTTTCTTCGAAAAAATTGCTTGACCAGTGACATCAAGGTTGGAGGCTCCTCCAACTTCAGAGGAGAAAAGAGTTTTCTCTGTATCTCACTATTTGAGAGTGGCTCCTGGGTTTGTATTGGAGGAAAATCAGCCCGGGACATCCCTGTTTGGCTCTCTCCTTTCCCTTTTTCCACAGATGACCCACTCTGGGCTGTCCCCAGTGATTCTTTAGGCTGAAGCTGTAGATGTTTAGTGTTTAGAGGTAAGGAAATTTTGGCCCCCTTAACTAGCTCAGCACTGGCTCTTGACTTTTCCAGAGATGGCCCTGATCTATCATCTGAGGCCTGTTCAAGATAATTCAGAGACGGCCCCTGAGCCTGCCCCTGGTAGTCCAGGCGAGACCTCAAGTTTGCCATTGATGGAGTAGCACAAATGCTTACACCTTACAGAAATAGCCTAGGCTAGGACCCCAAATCTTCCTGAAATCACTTAGAATAGGCTCTCCTGGCTTTTATATGTGCCTCAACTGGCCTAGAGAAGGCCACCAGACCTGCCTGAGACAGTCCTTTCCTGGCCTCTAAATGTGTCTGAGATGACCTCAAAAAGGCTTCCAAATCTGCTTGAGATTGTCCTTTCCTGGCCTCTAAATATAACTGAGACAGCTTAGAGAAAGTCCTCAAATCTACCTGAGATGGCCCAGAGAAGGCCACCAACAGGATCCCTGGATTCTGTAGCCTGTGACTCTGGATCCCTGTTGTTCTGACTAGGCCTCCATTGAGGTCTCAGTAGATGGATGGATCCCTCAGCTTTGATTCTTAGATCTTCAAAAACTCAGTCATTCCAAGAGTACAAGGAGAGAAATCAAACTCATAAATTCTTCAATCAGATGATAATGGTGGGGGAGAGGGGAACAGAAGAGACCTTGCACAGTGATAGAAACCTGAGAAGCTGAGTCTTACCTAACTATGCCTCATCTATGAAATCAGTCAGCTGCCTTATCAACGCTCAGTCATTTATTGCTAAAACTTCTCACCTGAGGCACCACTCATTAGGTCACTTAATCCTTCTCTTCCTCTTCCTTTCCCCTCACGCACACACATGCACCCTAATCTAGTGACATCTTAATTAAGACATTAGCAAACGAACCCTAGTTCCATGTGGATATCACCTTGGGTCTCTGGCTCTCCCCCTGATATTTCAGAAACCTCGAAGAGTAAGAGGTGAGAGTAGTTCTTCTAAAGATTTGAGGCAATAGGGTGAGGCCTAGAGTTGGCTAGTGATGATTACAGATTTAAAAAAACCAACCACTCATAAACAAAGCTGTCTCGATACGGAATGAGGAACCCTGTCTTTAGGACCCAGTTCAACTATGATCACAGCACAGGTGAGTTTCATCCAGACCTTCCCACCTCCAACCCTTGCCCCCGTCATGGTGAAATCCCAACACCTGGTAAACTTCTCTTTTTTTAATGCAACATCATGTCTTTAGTGAGAAAACACAGTTTGCTTCCTAATATTTTATCTTATCCTGTGTTCCCTTCTCACACTACTGTCTAGTATCTAAAAGTGGCTATAACATTCTCTTTTAATTAGGACTAAAATAGATCTGTTTCAATAAACTTACTGACCTCTTGCCAGCTCCATGAGCTGAGTAAAGTCTGTGAAGTCATCTGGTAAAGGTACCTATCACAGGAATCATCTTCCTGAGGCCTTGTTGGCCCAGTTACAAGCTGAGCAGAGGAGGTATGGAGAGAATGAGGCTCTGCTTGGGTGGCTGGAGATAACTTCCCTTAGAGAGGAAGTTGTTGGGGAGGTTTGACGTACCTGGATGAACGTTGCCAATGGGCATGGTTAGAGAGGGTAATAATGGAAGGCAAAGGAGAGGGGGACCTATGAAGGAGGGAGCTTTGGCCTCACTGGAGGCGGGAAAACAATCAATATTTATCAAGAAACTTCTTGACGCCAAACACTGTGCTCAGTGTTGGAAACAGGGGCACTGCTATTTTTTTTCGAGGGTAGAGCTGGACCTATTGAACAAGAAATAAGATTCCATGTTCTTTAGAAACCTAGGTGAAAGGAGGCATATGAAAACCTGTGAATGGTCCCAATACGACTCCTCCCATGGTCTGTGACTGATGAGCAACATAGAGGGGGCTATGTAGGGATCTGGGGCTCAATGGAGGAACCTAGGATTTTAGAATTCTGAAAGACTTTAAAGGTCACCAAGTCTTACTCCCTCATTTCATAGATGAAGATACTAATGCCTGGAGAAATTGGGTGTGACTTGCCCAAGGTAACATATGTGATAGGTTGAAGAGACCTATTTGGAAACCAGGTTGGTTTTTTTGTTTGGTTGTTGTTGTTTATACTCAAACTCATAGATGCCACTGGATCCATCGTGAGACCTGTGTATTGAAGAAAAAAGTCAGTGTACCTTAAAGGTGTACCTTAGACTGGAGTAAAAGACCCACGATGTCAGGTAAGAGTCCTGCTGTGATCTGTTCTCATCAGGGCACATATGGTTATTATTTAGAGAGTCATGCAGGGTATTTTAGGATTAGGAAAAACAACAATAAACTGGTTTTCATCCAAGGAAGGGAACTTCCTACACAAGGCAGAGTGAGGGAACTTGGAAGAAAAAACAAAAGAAAAGAATAGGAGGCAGGGGAGAGTGGCGCAATCTGGCTATCTCTCTGTCTCTGTGTTTCTCTCTGTCTCTCTATATCTGTCTCAGTCTCCTTCCCTCCCTCCCCTTCCTCCCTCCCTCTGCCTCCTCTCTTCCTCCCCTCACTTTCTCTCTCTCTACCCCTTTCCCCCTCTCTCTTTCTCCCCCTCTCCCCCTCTCCCTCTCTCCCCCTGTCCCTCTCTCCCTCTCCTTCTCTCTCTTCCCTACACACACACACACACACACACACACGAAATATTGTCATGAGAAGAAAAACTGGACTTGTTCTGATTGGCCCTGGAAGGGAGACCTAGTGAAAGTTAAACACAGTCTGTAGCATTCATTTAAAGAAATATTACTGTTGGTTCTCCAACAAAGGTGAGGCAGATTTCTTCTTGGAAAAGGAGAGATCTCTAACAATTTATGTTGTCTAATAGTAGAACAGACTGCTTTGGGAGGTAGTAGGCTCTCCTTCATTGCACGTGTTTAAGATAAAGATGAATAAACACCTGTTAGGGGATCTTATACAACACATCTATGCTTCAGTAAGGATTGTACTAGTGAATCCCTGGGATCCCTCCCAATTCTAGTATTGTGATTCCGTTTTGAGAGATAGCCTATCCCATCATTGGACAGCTCAGACTACTTGGAAGTTCTATTTTATGTTGAACTGAAACGTGTTTCTCAGGACCTTTCACCCAGGCATTCTAATTCAATAGTTGTGGTTCTCAAATTCTGTGTGGCGGTAGAATCTGTTGATTTAAACAAAACATTTACAAAAGCTTTGTGATACAATTTCTAAATGAATGTTTTGTAGATTTGGACATTTTATTTTTTAGTTTCTTAACCACTTTCTTTGAATTTTCAATCTTGCTGACATGTTAATATGTCCAATTGTTCCTGGTAATCCTCTCGGTTTGTTGTGAATTTGCCTTGTTTATTTTCGAAAAACCTGGTAATTTGATTTTCTTGATTATGTTAACTAATTCTTTATTGATTTTGTTCCTTTTGTGTGTGTGGGAAAGGCGGGATCCTTAGCTTGATTCTCCATATTCTTTATATTTTTAAAATTTTGCTATTTCTTCTGTAATTTTCATGATTTTTCTTTAGTATTTAAGGATAAATAATTCATTTTCTAGTCTTTAATTGCACACTCATTCAGTTTCTATTCCATATAGTATAAGCTTTCCGAGGGTTGCTTATAAGAGCAATAGGGAGGATAAAGGCAAGAATAGCACAAGGTGGTCGGTCAAGGATGTTGCACGCTGCCTCCTTGGAGGGAACTCACTGACCAATGAGACTACATAGTGACCTAATTGGTCCTTTAAGTAAACTTTCAGAGTTATGACAATTTCTCTGAGTATCACTTTCACTATATTCTAGGAGTTGTGAACTGATTTGCTCATTGTATTAATCTTTAACGTAAATTTATTATTTCTATTTTTTTCTTTGATCCATAGTGTATAGGAAATAAATTTGGCTGAAACATAATCTGCATAAGGGGAAGCGATGCACAATAAACCTAGAAAAAAAGGATAGAGATAGATTGCAAAGGCATTAAGTGGTAAAATGTCGATATAAAACCTCTTAAACCTCTTGAGAAGGAGAATGATATGATCAGTCCCTAGCTTTAGGAGGAGCAATTTGGCAGCTTTTGTCAATTCTAATTCTTCTTAATCTCTCTGAGCATTTCATACTGTGGCTCCCTCTCCTCAGGATATTTTCTCCCTGCTGGTTTTTCATGACAGTGCTTTCTCTTGGTTCTCCTCTTACCTGCAAAGCTATTTCTTCCCAGATTTTTTTGCCCAATCATCGAGTCATCCCCTAACCCTGGAAGATATCTTGGAATACCTTGAGAGCAGATACTACCTCTTTTTCCTTTCTTTCTATCCCCAACACTTAGCACCTGTGCCTAGCAAATACTTGGTGCATAATAAATGTTCTTTGACTAAGAGGCAATTAAAACAACTTGGAGGCTATTCCAACAATCTAAGCAAAAGGTTACAGGTGAATGAAAAGAAGCAAGCAAATGCCAAATGTATTATGTAGGTCAAATTGACAAGAGTTGGTGGCCATTTGGATAAGGGAGTTGAGGAAGAATGAGGAGTAAAGGCCTAATGGGGTTTTGAACCTATGTGACTGGGAAGAAGGTGGTATACTCAACAGAAACGGACATGTTAGGGAGAGGAAAAGATTTGAAGAGAAACAAAAAGAGTTCTGCTTTTAGACATATTGAGTTCATGGTGTTTAATGGCCATTCAGTTAGAAATGTGCAATAGGCAGGTGGTGATGTATAGTGGTGTGTGTATTACTTGAACAAGCTGCAATTTAGATATAGTTTCATTTTGACAGCAACAGCTTTGTGTTGTGTGCCCCTACAGACACTATCCTGACCCAGAAGTCTGATCTTGACCAAATAGAATCAGATTGAGCTGATTTTCCCTTGTTTAGTCAGTTTTCTTGCAGTTAATGGTCGATTTCATGTCATATAAGCATTTCATTGCTCCCTTCCTTTCTGTTTTTAATTCTGAAGTGTTTAAGAATGAATTTTACTCCATGGCGCCGATTAAGAGTTTTAACAATTATAGAACACATTTAATGACTGCTATAGATTATTGTAGGAGCTATTTGAGGTGGAAAAATCAGGTATTTGAGGATCATTCAAGCCCACAATAAAACAGGATCAGTCATACCAAAGCACAAAAGAAAATGTAGACAAAAATGAAAAATGATATCCCAAATGGACAAATTATCTATATGAAATAAACATTTAAAACTGAGATGTGAGTAACAGAATCCCTTAAAATTGAGAAAGCAAGAAAAAACATTCAAAGGTATCTGGAAGCTGGAAGGCTGGTTATTGATTCCTCTAAAACGTAGCATCGCCTTCTTGACATTGGGAGAATATAAAAAAGATCAGCAAAGAATGGCTGCTAACTATCACTTTGAAGAAAAAATGCTTGGCGTGAACAAGACAATACAAAAACATCCATACTAAAGATGGGGGGAAAATAATTTTTACTGATGAAGCTTACTTCTTCTATTCAATTTGTACCAAAATTATCATCAGAAGAGATCAAGGTGGGCCTGTAAGAGCTGGACATCTTCATTGGATTGTAAAGCATTCACCCCATTCCACCCCAAATTCTGTTTTTTCTTTTTTTTTGTTTTTCATCATCCTGACTGGATCCACTACAGAATTATGTTATCTTATGTTAATTGTGCACTTATTATAGCAAGGTAATTTTTTCCTCCTTCCTAATTGATTTGTTATCCCATTCCTGACAGAAGCTATTCCAAATCTTTCCTTCTCTTTTCAAGCCTCCCATAACATCCTTCTCCTCAACCTTTAATCTGAGGACCTTGCGCCATATTTTACTGAGAAAACAGAGCTGCTACTTCTTCCCTTTTCTCTCCCACAAAACCTTTGGCACTATCACCACCTTTCATTCTCTCCATTATTCTAATAAAGAGATGGCCCTTCTTATCAAGGCCAACCCCTCTAAATACACCCTTGAACTCATACCATCCAATCTTCACCAGAAGATTTATCCTAGAATCATCTCAACTTCCCTTTAAAATTCAATCCCTCCCCATTTGTAGGCTCCATCTTTACTACCTACAAATATTTTTGGGCCAAAGGGTATGCATAATTAAATAATTTGGGGGGCATAGTTCCAAATTGCTTCCTAGAATGTCTAGATCAGTTCACAGCTTCATAAATTATACATTAATGAGTCTGTTTTTCCACTGGTGCTCCAGAATTTGTCAAAATTTTTGTCAACTTTAACAATCTGATAGATTTCAGGTAGTAATTCAGAATTGTTTTAATGAACTTTCCTCTAGTGATTTAAATAATTTTTCCGCATTGATTACTGACATTTTAGATCTGTTCCTCTGAAAAGTATTTGTTTAAATCCTTTGACCATTTGTCAATTGGGAAACTGTTCTAATTCTCATAAATTTGAATCACTTCCCTTACCTTAGAAAAGAGACCTAGATCAATGTGCTGCAAAAAAAAAAAATCCCATTTGCCTCCTTCTCTAACAATTTTAGATCCATTGTTTTTGGTAAATCACAGTTAGGATCATTAATAGTGTTTATTTTCCTTCATCCTATTATTTTATACTTTTCCCTATCTTTGTTTCCCTCCTTTTTAAAGGTTTTGTTTCCCTTCTTTGTAAGGAAGTATGAGGAGTTTAATTGCCCAACCTACAAGAAGAACTGCTGAGACAGAACTCTGAGCCAGTGTCACTTTATTAAAAAGTCCGTGTTCCCTTCTGATGAAGTAGACCTCAAATCTTCCTTATGATCTGAGACGTCGTCTTCTTCCAGGCCTTTATTTTTATAAGACTTGAAACCTGAACATTCTAAAGAGGCTATACAACATATAGAATCCCATTGGTTGGCAAATGTTGCTTTGAGGGTCAAAAAATGACGTATCAACTAGAAATGGTATGTCAGCAGGTTGGGCAAAGCATGAGGCATCTCTACTAAGTGGTCACAAGATGATCTTAAGATGATCACTTGTTTATTTTGGACAAGGGAGAGTGGTCTGGAGGTACAAAAATAAGTTGGAGGACTCTTGAGTGTAGCTGCTGCCTTCTCGGGGTATCGAGTAGTTGTTGTATTATTCCAGGTTCTCAGGGACAGCTTACACTGGGAGCCTGCAAGTTGTCAATAGTCATAAGGTTCTCTGATCTAGGACAAATTTGACCACCACCCACCTGATCTGATCTCTGCAAATTCCCGAACTGGATTTTTATCCAAACAACATTCCTGTGGGTTTGTCACTGGTTAACATTTTAGTATACTGCCGCTGCCTTTTGTGAAGTGCACCTGCTGCTGCACCATTTGAAAAGCTCTGTTGGTTCAGAGTGACGCAACTTTCGTGTAGGATTCATGCTTCTGTTATTCTGCTGCAGGCTCCAGACCAAGTTAAAAGATAAAGCTGAGACACTACCATACTCCTGGCATCAGAGCCACACTTCTACTCTCTGCTTCTGAACTTTCCCCTTGCTCATACATAGCCTACAGCATATGACCACTCATTGTCCTTGACTGCTGCTCTTGGAGTACTGGTCCTTTCCTCTGCTCACTTTTAATTTATGACCTGGAGTTGAGTAGCAAAAGATAACTGCCTGTCAGGCACCTGTTCTTGTACCCTCCCCCAGGTCAGACCTGTCTGGGTGGTCCTGGCACCCCTTTTTGCCCTGGTACATGGTAAAAAGTCCTCTTTTAATCTCTGCATTGGAATGTTCCACAAAGCTGTGCTTGGCTAGACCCTGTCCCCAGTATCCACAGACTTCTCCATCTATCTCTTGATGCTGACCTGGGTTGAAAAATGACACACTGATTTTTTTTTTAATTAAAGTTTCTCTGTCAGGTGTCAGTCTGGTGAATTTTATAGACCTTTGCAGAGGAGTTGTGAGGGAGAGTTCTGCTGTACTTCATCTTGCTACTCTCCCATCTTGGCTCTCCCCTACCACTACTTTATTTATATTGAAGGCACCACCATCCTTCTACTTGATAAGCTCAGAATTATCTTTAACTCTTCACTTCCTCTTACCTCACACAAGTATAATGATCTAGTTGCCAAATCATGCCATTTCCATCTCCACAACATGTCTTGGATATCTCCCTTTTTCCTTCTACACACAGCCACCACAATAGTTCCTCACCTTTCTTCTGTACTATTGTAGTAGCTGACTAATTGACCTCTCTGTCTCAAGTTTCTTCCCATTCCAATTCATCCTCTAGATAGCTGCAAATGTGATTTTCCTAAAACATAAGTCTGATTATGTCATTCTCCTACATAATAATTTCCAGTGGTTCCATATTGCCTCTAAGATAAAATACAAGCTCCTCATGTTGGCATTCAAAGCTCTTCATAACTTGGTCCCAACCTACCTTTCCATCTTTATTGCATAATATACTTCTTTCCTCAACTTACAGACCAGTCAAACTTGTTGCTGTTCTAAATCCACATAGGATCCTCCATCTGTCACCCCCATGCCTTTGTGCTGGGTGTCTTTCATGCCTGGAATGTATCTCTGACTCCCAAAATTCTTACTTTCCTTCAAGACTAGCTCAATATCACCTTATAAATGAAGGCTTTCTTGAACCCCTTGACTCCTCCCTTCCCAAAATATCTTTTAAGTACTTTGCACTTCTTCTTTATGTATTTATATACATGTTCACATTGTCTTTTCCATTAAAATGTAAGCTCCTTAAGGACAAGCATCTTTGTCTTGGTATCCTTAGGCCTGGACACCATGCCTGGCTGTAATATTAATGGGATATAAGATCTTTGGGCCCATTAATAGGTCTCATATGGAACCCATTAAGGGAAGCTTGATTATAGGAGGTTTGTTTTTCAGGAAGGCCTGCACCTTTTTTTAGTTTGTAATTAGGCAGTGAGTCATGAGGGTTGTGATGCCCTCGGATGATGAAGATGGCCATGTATACTCTGAAGTTAGTATTTTGCTTTGGGGCTCACTCATTGGAAGAGTATTCCAGTGATTTGACCAGATGAGACTCTGGGTAGCCATTAAGGAGCCTCCCAGGTGTGGAAAATCCAAATGTTGGTGCTTCTCTCTCTGGTAACTTTGTATATATTGTCTTGATCAGACAGTTGGAGCTGTCTGTTGATCTGTGCTAATTTCTCAGACAGTTAGAAGCTCTTTCTGTTGGTCTTTGTTTCTCTGTTTGTATTTTCTCTGTTTTCTTTGTTTGGATTTTCTCTGAAGTTCAGGGTGCTGACTTTCCCCCTGAATTAGTGCATGCAATTTTTAAAAAGGATCATTGACCCTTGAACAGCTATCTTTGCTTAGTAAAGCAGGTCTAAGAACCTGTGCTAGCAGCCATTCTGGGTATGCCAGTGTGGTTGCTGCTACACTGACAAAGGTAGATCTTTAATCAATGCTTGTTGTTAAATCTTCATAGTGATGATAATTAAGATTATAAAATCACAGAAAATGAGAAAGAAGAGAAAGGCAAGCTAAGGACAGGGATTTAGAGAAACACACAGTTAGAGGGCAAGGCCAAAATGATACCTGAGCAAAGAAAGATGAGAAGCAGCCACATAAAAAGGAAGAGAACAAAACCAAAACAAAGCAATGGGAAGAAATTATTAGTAGTACACACAAACACAGATCAGTGTGTGACCTACCTCACGTCAGTCCAGTGATTCAAGTTTGCAATGCATAACTAGAGGGTCATATAATGCAACAAAAACAACTTCACGTAGAATAAGTTTTAAAATGATACAATTCCTAGTTGATAAAATAAAATACTACTTCTCTCAGCACCTCCCTATATTTATTACATCAACAGAAATTACAATGCTAATTCAGAAAGGAGTCCCTTCAGGGCACTAGAAACTATTATTACTTTAAACCTCTGAAGCAAAGACAGGCCTTTTAAAATTTAATCTACTTCCCCAGATCAAGACCCTAGGCTAGCCTCCTTGCCTCCTTAAATGCAAAGCATCTCCAGCTTACATAAAATGAATACTGTTCCTACCATACCACTTTACAATGTATAAAATGCTTTACATACATATATTGTTTCACTTAAGCCTCACAACAATCCTCTGAGATAGGTGTTGCAAGTGTTCTTTTTCCTTACTTGACAGATGAGTAAACTGAGACTCAGAGAGTTTATGTAACTTGCCCACGATTGCTCATTCAACACTCACCAGAACAGAAATTTTAACCCAGCTCTTCTGAGTCCAGTTCCATCACTGCATCCACTATGACTCACTACTTTTGAAGAAAGAAGAAAAGCATTGCTCTTAAGAGTAAACTCTGAAATCCTAGTGAACTGCTCTAGCAATTTGAGAAGCCTACCCCATTCAGCATCAAGTTTCCTACTCACTAATAAGAAACTTGTACTTGGAGCTTTCAGGTCACATCCAGTACAATTCCAGACATACATAACTATTCATAAAGCCAAATAAGTATTTAGATAAAGAGAAGGATAAAAGGTTCAAGTACAGAACTGCCAGAGCTTGACAAGGATACATGTATTCCGGAAAAGAAACAATGGTTCCCTTTATTCTATATCGACAGAATATGTGTAAGGCCTTCCTTGGACAGAACACAGTAGTTCTTTCCATTTGCATGGTACAAGGGGAAATGACTAATATCTGCGTTATTAAGATACTTTTAAAATGAATAAGAAAATGTGTATGGTATATGAGAGTGTTTAGTGTTCTTAGGGGGGAAGGTCCTACTCAAATGTAAGGAATTAGCATTATGTTAATTTTTCATATTTTGTTTTCTCTGACATTGTTATACATTTTTTTTTTATTAATCCACTTATAGGAAACCTCTGGCCAGTCAAAGGATTGGTCTGGCAAGGTCATAGTATTCAATGCAGTCTCTAAGTGATGAGTTCCTGCTTGGAAGGACTATAAAACACATTGGTGTGGCAAGTCAGCATAATCAGCCCTTTTTGACCACTATTAAAACCAAGATTGTGGTTAAGAAGTTCACTTAAGGTGAGCCCAGGGCAGCATTCCCAGATTCTGTTCCTCTGCTCAGATCCTTCAATACAGTGAAATATAGCAAGCCCAGTCGTCTCCAGAATAGCCTTTCATACTATTCTCCTCCACCAGACAAGCTGTACCCATAACTAAATTGCTTTTTAAAGTCCACTAAAACGGAAATCCCATAATGATCCAAGCCTTTAAAGGCCACAAATAAAATGTTTCAGAGAAGGATGTGTCTAAGCAGCATGCAGACATATTATTTATGAAATACCTAAAACCTCAAGTTGTAAAAGATATGGCTCATCCATGTCTCAGGAAACAGTTGAAAAAATAATGACCAGTTTAAAGCTGGCTGCCTCTCTGATGCCAAGCTGAGTTTTCCTTCAGTCTTGGCTTTAGACACTGTCTTCTAGTGGCACAAACACTCTCACTTAGGTCCATCTACCTGTAGAGATGTCATTGTGAAGCATCATAATGTAATGACAAAGTTTGGAATTAGAGTAAAAAAAGAACTGGGTTCCCATCCTGTTTCAAATATTTACGTGCTGTGTGGTGCTGGGTAAATCAAATAACCTTTCTTTGCCCTGGTTTCTTCATCAATGAGGATAGTAAAAAGCATCTATCTCACAGGGTTGCCAATGAGGATCAAATGAGACAATGTAAATGTAATGAACAAAGTCTAGTCCCCCTCCCCATTTCTTTTCAAGAGGGCTGTTACATAAGAAAAATGTTATGCATGCCTCAAAATGCTTTATAAATGTAAGCTGTTATCATTTGGTTAAGATCATCTTGAAATGTAGTCCTGCCTTTGGGAAATACGATAGTAAAAAGGGGCCTAGCAAGGCATATCTCCTTTAGGTATGAACCCTGATTTCTGATGACCCTCTATTTTCAACAAATAGAATTAAGGAACCAACGATGAGCTGAGTAGCTAGAGCTAAATCACAGTAAAAATAATAATAGTAAAAATAGTCATTTCCTTCCACTCTTCCCTATCTCCATTGTTAGAGAGAATCTGTTAGAGAAGTGTTGCTTCTTCACTGAGTTAATATGAGGGAGTTGGCAATCTCACCTGGAGCTTTGGGGCAATATTTCAGGCTAGAATCTATATAATTAGTGATATCAAGCAAACAAATTAATGAATGGATGATATAATGAATAGATGAAAAAATAGAGATAGATGACAGATATGTAAGTGCACCTTATTGCATAAACTGATGCTAAGTGAAGTGAGCAGAACCAGGAGAAACCGTCACAGTAACAGCGATATTGTACCATGGTCAACTATGATAGACTTAGTGCTTTTTAGCAATAATGATCTGAGACAATTCTAAGGCTCATGATGCCAAATATTACCCACATCCAGAGAAAGAACTATGGAGTCTAAATGCAGATCAAACCACATGATTTTCACTTTTTGGGAGGTTTTTCTAGTTTTTCCCTTTTTGTTCTGTTTCTTCTTTCATAACATGACAAATGTGGAAATATGTGTACCCTATATCACATTGCTTGCCATCTTGGGGAGAAGGGAGGGAAAGGAAGGAGGAAGAAAAAACCTGGAACTCAAAATCTTATAAAAATGAATGATGAAAACAATCTTAACATGCAATTGGAAAAAATAAAATACTGTTAGAAACAAAAAAAAAGTAAGGGTACCTTAGTATATAACTTGCATCATTTATCCAACATGAGGCTTAGCTGGTAAGAAAAAGACAGTGTCATTCTTCCTACGGTTAATCCTGTAAGTGGCAAAAGTCATTTGGAAGCATGCAGAAGAGGAAATGTGGGTCATTGATTTGCTCCAAATTATACAAATGCCTCATCTTCATATCCCTACACACATTGGGAAACTTCTAAATCAAGGATTCTTAACCTTTTTGTATGTCATGGATCCCTTTGATGTAGTGAATCTTATTTGTAGAAATCCTTCTCAGAATAATATGTTTGAATCATAAGATAAAATACTGAGGATAACACAGGAAATAAATGATATTTAAATATAATTATCTATTTATCTATGCGTATTAGACCCCATGTTAGGGACCCTGGCCAAATCTGAATGTCTGTATGTCTATACATCTATATATCTATATCTATATCTATATATGTATGTATATATGTGTGTATGTATGTATATGTATATATGTATGTGTGTATGTATATATGTATATGTATGTATAAAATATGTATATACGTATGAAATATGTATATATTATATATGTATTTATGTGGGTAGGTAGGTAGGTATTGTCAAGCCACTCCTTGCACTCAGAGGTAAGTATATAAAGGGGAAGTAGACCAGGAAGGAGTGAAGGGAGCCAAGAAATGGTGATGGGGTCAGAAAATGAGCTACCCTTCCCTGAAAGATCTATTTCTTTTTCCATCAAAAAAGTGAAGAGAATCTATTGAATATTTTTTCTGGGACACAGAATATATGCTTAGGCTATTGACGAAAGGGGAATTTTAAAAAATAAAACTAGGCTATTGGTTTTTGTGTTGGTCCTTTTTCTCCTCTAGAACTCTTTCTCCATAGTTTTTTCAGTGTCTGCACTGGCGTGCAACCTCTGTAGTTATGTACATCTAAGTGGGTTAGGCTAGAAAATAAACAGAACTGTACCTGTTTCCTCAGACACTTACATGAATGAGTATCTTGGGAAAAAAATGAGTCATTCAAAAATAAACACTCAAAAGCCACATTCACATTTGTCTGGGAATTCGTGTTGGGGAATTGCTTTTTGGAGATGTAACAATGAAATGATACATTTTGATCTCTTTAATCATCATTCATAAATCTCTAACAGCTTTTGCCAAAGTAAATATATTAACTGAAGTCTAAAACATATCCATTTTTGTACTTTGAAATATTGTTTCCTTTTGAAATAGCCAGATAATCAACACACAAGAATTTGAGCACAAAACGGTATGCCCCAGACAGGCTAGAAACTATTTTATGTTTTGAATTAAAGTGGAAAGGAGCAAAACGAGACTGTCTTGTGGTACGATGGGAACTGCTATCACCTGCCAGGTGGGCAAAGAAAGATAGCTGAATAGTCAAAAGACAGGAGACTGGAAGAAAATCTCAGTAGTTTAGGACTCTGCCTAGATAAACATTTGAACACCCATCTCCCAGATTTCTCTATTCATGTACTCATCACCCTAGTTCAGATGATTTTTTAAAGACTGTGTAAATGTTGAAATAGAGATTTCTCTATTGTAATGTAAAGATCTCTGACAGAGTTATCCTGTCACAATGGCTCAATGGTGAGGCAGAAAGAACTGGGTCTGAATTCTGCCCAATAATGCTCATTTAGCCACATGAACATGAATGAGAGAATTGCTTTGAGCTTTGGTTTTATCATCTATAAATTGAGTATATTAATCACATTAGAGCAGTGGTTCTCAACCTTTCTAATGCCATGACCCTTTAATACTTGTATGTGGGCATATCTGCATGTGGGAGGACCCTCCTGGAGACGGATAGAGGAGCTGTGTCTCGGTTCCTAAGACTATCAGAAATATGTGTTTTCCAATGGTCTTAGGCGACCCCCTGTGAAAGGGTCATTTGACCCCCAAACGGGTCACAACCCACAGGTTGAGAACCGCTGCATTAGAGGGTTGTCAAGAGGTCCAACGAGACAATGCATTTTCCATAAAGAACTATATAAAATTCAATTCTTACAATTCTGGAGAAGAAGAAAAAATACTGAACCTGTTTTGAAGTGATAAATTCCAAAAAAGGACAGAAACCTGAGTGCCTCACCCCCCCCCAACTTTCTAGTAGGGCAAAATGGATTTCTATACCCCAGTGCCCATACATCTTATTTCCCAGTTGCATGTAAAAAAATTTTTTTTTAACATTTGTTTTTAAAACTTTGAGTTCCAGATTTTTTCCCTTCTTTCCTCCTTACCCACCCCCACTGGGAAGATAAGCAATTCAATATAGGTTGTACATGTGTAATTATGCAAAACATTTCCATAGTAGTTATATTGTGAAAGACTAACTATATTTCCCTCCATCCTATCCTGCTCCCCTCCCACTAATTCTATTTTCTCCTTTGACCCTGTCCCCTTTCAAAAAATGTTTGCTTCTAACTATCCTTTCCCCCAATCTACCCTCCCTTCGATCACCCCCACACTGGCTTATCCTTTTCCCCCCTACTTTCCCATAGGGTAAGATACCCAATTGAGTGTGTATGTTATTCCCTCCTTAAGCCAAATTCAATGAGAGTAAGGTTGACCCCCTCCTTTTCACCTTCCTGCTGTTTCCCTCCATTGTAACAGTTTTCTCTTGCTTCTTTAATGTGTGATAATTTATGCTAATCTATCTCTCCCTTTCTCCTTCTCCCAGTCCCTCTCACCTCTTAATTTTATTTTTGAGATATCATCCCTTCACATTCAACTCATCCTATGCCCTCTGTCTACGTATACATGTACACCCATATGCACACACTCACATATATCTTTATATACACATACACTTTCCTATACATACATATATATGTGTGTGTGTGTATATATATATATATATACACATATATATACACACATATATATTCCCTTCAATTATCCTCATACTGAGACAAGTCTTTTGAGTTACAATTATTGTTTTTCCATGTAGGAATGTGAATAGTTCAACTTTAATAAGTTCTCTCTGTTTACCTTCTCATGCTTCTCTTGCTTCTTATATTTGAAAGTCAAATTTTCTGTTCAGCTCTGGTGTATTCATCAAGAATGCTTGAAAATCCTCTATTTCATCGAATGACCATGTTTTCCCCTGAAGCATTATACTCAGTTTTGCTGGGTAGGTGATTCTTGGTTTTAATCCTAGCTCCTTTGACCTCTGGAATATCATATGCCAAACCTTTCTATCCCTTAATGTAGAAATTGCTAGGTCTTTTGGTATCCTGATTGTATTTCCACAATATTAAAATTGTTTCTTACTGGCAGCTTGTGATGTTTTCTCCTTGACATGGGAGCTCTGGAATTTGGCTGTGACACTCCTAGGAGTTTTGTTTTGGGGACCTTTTTCAAGAGGTAAATGGTGAATTCTTTCAATTTCTATTTTGCCCTCTTGTTCTAGAATATCAGGGCAATTTTGCTTGATAATTTCTTGAAAGATGGTGTGTAGGCTCTTTTTTTTGATCATGGCTTTCAGGTAGTCCAATAATTTTAAATTTTCTCTCTTGGAT